>OZ023144.1:20794403-21059114 GCA_963675895.2 Styela plicata | reverse complement strand
TTATTGCTTGCTATCAATTATTCTATATAATGTACTGGTAACATGATGTATTACATATTTGTATGTGTGATGTATCGTGTTACGTATAGTAATAAATGTATATATTTGGACTATAACTGGGATTTGGGATAAATAACAATGCAAAACTTTCTCTTTTATAACTCATTTCGGTTTGATCAAAAAAACGTGACTCCATGCGAAGGAATTGATTACCCACTTCTTTTTTAATTCTCTCTAATTTTTTTACAAACAGTTTTTGTTTTTCAGAGTTATGGAAATGCGTTAAGTTGAGACAGTGGCGTATTTAGAACCTTGAAAATATAGGGGCAAATTTGAAAATATTACGAGGTCAAATTTCCCCTCGAAAAAAAGCGCGTTTATTTTATATCACTGTATAAACACAGATCATACCAAAAACCGCGATGGAGGATCTTTAAATAAGTGTGACATCTTTTGAGATTTCGTACGCTGTACGTTTACAAAGAGCACTTAAAAGATCATTTTGGGGATTGTTTTTCCGTCCGTGTGCTGTGGGGGCGGGTAGGGCACGATCTAAATACTGAATACGCTAGTGGTGGGGTGTAGTAGAAGGTAAGGTGCGGTATCATATTAAATATAATATTTTATAAAATCAATTGTAAATGTGTTGTGTATTGAACAATAGTACAGTGGTTCTAAGTAGGCTAGGATAGCAAACAAATCAGCAAGGTTGCAGAGTAGACTGTCACACGTATTTTTTTCAAAATTTTGGCATTTGAGCATCTCGTCGCCATAAATGTTGTGTATTGAACAATACTGAATAGTCAAAGACAGTTTATTCAAATAACTTTATTGAAACAGATAAAAGCTTGATTATGACTGATAACATCATAGAAACATTAGCAAACATTCTCAGCAGCAGCAAAAACCAAGAGCGCGAATCTCCCTAGTTTCGGAGCAGCATAATTAAATACAATAACAAGAGGCCAATATAGGTATTCGAGCATATACCACAAAATGCTATTATTAAATGGATTGGATGTAACTTAACAACTCACAACAGCACGGGAATGCTGATTTAAGCGAGACGGACTCGCTGGGATTCAAAGCTGAGTTCTTCAACCTGCGATGCCAACATGTTTAACCACTAGGCCATCGCACACAAAAAATATGAAACAACAACAACATGAAAAGTGATAGATGGTTTTGGGATCGCCCAGGGTAGATACCATTCCCTACACACTACTTTCAGTTTTTTTAAGGATATTTTCTTTTTAAGATGCAATTGTTTTACATTTTATGTAGCTCAAAACCTATTCTTCTTTTTAATAGTTTAATTATGTCATCCACAACAAAGTCATTGCTAGCATGGTTGAAAACAAAGCATATTGTCGTACCTGAAGATTGGGTAACAGCATGTTTGGAATGGTTGCAATCAGAAAACCCAAATGTTCGAGACTCATTGGCTATTAGAAATATGGTTTATGACCAATGGCTTTTGACAGACTTGAGAGACTTTGGTCAAGAATGCTTGCCTTCGGAAATCAGGAACAATGTTTATACTTTAAAAGGGAATTATACAGTACAAGTTGAAAATGTGATCGACGTGTCGCTACCAAAATACTCTCAATTATTGCAAAGACAAAATAAAGAAAATTCTAACATGTTTGTGTGTACTGAAACGCAAGCTACGCAGAAACCGTGGGAAGCCAAACCATCAAGGATGCTAATGCTGAGCATCACAGATGGAGTGCAAGAAGTTTCGGCAATGGAGTATAATCAGATTCCAAAGATTAGTGAAAAAATGCCACCAGGGACGAAAATAATGATAAAAGGCCCTGTGATCTGTCGACGTGGTGTTATTATGTTGAAGCAAAGTAATGTGGAAGTACTCGGAGGGGAAGTTGAAGACTTATTTCATGCTAATAATTATGAAGCGGTGCTTTGTAGGGGATTAAATCGACCTATTCCAACCAACCCCACTCCCCAAGTTAATACAACAAACACTGTAAACGGGCAGCGGAATCATGAAAATTTGAATAGAACATCAAATTTATCTAACAGTGATAGGCATAGGCCGCTGTCTGAAAATTATATTCAAAACCAAACGACAAATGCAGTTAGCCATGGGCAGAGAGCTAATACTAACAATTCTGTATCAAATCGAAGGCCAAATACTACAAATTCCCGCCAAAGTAATTTTAAAAGGGAAAACTTGGTCACAAAAGTTGATGATTTTGACGATGATGACTTGGATCAGATAATGGCTGATGCGGTTTTACCAAGCTTGGTAACTTCTCATTCCATAAACAAAAGCAGTGTTAATCAGAACCAGAAACCCAAAACAAGGATGATTTCAGACGACTTAGATGACTCTATGGACGACGCAGTGCTTTCAAGCTTGGTACCTGACACACTTGAAACTAGAAATAATTGCTCCAATATCCAAAACAGTTATCCGAGCTCGATATCATCAAATAAAAGCAATACTGGTCAAACTGTTACTATAATAGAAAAGAATAAATGCAGTCAAAGTGGCCAATTGGATTCGAAGACGAACAGTTTTAGTATTAAAACTTCTACGAACCAAAACTTTGACACAATAATGATATCAGATGACGAAGAAATTGATGAATTGTTAGCGGATCCTGACTTAGATGAACGGTTATCGTCGCAACCTGCTGAAGTTGTTCATCCTAATGGACAAGATTTTGATAACAAAAGAAATTCATCCACAAACCTTTTCAATCTAAATATCAAAGGATCCAACAGTTTGGTTTCCAAGTCATTGAAAAATAATATTCTCCAGAAACCTATGATGAAAAAAGATTCTGGCATCACTAAATTATCAAGTAATAACTGTATACAACCTGACACTTCAGGAAGCTTTCCTCAGCTGAGTGAACCATGTAAGCAAGAATACAAATCCAACACAGCCTAAATTGTCCCAAAAGCACACCCAAGAATTTGAATCAAAATATATACCATCAGAAGTTGAAGACATGGACATATTTGAAGATGATATTCCAATTTTTAACTCTCGAAAAGGCACTGTGAACAAACGACAAGAGTTTAATAGTAATACGAAGTCCCAATACGATCCTCAATGTTCTTCCAAACCAATCTTAAGCTCAAAACCTTGTGATAGATCTGAGCGAGATTCTACTATTGCTTTAACTGGTAAAAATATTAAAGAAAATGAGACTCTAATTGCACAAGATTCAGCATGCATCTCAAATTCTGTATTTAAAACTGAAAACAGAGATGAAGGAATGTACTACATATGTCAAGCGAAAAAATTTTTGTTGAAGTATCAGGGACGGAAAGAAATCAATATCCGTATAAAAGGTTTAGTTGTTACTTTATTATCAAAACTAAAATCCGACGAAACGATCGGTTGGGGTTTGAAGGCACGAATATGCGACGGCACAGAAACGCTCGATGCAGAATTTTCAAACGAAGTTTTGACAAAATTGATTGGATTTAATGTCCCAGAAGCCGAAGCGATTAAACTTTCACAGAATTCTGTCCAACGAGAAAAACTGAAAGCAGGAATGCAGTGTTGTAGAGAAAGCATTATATCCATGTGCCATTTCATGAATGTTAAAATTATTAAGACGGCCACCAGTTCAATCGAAAGTTTCATTACTAACATTGAATTCTGATAATTATCACCAGCAGGGTGTCACAATCTTATTTATTTTTTGAGTGTCTGAATTGTTCACATCGTTTCCTTCCAATAGGCAAAAAAGCTTCAAACTATCAATACTGCTATTTCATATCCTATTATTTATTTTAAACTTTGATTGCTTTCAGACTTCAAAAACAGACATTGTAATCTTCTGACAAAAAGATTTATCGTGAAATATTAATTTCCTTCAGATAGCAACCATTTGCTTCTGGTATCTGACTGTCTTATCAGCAGTTATAAATTGATGCTGGGTTGCGACATCCAGATATATTAACTGTATGTGATAATAGATACTGATAAAAAACTCAAATATAAGTGTTGTGAACCAATTTATTCTTTACCAGAAAATACACTTGATGTATCTGAACATATTGGGATCTTTAATCTGAGGGTGTTGCCCGAGAAATATCTTTATACATCATAGACACATATTCAACAAAAGATATCTTCTGACTGGAAGGGAACAAATTGGCTAAATACTTATATTGTGCTCAAACCAAGTTTAAAGACATTCGATTTGAATTGCTTCTATTTGTTAACTCTGCAGTTTTGTAGGTATGCTTTGTGGTTCTGAAATCGAATAGGATTTTGTTTCTATCTTACCTTACTTGAAAACTTAGAATATGACTTAGCATGTGGTGACCGAACCAGAGATCATTGATATTTATGGAATCTGCAGTCCTTTTCCAAGCAAACCCCTTTCATCCAAAGCCTCCTAGACCCTTCCAAATCAAACAAATTTCTTTAGTCTATTTTCTAAGTTGTTATGAGACTGACGTGCCTATACTGCTTAGTCCAACATTGCCATAGCCGTGAACCTTTTTTATTTTGTTATTCAAATTGTCAAATGAATGTGTCTATTTTCTTTATCAGCTTATTTTAGTTAGTGGTAGGTTTTCTTTAAAACAGATGAAGAAAAATGGCAACAGGAACAACAAAGGAAAATGTATCCTTGTTATCAAAGTTCCAAGGAGCGATTTTAGGTGCAATTTTTGGGGATTGCTTCGGTGAGAAGTTTGAGAATGCTTGGCGTATTATGTCTTGCGATCGTTCGATTCGATATTATGAATATGTTAAAGAACAAGTGGAAAAAAGTAAGGATTCTTCCAATGATCCTGCAAAAAAAGGATTTGTAATGTACACTGACGATAGTGCCATGACCTTTGACCTTGGGGAATCTCTTGTTAAAAACAAAGAATTCCTTCCACAAGATGTCGCTAAAAGTTTCTGTGAAACTTATTCCAAATGCAGCCATCGTCGGCAATATGGACCAGGCGTGGGCTTTGTTTTTGGTAAGCTCAGGGCAAGTAATTATCAAAACCCATTTGAGCCCGCTAAAGAGCAATTTGATGGCTCTGGTTCCTATGGCAATGGTTCAGCAATGAGAGTTTCATCGGTGCCATTGTTTCATCATAAAGATGGGAAAAAAATAGCAAATCTTGCAGCAAAACAGTCTAAATCGACGCATTCCAATCCTCTGGGTATTAATGGTGCGATATTGCAAGCTTTGGCAATTGAAAAAGCTATGACATCGGAAAATATTGATGATAGCGTGAAATTTGCCAGGGAATTGTTCGAAGATTTGACAAAACATACGCCGGTCAAAACAGGCCTCGATGATTACAAGGATAAAATGGAAATTGTCGTAAAGTTGCTGCAAAGAGAAAATGAGGTAGATTTTTTTTTCATTGAAATTCGGTCTTAATTAAGCAAGGCTGCAAGCAGTGCCGAAAAGGAATCAAGTAGGCGATTCAATAATGGGAAAGAGCTATTCCAAAATGTAGTTTGAGTAACTGCTCTTGACTTGAAGTGAAAAACATCCCAAATGAAACTAAGCAGCAATGGTAAAGTGCAGTGAGTAATATCCGCCCCAGGCAATGGTTAAACCATCTACCCTTATTGGGTTCCGTTTATCCACCTTTTAAATTCAAGGTACAAATCATTTTGGATACATGTCTGATTACGGTGAATCTAAAACACATTTCTGTGGTAACGATGATTATGATTCAAAATGTTGAGATCTAAATTTGAGTTTGTAATGTACGAAGCAGACTGTCAGGAATAACTACTGATTCCTTCTTTAAATTCAGAGTTTGAATCGGTTCGGATTCAGTCTTGTCTGGCTCGTGTGAACCTATTATGCAATAATATAATTCTATATAGAAGTTTACACTTCACAGGAATATTTTCCACTCAGAAGTGCAGTTGCTGCCTCCGTCCGACCTCCGAGATAAAAATCTTCTTTTTTTCATATAATTCAAATTATATATATATATAAATATATATATATCGAAAAATGGAATAATTTTAGCCTGAACTGTGAAATAATACATTTGGATAAAACTAGGACTGAGCTATTCATATAATATCGGTATTGAGTTTTCCATAATACTATACTGTGTTGATCTTCGCTTTAGCGGTACGCGCCATTATACTGCGATTTCGTCAAAGGCATCTAAAATGGTTGCAAATTGATGCATACGCTGTATATGAACGTTTTGTAAGGTCGAGAAATAACAACCTGGCTGCTTTTACAGATTTCTTAATATGTAACTGGTATTTTAACTATGGTGTGTTTCATACGAGTGTTTGGCGCCCCATAATAGCATGTTTTTGATAACAGAAAATAGCGAGAAATATCAATCTTTGTATACCGGTATGTCGGTAAGAAAAATAACCTGTGCCCAGTGTCGAACTCTAGATAAAAACCCCTATCATGTACAATAGTTTTAACTTTAAAGGTATTCGTTTCAACAGGTTACTGGTGAAGACATTGAAGAGGCCGATATCTTGACAGACGTGACAGCACAGGAAGCCGTACCTGCTGCAATTTTCAGTTTTCTCTACACACTAAACCCAGACAGTGTTTCGAGCTTATCAAAATACAACGGTCTTGTGAGATCTGTGTTATACGCAGCTGCGGTGAGCCTGGACTCTGATACTGTAGCGTCCATGGCTGGGGCGATAGCAGGAGCGTATTATGGGATTGAAATGATCACTGAGGAATGGGTCGAGGCATGCGAGGGGTCTGAAAGAGCTTTAAAACTTGCTGATGGGTTGTATAGGTTGTATACAGATAGAAGCGAGGGAACGGACCCGAAAGGGGATGGTTGTAATTTAAATTGAAAATTGAGTTGTTTTCAGTAGCACCTGACCAATATATATTTGACAACCGATATAACAGGTAGGTTCTTTATTTCGTCATCCAAGTGAAAAATTTTACAAAACAATTTGGTTAAATAAACTAAGTAAAAGACTATGAGATCAGTCAGCAATCCTGGCTTGATAAGGTCAAGGACCAGATAGACTAGAGATTAGCAGGCAGATTTGCCATAGATATGTTTTCCATAAAATACCGTATGTGCAATTTCAACATTTTCGGTGAAATTATGGATCGAAACTGTTAGGTCATACAATATATATATTGAGTATCAGAATCAGACATGTATTAAAATCGATTGGAGTTTGATTACCACGATATGCATCACTCTCCTGTATTCCATGCCTCTTCGCTGTAGTTTCAATTTTTGTTTTATACATTTTTACGCTACAATAGAGCAGTAAATTTGCACTTTTTTGAGAACTTTTATAAATATTGGATATTTTTAGGCACTATGATTCGATGGCATTTTTTTACCTGAACTAATTCATATTTGAATAAATTTTTTAATGCACTGTTTTAATTTTACCTCCTAGCATTCCATTTTGCACTCTTCTTTTGTACGATAATATTTTTTTATTAGGCAAACAAATTTTTTGTGTTTTGTCATTTTTATTTTAGTTTACGCCTAAGCAAGATCAGTTCTTTTCACAACGTAGTAGGTGTCGGTATTTAATTAGAGAGGAAAATATTCTAAACAAGACTGAATCACTATTCTTTTGCTTGGTTTTCCAACAACTCTATTGTGATATATTTATACTATTTTTTTTTATTGAAATTCACACTGAGCAAGGCTGGAAGCAGTGCCTAAAAAAAACTAACGGCCACTTAATAGCGAAGAGCTACTAAAAGATGTAGTACGAGCAACTGCACTCTAAACAGGAAACATCTCAAACGGAACTGAACTGCCATGATAAAGTGCAGTGAATAGAATCTTCTCCGGACGATGGTAAAATCATCAACCACTTCTTTGTTTCCTTTTAGTCGTCTTCTACGACACTCAGGAAATGAGTTCGAAATATTCTACAGCCTGTTTATCGCCTTTTGCGTTGAGAGGTAATGAAATAAACGATGCCTATATGATGAAATGCAAAGAGTGGTACTTGTTCTGGACTATTGTGCAACCATCCCCCACCTCTAAGACCTACCCTAATGTCAACGAGAATTATCAATAGTTTTCATGTTATATTAATTCTTATATTAAACTGTAACTAAGTTTTAAAAAGCAAGGTTTCAGAAACTACTCAAGCAAATATATTTATGTACAAAAGATAGTTTGATTCAATTCGATTTAGGAAAGAGTAAGAAAATTTCCATAGATTAAATGTTTATGGAAATATCGGACATTGAATTATTTTCCAAACTATGAAGTCCAGCACTAAAAAAATATGAGTGGTAGGCTTGAATTCAAATTGACTTCTATAATTTTTTAAAAACTGATCGAATCACTAATCACATATGAATAGCAAATGTCCTGTTTTTAATAATTTGAAAACATTATCAAAATCAAGAAATCTTTAGCTCTGAATCCACTAATATTATTATAATTAAACTCTTTGTACATTAAATTACCCTGTCAGCTTGAAACAATTGGACTAAAATTTTTTTGATTGATCGAATCACTCATTCCATATGAATAGCAAATGTCCTATTTTTAACAATTTGTTTATTGAAATCTGTATGAATCCAGTTATAAGTTAAACTGTTTTGGATCTTAAATTTGTCTGACAATTGTAAAATTTTTTTGATTCTTAAAATACATTTCCACTACCGGTATATTTGCTGTTTTTGTCTGTTCCAAGTTATAGGTTCTGTTTTTCTTTGGTTGTCTGATTTGTACATTTTTCTATTTCGGATGGGCATAAAAGCTTCAAAGCCATCCACACCGCTATTTCATAGGAGCGTTTGATCTAGGCATCCATAATGAAATATGGCCTATACACCGAATTTGCTTCTGATGGAACATTTTTTTCGGGTGTCTTGAGTAGCCGAGTGGTTGGCATTCTGCCAGTCTGGTCTGTTCCTCTGACAAATGTTTATATATTAAGATTTTACGACTAATTTGTTCTTCAAGTCGCTGAACTAAAATGCCCAGCACTACTCGCCACTAACATCCATGTTAGTAATCATTCAACGATATATTGTTGATTCGTATCGTTTCTGTTGTCCTCAGACTATATTTATTGTTTTGTGATCCGGTTATCATTATCACTAACTTGCTGACTAGCAGAAAGCCAACAATTATTAATTATTCCTCGATATTATGATATATTGTTGATTCCTATTGTTTCTTTTGTCCTCGGGCTATGTATTGTTTCGTGTTTCAGTTACATTTGTCACTTACTTGCTGACTAGCAGAAAGCCAACAATTGGTAGTTATTCCACGATATGACATATTGTTGATTCAGATTATTTCTTTTGTCCTCAGGTTATTTCTTGTTTTGTGTTACCATTATCATTTACTTGAAGACTAGCAGAAGGCCAGCAATAAAATGGATTATCGGAAAATTGAGCAGATAGGCAATACTTTTTGATATATCTGTGTTGACAAGATTCAGATGTCTTTTCTGAGTATCTTGTAACAGCCGAATCCTATAAAAAAAAACTCAAAATCATCAATACGGCTATGAAATAGCCGTGTTGATGGTTTTGAAGCTTTTTTCTTCAACCCAGCACAAATATTTCCGACACCCAAAGAAAAGTTGTTCTTGAAGTTTAGTTCAAATGGTATTTGAATTTCAGTCTTTATTTTACTTTATTATTGCTATTATTCACTGTTATCAAATTCCATGTTTGCCACAGGCATAATTTTTGGATTTGTAAAAAAAAATTGTCTTTATAGTTTGCAACTATTCAAGTTTTAAAAAGTTTGGTTCTATTTTTTTCTGCAAAATATTATTTTTGAATTTGTTGATCCATATTTTTTTATGGCCATTGCTTGGAGTGGGCCACCCTAAGCCACCTAACAGGTTAGTGTAGATAAAAAGATATTTCTGGTTCAGCAGAGCCCACTTGTGTTATTACACCTTGGGTTGGATGGTATGATAGAACTGCTCTTTTAGGTGTATGGTAGCAAAAAAATTGTAGAAAAAGTTTCAAAACCATCGTTCGTGGGGCATCAAGTGCTAATTAATTAAAATTGAATATTGATGTATACTACATTTACGATTGATGATTTATTATTATCTGTTAATTTTCTGTCTGTGATGTGACTTGATGTTTATGCCTGGTTTGAGTTACTAATTACTGGTGGATTCTCATCACCCATTGTGGCTAAACTGGACATGTTATTGTTGCCCACCAACCCCCCTCCTCCTCTAAACGAATGACCAAACGATGTAATTGACCATTGCCAATAATGTTTTCCAAATTTTAAGCACCATGCGATTAATATATGATTCACAATATCGACATTAATTTCATGTTATTCATTTCTGTCCATCTTCTGTGGCAATTCTTTAGCTGATTCTGAAAACTTGAACAGCAACTGGTGACGCTGCTCGATGACTTGAATTATTCTTTTGAGCCACCAGTCTATTTCACTGATAGTAATAGTCTAACACAATTCAGTGATAGCTCAACACAATTTTATTCATGGACATCATTTTTTCTCATTGTGTTGTAATATATATCGAATGACGAAATAAATTTTGAAATAGCAGTGTTGATGTTGTTGAAGCTTTCTTGCGCTGCGGGGAAAATAAAACTAACACTTCTGCAGCTGAAGAAAACCAACATTCTGTTATATATTCTCTTACTTCATAGTTCATACATCGAATCAGATACCTAACCGTATTCGTTTTTATTATCACAGGTAGTGCTAAGTTAATTATAAAAAATAAAAAGTTAGCCGACAATGGCGAGCGGATCCGTCTCTCTACAATCACGGTTTCAAGGTACTATACTGGGTGCAGTATTCGGTGACTGTCTGGGCGCAGAACATGAACGTATATGGGCAGACGTACCTAATGACGTGGTTGTCAAATATTTTGAAAGTGTAGTAGAAAAAGTCAGAAAGCAGAAGAAGTCAAAAGAACCTGCTGAGAAGGGTTTCGTGTTATACACTGATGATAGTTGTATGACCTTTGACCTTGGTTTATCTCTTGTTAAATACAAAGGGTTCATACCACAAGATGTCGCTAAAAATTTTGGCGAAACTTATTTTGCTTCAACTGCACAAAGGTATTATGTGGCAAACGTAGGATTCATTTTCCGAAAGAACAAATTGAATGATTACCAGACCCCATTTGTCGCTGCAGCGGAGCAATTTGGAGGATCTGGTTCCTATGGCAACGGCTCAGCTATGAGGGTTTCACCTGTACCATTGTTTCATCATAAAGACAAGACAAAAATTACTGCACTGGCTACGGAGCAGTCGAAGTTGACTCACACAAATCCGAAAGGCATCAATGGAGCGATTTTACAAGCTCTTGCAATCGAGAAAGCACTAACGACAGATATTCAAGACCCTGTGGCGTTCTCCAAAGAGCTTTTGGCTGAATTGAAAGATCTGACGCCGGCAAAAGAAGACTTGGATGTGTATGAGGATAAAATGAAGAGTGTTATCAAGTTGCTGAAATCCAAGAAAGAGGTAAGACGGGTGCTCCATGGGTGCGCGGTTAGCTCAATCAGTAGAGCATTGGGAATACGGACCTATGATCATCATGACGCAGGTTCGAATCCTGTGAGAAATGACGATTATATGCGAGAAGTTATATGCGAGAAGTCTGCTGGACCTCTCGCTGGTTCACATAAGTGCTGCTTACGGCTTTTTCTGGCAGACAGGTCCATCCATGCGCAGGAAAAATGAGAATATGATAATCTAAAAACCTCCACCCCGATTCGGCACTGGTATCCACAAAAATGAAATCCTATCCTATTATCTCATTCGTGTATTCTTGTGGATTTTCGCACATATGGATCCAAGATTGTAAGGAAACGAGGAAGGGACAGTAGCTCTGGGCAACATCCCGGTATAAGGGTAAATATAGGTATTGCATTATCCAAGATACCCTATCATGTCAATCTTCACATTATTGGTTTGGTTGCCGTGATTTCATTCTCTAAAATCATTCCAGATTGATGCAATACCACACTGAGCTCATAAGTTTTCTATGAATTTTTGCATGTTTATGAAATACCAACCTACCCGTTTTTAGAGATATTTCCTAATATGTAAATACCCAACTGGTATTTTAATTAAGCCGTGCCTGACTTGAGTGTTTGGCAACAGTAACATGCTTTTTGAAAGCAGAAAACACCGCAAATAAGCTGATATTTTTACGACGGCATGCCGGTGCAAAAAAATAACCAATGCCACACGTCTCTAAGGGAGGGGTAGTTCACTGCGAGATATCAACAAATCTCGTATATTTGTATCGATAGTTTTAGCAAAATTAACTTTTATCAACTTCGTTGATCACAGGTTACAGCTGAAAAAATCTTCGAAGCCGAAATCCAGACAGATGTCACAGCACATGAAGCTGTTCCAGCAGCAATCTTCTGTTTCCTTTACACACTGAACAAGAAGAACATCCCAGAACTATCAAAATACAACGGACTCGTCCGTGCTGTTATTTTTGCATCTGCGGTCAGTCTAGATTCGGATACCGTTGCATCTATGGCGGGTGCAATAGCAGGGGCTTATTATGGGGTTGAAATGATACCACCAGAGTGGGTCGAAGCCTGTGAAGGGTCAGAAAAAGCTTTCAAACTTGCTGATGATTTGTATAAAATTAATACAAAAAGCACCTCCTAAATCAAATCATTCCTTTCTTGTATATATACCGTATATAGACAAAATTTTGTCCTCTGGTGTCTGTGGTTTTCTCGCAACTTTTTTTCGCAATATTAATAAGGCTTAATATTCATCAATCATCAGCATTGCCATTACATAGCAGTATCGATGACTTGGAGGTCAAATAATGTTTCGACATTTGATCAGGTATTTTGTTTTCAAGGTAAGTTTGCTCCAATTGAAGTTTTGCCAGATTTCCAGAGTTTTTATTTCACCTTTGTTGTTGCTGCAATATCTTGACATGGCTCTAAATAAGTCCACTTAGTGTAAACAAAATTGCTTATATTTGATCATATTTTACATATTTTTCATTTTACATTTTGGTTTTATGTCCTATTTTTTTGCAATACAAATAAATTAAAGTGCAATCGAAAGATCAAATTATTTTCAATAATAGTTCAGAAATCTTTGGTTATTTGGATTAGGACATCCCTTGTCGCTGGGGCTGTCCTATTTATTCGATTCTCGATATTGAAATCATAAATTATTCGATTTCTGCAACAAAAAAATGCGATAATTTTGAATTTTGTTCAAAATAGGTGTGAATTTTCACGTAAATTATAAGCAGATAAAAGATGTATCAGCTTGTTTATTATAGAATTTCGGACTCGATTCGAATATGAAACCAAATCAAATTCGATTTTGGCCACCACTACTTGTCACATATATCTAATTAACAGGCATGCAAGTTGCGAGATTTCAAATTTTTTATCTTCTTGTGAGCATAATGAATTCATATCCAAATTATTCAGGCAGAAAGGAACCAATCTCTCATCCCTAAAATTATATGTCGATTCTGGTTGTGTAGCTGTCAAATAGTAATATTTTTCTTTTTTCCTATTGCACTTATTTCTGTGGTCCACATTCACATTTCATTTTTTTTTACTTGAAATTGTGCCACTGAGGAAGGGATTATGGTGACAGAATGATGTTTTTTCCGGATGGACAAAAAAAAGGTTCAAAACCATCAACGCTGTTATTTCATAGCAGTATTGATAATTTTGAACTTTCTTTCTACAGTTACTTTTTGCTATCAGTAATTTTAAGAGGCATTTTAATCTTTTACCTGCCCATTTGCTAAATGTTTTTGGATGGAATCGGGGCGTCTGAGTAGGTTTTACCTGCCTGGGAAGAACCAACTGTGATTATGATAAAAAGCTAAACTGCAACTGCACTTTAAGAGAAACCATTCCAAACAAGCTGAACTGCATACTAATGTGCAGCGAGTGGTATCTGCCCTGCGCGATACACTTCTAAGAAATACGTAAGTGTATCTCTGAAGCCCACAAGTAAATAATTTTTATAACCTGTACCTACTGTGGATTATTTTAGATTTTCAAATTTTCCAAATTTATCATATTCAGCAGCTTTTGCATAGTTTTACTATGCAAATACATATATATCCGCATAAACACGGAGTACTATTAGTATATTTATTGGGGTTTTCACTGATCCCGCTCGAAGACTGCAATACATGTTCATGTAGGTTGTTTTAGTTTTACCCTTACACTAGGATAATACTGCGTAAGCACCTTATTCTGAGCGTGAGTGCAACATGGAGTTTTCACGCCTATAGTCCTTTGCGCGACTGGCGGGATGGGACGCGAAGACATTTTTCAAAAGATTGGATGACAAATTATCATAGAAATGACAGCAGACCAATTAGCTCAATCGGTAAACGCTTCGAGCTGCGCATCACTGATCGTTATGATGCAGGTTCGGGTCCCGTGAGGGATGATGATTATATGCAGGAGGTCTGGCTGAACGCACCCTTCACCCCGATTTGGAACTGGTATCTGCACGTGGTTCACCATATAGTAACTTAAGCTGTATACTCGGCTTCCCTCTCCCGCATAATAAAAACGATATCCTATCCTATATGCAAAAACCATATCTTGTCTGCGATTTCAATATCGTTCGCTCCAGCGTGATGTGCATCCGTGGAAGTATATCTATGTTCCACCAGCCGGTCCGCAATGGCAATATACAACTTGCAATGATAGAAAGTCGAATTCCAACAACAATATAAATATTTCTTAAACTCGAATTTTATTATTTGCCTAGGATAAGATATCATCTTTATCCTCCTGGACAGGAAAGTCTCGACAGCTCAACCATGTGGCGAACCACAGCCTGTCGTGCAGATACCAGTTCCGAATCGGGTTGAAGGTTTTTGGAATTATCGTATTACTCATTTTTCTGTGCATTGACCTGGTGGGTTGAGGAAGCCGTAAACAACGCTTACGTGAACCACCGTGGCGTCCAGCAGACCTCTCGCATATAATTAGTCATCCCTCAAGGGATTCGAACCTGCGCCATGACGATCGGGGATGCGTAGCTCGAAGCGTATTCCCAACGCTTTATCGATTGAGATAACCCCGCAACCCATATCTAGTTTACATATTGCTCCTTAAACTTTTCATTTCTGAGCACAACTTGCTATGCAAGTTTTGCACCAACAATTTCAAGCCTGGGAGTGAACTTGAACGTATGGATTACCAATTCAGTATCTTTTGGTTTCAGAATTGAATCGAATAATCACATAGAATTTAACCAAAATTTATATAAAGCATTAAACAAATATTCAAAGACATTCTTTATCAGCTTGAAATTATATTTGGAAAAAAATCGAAATATGTTGATTTTGGATTGTTGCAGAAATCAAAACGAATGATTCAAGATTCAAATAATTTGGATAGCCCTACTTCAACCTAATAAAATGGAAGTTCAATAACAGTGACCCAGTGTCCGATGTACTAAATTCTATCAACGGAGGACGCCAGATCGTCTCCAGGATTATTCCATGTTGTAAAACTTTCAAAATAGAAATAAAATGTTTGAAATATGGCCACGTGGTGTTTGTGTAACTGTATTTAACTTTTAACTATTTTTTTTCGAATTATATGCTATGGCCTGTCCGCTTTGTAGTGAGTGTGTATCTGTTCTATGTTACAGCTGCCCGTGTAGTGCCTTGCTGAAGGGCACGCTCGGCAGCGAAACCGTCAAGCATCGAACCATCGCCCTTCGGACAATACGACTGCGCCTAACCGACCGAGTCGGGACCAGTCTTTAACTCTTAACTTGACAAAACTTATGACTTTGCACAGCCACAGTGGTGGAATCTGGAGTTCTTTGGGTAAACTCTCAAAACCATCAAAGCTCCCTATTAAGGCAAAAATACGAAAAAAACAAGATTCTATCATCACGGAAGTTCTCAAGCTACTATAATATCCCAACAAATCCTGTTTCAGGTGTATTTTGAAATCTAAAAAATGAATCAACGAAGAAAGAATATTTTGAGCATAAAACAAAGAAATATTACACATCACAGGACATCTTCGGCCAGCGAGCCACATTTGAGGTTCATGCTTAACCGCAGCCTAATGGTTACCATATTTCATTACCATATTTATAATCAATTGTGGAACAAAATCAGGATTAAGTAGCACCGAGCAGTGGTCCCCCTATATATAAAGCAGCACATGATTCTATATAGATAGGGTAGAACTTCTACACAACCAAATCGATGATTTAAAGGAAAAGAATAATTAAAACAATGTATTCTCGACAGGTAGGACACCTGAATCAAATGATTGCCATCATTATCAACATAAGGCAATATTTCGGTTTCAACTTTTTGCTCTAGGATTAAAATAAAATGTCTGGTTGCAACCAAACTGTCAAGAAAGATTCGAAATGATCAGCCCATAATCCTATGTAGATGTGGTGGAAGTTCCACACAAGCAAATCAATTGATTTAAAGGAAAAGAAGAATTAACACAAATTTATTCTCGAATGTCCGGATGCAACCAAACTGTCAAGAAAGATTCGAAATGATCAATACTGCTAATAAATAGCAACGTTGGTGGTTTTGAAGATTTTTTTCCAACTATAAACATTTTGGACAGCCGAAGGAATACAAGATTTTGTTACCGGGATCTATACTTGTCCCAATGGACATGATTTGTTAGTGTACCATATTTAAGAAAGTTTTGCCAATGCTTTTCTGTTTGGGTTTCGAGGTTTTATATTACTATGTGTAATCTCATGGAGTTTTAAAGAAGATTGAAGAAAATAAGTCTTTTCACATGATTTACATTTACACTCCTTTTTGTTTCAACTATTAGATTTTTGAAAAAACTTTCCTCCAAATCTTCTTCAATCTCAACAGGTGGAGGTTTGGAATTTTGAACAGAGCGATTTGATCGTAGATTTGACGAAGAACTGTTCTCTTTTATCTCTGCTCATTGACGAAGTGTGTGGTTCTGTTTGAATATTCTCATCAATCCCCTTTCTTGAAAAATAAAATTATTCTTGAGCGATTTTTCTGGCCTTCTGCACAGGAACCAATGGTTTTAGTAACCTTGATATGTATTTTTTTACTTTCTTGTTGTGATGTATTAATATGACCATTATGTCCCTTTACAATACTTGGGTGCTCATTTTGAAAACTTTCATCAGTACGAAGGGAGAATGTTTCACTGCCTTTGCCAATGATAATTACTCCACCTTGCATAAAAAAACTCCCCGACATTCAGGAATCCATTCTTAGTTCTCTTGCTAGCTTGTTTTAGACTTTCCTGGCAAATGTTAATTTCACTTTCCTGTATTGAAAACTTTTGATTTGCTGCACGAATGTTCCCACTACAAACTTTCTCAATGCACACGTCAAAATCAACATCCTGTTCAAACGAGTCAAGACATCTACTGGGAGCTAGCTGGGATAACAATTTTATCTTCAACCTCCTCGCCAGTCTCTTTTTTACTCCCAACTTTTGATACGAGTAGGTGATAATTATTAATCTTCTCAACTTGGATGCTTTGATCAATATCCTGATCTACAGAACCAACACAATTATAATCCTTATTAGTTTCCTCTACATGCAGATTATTCTTTCATTAACTTGTTTGGTTGTCTGAGTTTTTCTCGCCTTGTCGATATTACTTTCATCTTCTTGAATAAGCATTTCCTGGTTTGCTGCATAAAAAAGCTCATTATAGACCTCGCCAGTGTGAGTATTCGAAATGGCTATTTGATCAAAATCATGACGCTTACTCTTAGAGCTTTCGTCTACATAAAGACCAACTGTTTCGTAAACTCCCTTACTATTCTCTTGACTTTTCTTGCAGATTTTATCACATCTTCTTGTCTGAACAATCCCAACTTTTCTATACAGAAGTTTACCACAAATCTGCTTAAACCGGACATTCAAATCACGGCACTCAATATGCTCAGACTTTTCCTTCTCGATAAAACCACTTTCAATTTCCTTGTTGACCTCTTTTCGAGTCCTTGATTGTTTTTTAGTTATCTTCCCAATGTCAGTATCTTTTTGCATAAAAGAAATATCACTCCCTGTGTTCATGGCGATCTCATTTGCATTATCACGGATGCCATCTAGATGGGCTTTCATATTCAAAGAATCATTATTGTTATTATCATCCTCCAGCTTTTCATCAGTGCCAACTATTCCATCAGTTTTTTTTGTCATCAGTATTTTGTATACTTCTGTCTTTTATTGATTTCCGATTAGCTTTGTGACTGTTATCTTCATCCTGCTTGTCCAGAGCGACATTGTCATCAGTTTTTGCATTCAAAGAATCATCAATTTCATCGCACCTATCTGACTTTTCATTCTTGCTAATGTCAAATTTTTCATCGACTTTCCTATTCGCAGCAACATTCTGTCTACTCGTATCTTTTAGTATAATCAATTCCTGAATCGATATATTGGAGCCTTCGACCGCCTCAGCAAGATGAGTTTTGGTATTCAGAGAATGTCAATCATTTTATCAACTTTCTCTGTAGCAGCATTTCGTTTGTGTGTATTTTTTAGTACCGGTATATCCAGTTTATGGTTCTTCGTACGAGTGCTGTTTTTGTTGACCTTATCAAGAGTGATATTAAGATGGGTATTCGTATTCAACGGATCATCTGGCTGTTCATTTATGCAATCTTCTCTAAACTTAACTCCCCTGATCTGTTTGCTTATTAAGTAAATTAGTTGCTTCACCTCTGCTCATATCATTGGATTTGGTTTTCAAAACATTGGGAGTTGAAGAGGTTTGCTTGTTTGTTATATATAGTACCAGGGTTCTCATCACTACGCACCTTTTTGTATCTTCTAAGGTCATAACGTCTAACAAAAGCTCTCTCACTAATTCTTCGTTTCCGTTTTCTTTCGTTTCCGTTTTCCTCGTTTACCACCACATTCTTTACAATGTTTTTCCAAATGTGTTTTACATCTAAAAATACGGGAACACGTCTCACATCTGAATGATTTCTTTTTGAATGAAAAAACAGAAACATGCCTCTAGAAATGTCCGATATGAAAAAAAGTCCTTTCACAAATGCTACATTTGTACTTGCTCTCTCGAAAACGAGATGTCAAATGACCTACAAGTCTGGAAAAGGAAGATATAAGAATACCATGCGTCTTACATCTGTACCGTGTTTGTGAATTACGAGCACAGTCCTTCATTATTGTTGGTGTTGGTTCTGGTATCAAATATGAAGTTAGCATTTCGCTTAGTTTTTTATGATCATTAGGACTATTGTTCTTGCGACATATTTCCCCCTCCGTCGAATTGTCCGCAGTTGTTCGCCCATTGTCTGCAGTATCCATTTTTTCTGGCAACTGGTTCACACACTTTGTAATTATATCTTCCGAAATTAAATTCGTCGGATTATTTTTTGTATCATCGTGCGGCTCGAGTCGATCAAGAGAATCCAATAACGATGATATTTCAGTGATATGTATTAAACAATGTTTCTTCAGATGAGAGACGTTAGTGAAGGATTTGCCACAAACCTTACATATAATATGAACAGATTTTTCATTCCCATGCTGTTTTAAATGAGCAAGAAAGACAATCCGCAAATATTACATAAATGGGATTTTCCAACAGCAGAAATATTACTCTCTGCAACGACTTTATATGGTGTTTCAAGATCCCGAGAAATTTGAGGTTTATTGTCACCTTCCCTTTTACTATTACAGTTATTTGTCTTTTTACCCTTTATTTTAACTTCGTTGAAAACTTTATTAATTTCTCTTTTATGTCTTAGGGCAGAATATATGTGGGCAAATGATTTTTCACATAAATCACATTTGTACGGTTTTTCAATGGATTTCTTCAGAGCACCCTTTTATTGCATGTCAAATTAGCTTTAAAAAGTTGACTTTTTCTACTCTTCTAAATGAATAAATGCTGGATGGGCTTATCCACACTAGAAATGGAAAAAAGCTTTCCAAGAAAAAAATAATTTAGCTGGTATATTGAAAGAAATCCAGGTAAACGATATTCAGAATACTATTTAGTTTAGAGAATCATACTTCACAAATTTAGTTGACTGGTTGACGATTTTTTACTTACTTCTCAATTGGTAAAGCGCTGGGAATACGCTTTGAGCTACGCATCTCTGATCATCATGACGCAGGTTCGAATCCTGTGGGGTATGATAATTATATGCGAGAGGCCTGCTGGCTGCCTCGCCGGTGCATGGTGGTTCACGTAAGTGCAGCCTACTCACCAACCAGGTCCATGCACAGGAAAAATTGGAAATACGAAAATCCAAAACAAAACCTCCACCCCGATTTGGAACTGGTATCTGCACGAGAGGTCGTGGTTCGCCATATGGTTAAGCTGTATTCTCTGCCTTCCTCTCCCGCAGAATGAAAACGATATCCTACGCTATAGTAAAAATGGCAAGTTCATCCCGCAATTTGTACTTATTGTTTGCCAAAAACATGCTTTACATGAAAGATAGACAAAATTGAAAAATATTGGGATTTTTACGGCAAAATTTTATCGGTGATGAAAATATAAAAAATATGGTCAATAGCTTATAAAAAATACTTTTAGCAGGACAAATTAGCCTCCCTGTTATATACAGTATAAGTGGTAATTAGTTGATTCCTTTTAGTTGCCGCTTTTGACCTTGCATAAGTGAATAACAAATACTAAAGTACAGTGTAAGGGTGGGCTATTTCACGCCAACACTATAACAAAGATAAAAGTGTAGCAAATATGGTTAAAAATCAGGACCACTAGGAGAATTTGGCATTCAATGTATCAGGTTAATTGAGTTCGAGCATCATGCGTCCAACGCATGATCAACAAAATTCTTATAAGTGATCAAAACCGGCCGTGATAGTTCCAAAACAAGTTTTAATGATTATGTTGTGATCACGTCCGACGAAAAGAAATTAAAATATCCCGCCTAAGGCTAACTTGAATGGTCACATAAAGTGTATAAATGCGAGGGCATTTTATCTATTAGAAAAGGAAAAAAGAAGCTAAGGCTAGATTGTATCGTGAAATTATTCTTTTTGCTGAAGTATAATAAAGAATATCAACTTTGGTCTACAATCTCGTCTTTTATCTTGACCCTCCGGGGTTAAGATATTCCCTATAAAAGCAAAGCCAAATATGGACATCTTTACAAAAAAGTGGCAGTGAGCGGTGAGAGGACAAATAAAATAGGAAAATTGTTTTACTGGTGTACAATATTTCTGTATTCATTATTTTTACAGTTTTCACTGGACCTGGGTGGCAGTTGGGATTTTAGTTTTATCCTGCGCGAGATGAAAGCTGAGAATTCAGCCTAATCATTCATATGGCGAACCACGACCTCTCGTGCAGATACCAGTTGTGAATCGGGATGAAGGTTTTTGGCTTATCATATTTTTCCTGTGGGTTGATGAAGGAAGCCATAAGCAGTGCTTACGTGAACCACCACCGTGCAACGGTGAGGTGTCCAGCAGACCTCACGGGATTCGAACTTGCGCCATGACGCTCAGATATGCGTAGCATTCCCAGTACTTTTAGTGTTTACCGACCGAGCTAACCGTGCACCCCAAGATGACCAATTAATAATCATATTCTGGTACCAGTATTGCTGTCTCCCAGGCTATACCAAATACTTTTCATTGTTTCACGCATCGTCTCGACGAAGACTCGAATCCTGCGAGGATATCATTTTTACCCTGCGGGAGAGGGAGGAAATACAGCTTAACCATATGGCGAACCACGACCTCTCGTTCAGATACCAGTTCCGAATCGGGGTGGAGGTTTTTGATTATCCTATTTCTCATTTTTCTTTTGCATGGACCTGGTTGGTGGAGGACGCCATAAGCGGCGCTTACGTGAACCACCGTGCACCGGCGGGCGTCCAGCCGTCTTCTCGCTTATAATCATCATCTCTCACGGGATTCGAACCTGCGTCCCGACGATAAGAGATTCCCAACGCTTTACCGATTGAGATAACCGGGCACCGGTTACATGACTACAAGTGATAGGCCGGCTAGGCGTCTCTCCGAAAAAAAACGACTTGGAATTAGTATCTGCGCGAGAGATCCTATCCGAAATAGTTATGTAAGGTATCGGAAAAATTTAATAATTGCGTAAATTATCAATCGCATTTTTTTGTGTCCTGAGAAGAAATTGAGTTTTTTTTATAGAAATTGTTTATAGAGCGGATCACCCAGACCAAGACTCTGTACTGGTGGTCACTTAAGGGACAGACAGGGTTAGTGTTTAAAAAGTTATTATTTTTTTCGACTAACTCCTGAACACAAGTTAAGTTGGGTTGTGGTTGACTATATATCAAATAAAGAAGGGGAATTCGTGGGCGTCGCGTGAGGAACGAATCATCTAAATACGTAGTGAACGGAGCAAGCAGGGTAAGTCGTATGAAAGTTCCTGTTGAAAGTCTATCCGATAAACCGTCAATATGTCGAAGTCGAACGAGAAGATTAATGTTTGGACTTTATTTATTGTACATAAATGATACAAAGTAATAATATTAATAATCAAACTCAAAATGTGAAGTATTCCAGACTTCACTTTTACTAATATTTACTTGAATATGGCGGATAATCAATCCGGATTTGACGATATTTTCTAATATGGCAACCTATTACACAAAATGAAAAAAGAAATTACATTCCCCCTTCAGAAATATCATTTTGTCAAGCATGAGTCACAGATGGATCAGTGACTCATGGTTGATTAAGTTTTTGCTATGTTTTTCCGGATGGGTTCTTTGGTGTGATGACCAGTGTTGCCACTTTTCGGAATATTTACTTTTGAATCGAATATCACATCATTTTATTTTGAATTGAATCTTCACAAAATTCTATTTTGGGAAAAACAGAATGTAATTATTTTCGCGAAACTTTTATGAAATATATGTGAAATGGATCATTTTTCTCGTCGAAACCTTTTTTTCAAATGGTAGCAAATCAAATAATCCGAATCAGACATGTATGAAAATCAATGCGGATCTTGAATTCAAATGTGGCATCACCATTCGCGCCATTAGGTCACATTCATATAGGTCTACCTATAGTTGAGGGTAAAGGATTGGATACACCGTATATATATCTACAAACTATTTTTTAAAAATGGTGCATCGCACACTTACAAAAAAAATTTTTCTATCAGTAAGTAAGAAATAAATCAGGTAGGTAGTCTAGTATCTTCTAAGCCGCTGTGAATGCAATATTATATAAAGGAACATATTATATAAATAAACTCAAGAGAGTTGAATTCGTGAAAGAGCAGAATTGGCATTGGTAAAATAAATGGGCACGAGGGTGCAATTACATCATCTCCAAATCACCACTTAAAAAAACTATTAAATTGTTTGCTAAATATTTGCGATAGCGTAATCCCACTGTTTTGATTCACTCAAGATCTGTTTTATTCTTTCTATTCATACCCGTCCCAATCAAAAAATTTATTTTGTCAAGCATGAGCTGTACAACATGTGATTGTATGATTTCGAAAAAAATTTTCAGTGTAAAATTGCAAAATCTTGGGGTAAGGGGAGGGCCTAGAAAAATACTTGGAGCCCGGTTTCTCCTATTCCCCCGCCAGTGCTCATTCTTGACAAAACTGTTATGGGAAAACGATTCTGATTGGGATGAGTGGTTTCTGATAATTTTGCTTGGTTCATTTTACTGCAAAGTGACGTATTCACAAATGGCATAGTTTGGTGCAGTGCAAGCCGCGCTGTACCCATGTCCGTTCACAACATTAAGCGTCGCGCATTGCGCATCGTTAGACGACTTTGGCTCGTTTCTGCTCCAGATCGTGAACACTTCTTTCGACATATCTTTAGGATGACTCCACATTCGACCGTTGCCAACATTAGTAGAACCGATCCACGGAAGACCCGTTGGGCTCCTGCGAAAAGTAAAAATATTTATTATTTCACCAGCAATTACCACAAAGTACTTAAGAGAAAGGGTGCATGGTGCCATGTCCCCATGCCGATCGAAAATAAGCCTCGAATGACCCTTCACATGCTTCAATGTATACAAAAACCCTAACTTTTTGCACGCCCTCGGCGCGCATAAGAAATGAAACTTATTGCTGTGTTGTTGAAGCTTTTTAAAAATGTCGACTTCGAATAAATGCGATTGGGACTCCAACTTTAAGTTTGAGAGCACCATTCTTGTCGGAGCTGCCCTCCATTTCATGCATAATCACTATTGACCACTTGATTATTCACTATTCCACAGTATCAGAAACACTTTTTATTGAGGTTCTACAAAAAAGTGTTTTCCATGAATCTCAAAACTTCAAAATTGATTGCCTTCCCTCCGCTCTCTTTTCGTGTTGGTCTAGTGGTTTCGAGAGACTGTACATGTATGATTGATATGTCTTCTGCGAACTTGCTCAGAGCAAATTTTAACAAAAAATACCTACTTGAAAGCGATCCCGATAAGTCCCTTCAGCCAATATGTGACTTGGACCCATTTGTCAACGCCGGTCATTTGTACAAGATCCCCTCCCTGCTTCTGGCAGTATTGTCTGTAATCATTGAATGATTTCCTTCCACTGTCTTGACCGTGGAAAACGATGCAGCTTCCTGCGAGTCGGAGTTGTCTGTATGGCGAGGATGGGCAAAGTCCAGTAGCTGTTGAAGAAAATATGAGAAGTTTGATATTATCTTAGAACTTGAAAATGTATGGGCAAGTTGCTGTAGGAGGAAAAGTTCTTGTTGTAAACAAAGGCACATGTAAGATCTTGAAAAATTTAATTTTAAATATGGGTCACACACACTGCTGACGTAAGGATATTGCGCAAAAATCATAATTTTACTTTTTGGAAGGACGAGGGTGGAACCCCCCAATATTTGCCATTGAAGGTATCCGGATTCGCTTTCCCCATCAGTGATAACTTTCTCGTCATTCCGTTTTGTTCCCATTCCTTCCCATCCCAAGGATTATATGGATCGAAATACAAAAATGAAAAAAGAATGAAAATTTTACCTTCTGACACTACAGCACTAGTGCAAGATCTCATCATGCATGGTCGACTTTGGACTTCTTCGCAGTTTGGTCTTGATCTATCAACGCAATATCTACGTCGCATGTTGATTCCACGTCCACACGATGCGGTACACGGTGACCATCGACTCCACTGTTGCCAGATTACTCCTTGCGTTGGACGCACCATGACGGTTTCTGTAATTAAGATACAAGGAATCAAAATATCATCTTATTCAGGGAGGCAGAATTTTGGTGTCTGAGTTGTTAATATCATTTTCTTTGGATGAACGAAAAGCTTCAAAACCATCAACACTGCTATTTCATAGCAGTATTGATGATTTTGAACCTTTTTTTCTATAGCTTGGTCGCAACCAGACATCCAAAAAGAAACATTTAATTCTTCCAGTCATAAATATATCATAAAATACGACCATTTGTTAAATTATCTACCAACGAAATCTTTTTTCTTCGGGTGTCTGAGTACCAGAGTAGCTGGCATACTACCAGTCTGGTCCTATGAATAATAATTAAAAAAGTCAAAATAGTAGCTTTTATCATCTGGAGATCAGAAAACCAATTCTATCAAGCATAATGAATTTTAAATGTTGTTTGAACTAGATTTCCTGCATATCCACAGGAGTAGTTGAAGGAGAGTGAAGGGTAAAAGTAAATCTAGAGTACAAAGCACTTTTTTATCATTGAAATCCCTTTAGCAAGGCCGGAAGCAGCTTCAAAAGGAACCAGTCGACAGCCACTCAATAGCAAAGAGCTACTAGAAATACAGTACCAGCATTTGCACTCCAGGCGGAAAACATATCAAACGGAACTGAACCGTCATGATGAAGGACAGTGAGTGGTATATGCCCTAGGCAATGGTAACATCATATACCACTTAAAATATCGAAATTATTTCAGCAACTCGATCATTTTATCAAAGTATTTAGACAGTTTCAGGCCGTGAAATCTTATTTCAAATGATTTTTCGCCCCTCCGTTACGTTTGACTTGTTTTACTATAATCTGCGGTAGTTTTATACATTTTGAATCATGAAAATTTTTAAATGTGATGCTTATCACTACTTCATAATTCAATTACTAAAAACTTTATTTTTTTCTCTACCTGTTTCTACACTGTAACAAAAATACAGTAAATTTACTGGTCATTCGCAGTATTGCATATTTCGAAAGTTAAAAAACGTCATGTTGATGAGATTAATGCCGATTATGGGTTGTTGATGGGCCGCACCTTCGCGGTGCGTGCGCTCCATCAATAACCTATATTCGGCCAAAAGAGTCAATTTTGATTTTTTTTTTCAATACCGTCAAGTAAAATTACTGTCAAAGACCAGTGATTTTGTTGCATTTTTTGTTATAGTGTATAAGAATTTAAAACTTCTTACCAGTTGGTCTCGGGCATGGACCATTGTTGCAGGATCTGGTTTGGATTTGTTCACAGTTTGTTGTAGTCGCCTTCCTCACGCATTGTCTGGTTCTTCGGGTGACCCCGATGCCGCATGTTTGACTGCAAACTTCCCAATCTCCCCAATCAAGCCATTCTGGGACATCTGGTACCTCGACTACTACTGAAATTGAAAACAGACGAAGTGTTATTCTCTCTCACAGATAAAAACTTGGTGTACGTGATATTCGAATCAAAAGGTTTAGTCGAAGGCGATTCTCGGAATAACCTAGATTAAACTATATCAATTAATTTAACAAAATTGATAATATTTTTATCTTTTTTTTATTTTTTATGACCACTTCTTGGAGTGGATCACCCTGACCAAGGCCCTGTACGAGCGGCACTTATGGCCATAATGCACGTGAAGTTGTCTTACCGATGCGTTGCATTACGTTTCGGATAATAAAATAAAAACGGCAATGCACGCCTGCATTGCTTTGATTTAATCGTGTTCACATGCCTACAAAGCACAAACGCAAAAAAAGAAACAAGCACTCTGCGTTAGCTTTCATAGCAAACCGTTCTGTTTCATTGGAAAACGTAAAAAAATGCATGCGGGACAGTGTGCTTGCGTTAAACGCAGAGGTAAAATGAAACAAACAAAGAAAAAACGCAACCTACGTGCGTGTGCAACCTGGTGCGACCTTTATAGACGAACTGGGTAAGATTTGTGTAAAAGAAATGATCTTTCCGGTTCGGCTCAGCCTGCCCAAGTAATCCCAACCTGGGTTGAGTGGTGGGTATGGATCAATAAGCCGGACTTGACAATTTTCAGAATTATGTTGAATACAATTTAACTATAATCGCAATATCAAAGTTTTTTGAAAATAAAAAAATATTTTCCCACATATCTAGAAGACGCCCGGGTCAGTTTCCTAAATGATATAAGCAGTCTTAATCTACCTCGATCGACCGGATTTTATTTTCGATTAATCTCTTTGCATAACAGTTTCAATATTTTCAAAACAAATAAAATGTTGGAATGATCTCAAGTGCATGACAACGCAAAATGGTAATTTGTTTTCTGAGCAACAAAAGTGATGATTATGGTATTTTGAGATATGACGACGCTGCGATTATAGTAGACAATGACTTTGCTGTATTTTTTCGGATGAATATGCATGGAATGCACAGTTCAGGTATGAAATGCTATTTATGGAGAGCAGGAATGGTAATGGAAGTATTATGAAGAACATTAAAATAAATATAAATCACATCGATGTATGAAGTTTAATTTTTCGTAATTGTGAACAGCGGGCATGGTTACAAATAGGACTGCGGAAAACCGAATTATTCGGCATTCGAATCGGATTCAAAGAATTCATCCTAATCGGAGATATGAAAATTGTTGCTCTTAGTGTGAATTGAAAATACATCATAAACTATGAATTTCTTCATTTCTACGATGGAGACAAGTTATAATATTGAAGATGGGATATTTACATAAAATTAGTGATTCGATCCGATTCAAAAAAAAATATTAGAATCAGATTCGAAGTTGAAATGATTCGTTTTTCCCAGCCCTATAATCATGAATCAAGATCTACATGAGTGATGACAGATTTTGTGATTATATTACTTCGTTTATCATCTTGACAAGACTGAGTCTTGCACTTCTTGCTTTCTACGTCAGTACAATCTGGCAACCCATCTTTGCAAGCCCGCGCTCGATAAGTGTTTCCACCGTCACAAGTGGCAGTGCAGTCCGACCAAGGTGTCCATTTGCCCCATTTTCGGGTTATTGAGAGTACTAGTTGAGAGATATGTTAAAAGTTACGATAGTGCGGATACCCGTCAAACGATTTTTTTTACATGGGCCCCCTTGCTAATTTAATCTGTCGGTTGGCTTGGGAGTGATTAACGAAGTTTGATTATCAAAGACAGCTTTGACGTGTGTTTCCTAAAATAATTTTGAAAGTTTTCATGGTGAAAATGTTATTTCATGAGCACCAACTGCACGGAGCATTTCGAGTGTTAGTACACACGTTAGTTTTGAGAGATTACTTTTGTTAATTTGTTAGTAATGGACGTTACTAAGGATGCCAGATATGAACGTTAATTCATTACTTTCTACGTCATCTTGACAAGGTTGTGTATTACACATCCTGCTCTCTAAGTCGGTACAATCTGGCAACCCGTCCTGACAACTTCGTGCTCTGTAAGCAGTCCCTCCGTTACACCGTGCCGTGCAGTCTGACCACCCTGTCCAGGAGCCCCACACCCTCTCCACTGGAAATGCGGGGAAAGTAGGTTAGTCGGGCAAAGTTATTTTAGGATAGAATTTCATTTTTATCCTGCAAGAAAGAAGCCGAGAATGCAGCCATATGGCGGGCCACGACCTCTCATGCAGAGTCCAGCTCCGAATCGGTGATAAGGTTTGTGGCTTGACATTTTACTCATTTTCCCTGCGCCTGGGCATGGTTGGAAAAGGAAGCCGGAAGAAGTGCTTACGTGAGGCACCGTGCACCGTTGAGGCATCCAGCAGACCACTTGCATTTAAGCATCCTATAGGGGATTCGAACCCAGGACGTAGGTCAAAAAAGGGTCAATATTATGCCAAGTTCTTGAAACATTCATCTGATTAATGTCATTTAATCCGAATGCGACGACTCTATCAGAATTTCTTCTTTGGAAAAGTTTGTTTAAAGCGCCAAGAAAACGGTCCAAAACGTAACATTTCGCAAACTTTCCAGTTTTTTTTTCTTTTTTTGCAAAAAGGTGCTTAAGAATAAAAAAGAGACAAATGGAACAAACAAAAACAAAAATAATTTTTATTTTCAAATATTATCCTCAAGAAAATTTTTTATCCATCTCAGCCCGAATCAGGAAAATTTCGTCAGCGCGTGATTTGTTAAGTATGTGTCACTGACGAATCGCGTCGATGAGACGCGATCCATCTGTGACTCATACTTGACAAAATAAAATTTTGATTAGAATGTACGAACTTCGGCTGTTTTACCCAGATTTAAAAATAAAAAGCAAGATTTAACGTCTAAGGGAAGACGTCAAATTTCTTCACCGCCTTTTTTTCGAGTCTTGCCCTTCCCTCGTTTCACCACACAGTTTCTAGGCAATTTACATGTTAAATATATATTTTTTTGTTTACCTGGAGGTGGTGTTGGACAAGGTTGATCGTTACAAATTCTGCTCTCGGATTCTTCACAGTCGAAATCCTCCGGATAAAACATCAAATACTCCGGACGGCACATTCTCGACCGGACGGAGACGCCTGTGCCACAATCCCGGGTGCATGGGTCCCAGGCTGACCATTGTCCCCATTTCTCTGGTGCTTGTGCTGGTAGCTTGGTTGTCGGCATCATAGTGGTGGTCGTGGTAGTTGTGGTTGGTGGTTCTGTAAACAAAAAAATGCAATGTTTTCCACTATAAAGTAGGCAGATATATTGTGCATTGAGATACCGACGCTCTCTTTCGAGCTCTATAATAGGACGGGGCAATAAATATGAAAATAGTTGTTCTTATAAGACAATGTAGTGTGAATTGAAAAAAAAAATAACGGGGGCAAGTTGTAATAGTAAAAATGGAATATTTGTTATTTACATGGAATTAGTGATTCGATTCGAAAAAATCATTCGAATCAGATTCGAATTCCAAATAATTCGGTTTTCCCAGGCCCATCTGTAGGTACTGGCTCTAGAATAAAATAGTCTTAACGTATTTCCTGCGTGTCGTATGAGGCGACAAAAAGAAAGGAAAGAAGTGGTAGATGGTTTTATCATCGCTCGGGGCAGAAACCAATCACTGCACATTACCACGGTGGTTCAGTCATGTGTGGAATGTTTTCCGTTTGGAGTGCATTTGCTGGCTCTACATATTGCAATAGCTTTTTGTCATCCAAGTGGCTGTTGGTTAGCTTCTTTTAGGCCTTGCTTAGCGTGAATTTCTATAAAAAATAAATAAATAAAAAAGCGGATGTGGCGGTGAAAGATCATCGACAATGGAGGAGCACGACTCACTGCGAAAAATTTACAGTTTAATGCCAACAAAAATACTGTGCCAGTGGCGCGCAAAAAACTTTTGAGTCGTTTTGGGTCAGAGTATAAAACATTTCGATATGACATTTTTCTGGGGAATGTTTCAGTAGGAAGGTTTGGTATTCGAAAAAGATAAATTAAATTAATTAAATAAAGTTGCGGAATTCAGCATATTTTGTTTCAAAAATTCGTTATATCGCATAATTTAAGTTTCACAACGAAAAAAAACACTGATGCAGTCAAACTCTCTATGAAGGAAAAAAACTAAAATTTGTCGTGACTGGTGACGTTTGTTTAGTCCGATTTCATTGTGAATTGTTCCAAATTACGATTGGCATCGCTAAGTTCATTTGCGTGTATTTATTTAAGCTAAAAATAACAAACATTCGCAACTCCGCGCTCAAAGTGTACGTGAAAACTTAGAAAAAAAATGACAGTATTTTGATGTTTTTTTACGAAAAAGATCGAGTTAGAGATACTATTATATTAAGTATGAGCCATGAATGGACGGCAGCCGACAGCGCGATCCATCACTGGTTCGTACTCAATACTAGACGGAATATTTTTTTTTTCATAGCCACTTCTTAGAGTGGATCACCCTGTCCAAGGCCATTTAACAGCGGCAACTTATAGACGGACAGGGTTAAATTTGAAAATAATCATTTGGAATATCAGTAAATTACTCGCTTAGCGTTTTGTGACAAGATCACGAAAATTGCCCCAATTTAGGTCGTTTCGAAGCGAAAGTTATGAAGTAATATTATAGCCTTGTCATTATGATAATAGTATTTTGTGCTGTTAAAATTGGTACAAAATTTACTGACTTTTTGCAGTTATTAAATTTGCACTCTTTGAATTAAATTGTTTTGATTTTGTTGAACTAAGCAAGTTTTCATTTCTGCGAATATATTCTTGAGAAAATTAAGAACATTTTCTTATGTCGGTGTGGGTGGGGGTGGGGGCGTCCCCTGTATTGGGTTTCCGACTCACTTGATAAAGAGGTAAAAGTGGAAGTTTCACACTAACAAAAATACTTGACGAAGGCGCGCGAAAACTTTTCGATATTTCGCTAAATAATCTTCGGATTGAAAACGCATTATGGTCATTGAATAGTCTTGAAACGAAGAAAAATGAGGATTCGCGCCGAAGTTACGCGGAAATTCAGCACAAAATTCATTTATAATTCAAAACGGGTCATGTGTGATTGTCGGATATTATAGGTCTAATATATTTACCATTGCTATTATCAAATCGTTCAATAAAATTGCCTAAACATCCTGAATTGACGTATCAAATATATCTAAACACCCGAGGCGATTAATGTCAGGATACAGGCCCGCGTAACCTTGTGACATTCAACGCTTGGACTGGAATACGCTAATCGTGTCAGCGTCTTTGTTGAAACCAAAAATAAAAATATACGCTGTGGTATGAGATTTACTATTTTTCTTTTTTTGTTTTAACTTGACAATACTTTTTATGACGTACAATGGAGGTGAAAGGTGCTCATAAGTTGATGGGGTGTGTGTAGGGCTGGGCAATTCGATTCGGTGATTCGAATCGATTCGTAGCACAATCGCGAATCAGTCATAGGAACAAATACTTACTAATTGGGCAAGAATTTTTAACAATAAACTACAATCGATTTTGGTCAAATTTGACCAAAATCGATTATATTTTTCGTTCCCTAAAAAATGAAAATTGTTCTGATTGTAAAACAGTATAAACTATAAATTTCTTGATTTTCCGAATAAAGACAAATTGTATCAGAAAAAAATGGGATATTTGTTATTTACATCGAATTCCTGCTTCTATCCGATTTCGAAAAAATTATTCGAATCAAAGTCGAATACCATATGATTCGTTTGTGCCTGGAAGTAAAGTGTGCAGGCTGTAAAATATTGAAAAAAAATACAATTCTCAGTCTCCTCCAAGGCGTGCGGAATTATTTGTATCTCTCTGGTATGAATATTTAATATTTTAGGAGCTAAATAAAGTTTGAAATATTTAATTTAATTTCCAAACCAAAGTATCAAAACTAGAAAACATCAAGCTTGTATATTATCGCTTTTTCACATGAGTGTGACTACACTGTAACAAAAGTACAGTAAATTTACTGGTCATTCGCAGTAATTGCATATTTTCAAAGTCGAAAAAACGTCATGTGGATGAGATTTATGCCAATTATGGGCTGTTGATGAACCGCACCTCCGCGAAGGCCAAAAAATATTTGGCCAAAAAAGTCAATTTTGAATTTCTTTCAATACCGCCAAGCAAAATTACTGTCAAAGACCAGTGATTTTGTTGCATTTTTTGTTACAGTGTATTTCTAAACAAAAATTCTTATACATAAGTACGATACTATCATCCGATCACGTAAACAACGTTCCATACCGTAAAAATATATTTAAACACTTTTAATTGGTTTAATTGGTTTTTCGCCGTTACAGCGATAAAACCGCGTACCCGGTGTGCGGTTTCGCGCAACGGACTTGCGTCGGTGTTTGTTTATGAAGCGGTATTTGTAGACTATTACTAGAATGAACGAAATTCTGCTACTATTTATCACTGATTTTACTCGGCGATATAAAAAAAATTAGTGTAAGCGCGATGGTCTAGTGGTATCGCTGGTTATGATCTCGGGTTTGAGTCCCGGTGAGTTCGGCTGGTTAATCCATGCCCACTACTCAACCCACTGTAATATAATGACTTGAATGGGCTAATCCGAACCGGAGAGATCATATCTTTCTAACAACTTTAACTCTGTCAGTTTGTGAGTGGCGATGGTACAGGGCCTTTTCCGCACAGTTAAAGCGTGTTGATGGAACGCACCGCCGAGGGGTGTTTCATCAACACCCCATACTTGGCATAAATCTCACAAACAAGGCTGTTTTGATTTTTGGAAATAAACAATTACTGCAAACGAACAGTTCATTTACTACACTTTTTTAGCAGTGTAGATAATGTATAAAAATTCTTCCGTGAAGAAATTTGATAAACAAATGACGTAAAGTTGATGTCACAATTTGCGAGTTCAGTTATATAAGATTACTATCAGATCGAAAATTGACTATTATTGAGTTTCATCACTTTTTTTTTGAAAAAAAAGCTGAAAATTGTGGTGCCAAGCGGTTGTCAGATTTTTTTTTTATTGAAATTCACTCTGAGCAAGACCGGAAGCAGTGACTAAACGGAACCAATTAACGACCAATTAACCGGCAAAACCGGATCATTTGGAATTCGAATTTGATTCGAATAATTTTTTCGAATCGGATCGAATCACGAATTCGATGCCGATAACGAATATCCCATTTTTACTATTACAATTTGTCTCCATTGCGAAAATGAAGAAATTTATAGTTTATTTTGTATATTCAATTCACACTCCATGTCTAAGATCAGAAATTTACATATTTTAACGACAAAATATAATCGATTTTGACCAAGTTTGACCAAAATCGATTGTATTTTGTCGTTAAAAATGAAAATTCTAGTTCATTTAGTAGGTATTTGTTTCTATAAACGATTCGCGATTGATTCGAATATATTGTACTTCGAATCGATTCGAATCGCCGAATCGAATTACCCAGCCCTACTTACATGATAGCAAAGAAATACTAAAAGATGTAGTACCAGCAACTGCGCTCTAAACAGAAAACATCCAAAATTATCGATGCTTTATCAAAAGAGACAAATCAAGAAAGCTTGTATCAAGCAGAAAATTTACTTTGTCAAGCATGAGCCACAGATGAACCGTGCCTTGGCAGCGCAAGTCATTAGTGGCACATACTTAGCACAGGATGTGCGACATCTTTTAGCCATCTTTTGTCAGAAACTTGTTTTTGTCAAGCATGGGGCACGGATGAACCGTGATTCAGCGGCGTGATCCATCAATGGCTTAACAAAGCGCGTTTGAACACAATTTTCCTGTCCTGGTTAACGGTTCCCGATTTTGATTAACCTAATCAAAAAAATTATATTCTGTCAAGCATGAGCCACTGATGGACCGCGCCTCGGCGACGCAATTCATCAGTGACCCTTACTTAACAAAACAGGTTTGATCAGGTGGGTTTTTAACTGGGCAGGCCGTTCGTGTTTTTCCCCGACTTGGACTCTGTATTTTATTTCATCGCGTAAATGGAGGTAAGACCTACACTGCAACAAATGTACAATAAATTTACTGGTCATTCGCAGTAATTGCGTATTTCCAAAGCTAAAAAACGTCATGTTGATGAGATTTATGCCAAATATGCGCTGTTGATGGACCGCAAGTTCGCGGTGCGTTCCATCAACACTCCATATCATATTCGGTCAAAAAAAGTCAATTTTGAATTTTTTTCAAATACCGCCAAGTGAAATTACTCTAAAAAACCAGTCATTTCGTCGCATTTTTGTTACAGTGTATTTTAGGCCTTTAAAATTGCTCCCAATCATAGCTCACGCTTAGAGTGAATTTCATTGAAAAAAAATTTTCTTCTGGGCATTTACACACTCTTCGCGACCTTTAAGCGTTTTATTCCATTGCGTAAAACATATTATTATGAAACATAAATTTAACACGGTACTTTGATAAGGTGTAATTTTCGAGTTATGTAAAATCGCCAATTTCCTAATATGAACTGATTAAGCGGCCCTACGTCATAGAATTCTTTAAATAGAGTCAATTTGCCGGGAAATCATTATTACGGTAAGTTTGAAGCTTATAATTGTGGCGGCTCATTTTGTACTTCATAGTATACGCACTGTGAGAAAAATTCGCGAAATCGCTGCTTTTTATAGTAATTGTTTTTATTGAAAACAGTGCCTGAAAGGAACCAACTAACGGCCACTTAATAGCAAAGCCGAGATACTAAAAGATGGTAGTACCAGCAAAAGCACTCTAACGGAAAAAAACATCCTAAACGTAACTGAACCGCCATGGTGGAGTGCAGCGAGTGACGTCATCACCGAAACTCACCTGGGCAAGGAAGTTCATTGCAAGTTCTGCTTTCGGATTGTTCACATTCTCTGACGTCATCAGTCATAATACTCGACCTTACAGACTCTGGAACGAACAGAAAGTAACCACCTCCACATTCCCTGGTGCATCTCTCCCACTCGGACCATGGTCATCCCATCTGTCTTCGAATCTTGCGGGAACTAAAAATGATAACAATTTCATTATTGCACAGTGTGAAAAAATGCAACAAAATCACTGGAATTTGACAGCAAGTTTACATGGCGGTATTGGAAAAAAAATTCAAAATTGACTTTTTTGACCAAATATGACCAAATTGATCGCACAAGGTGCGGTCCATCAACAGCCCACAATTGTCATAAATCTCATCAACATGAACGATTTTTTTTACTATAAAAATATGCAATTACTGTAAATGACGACAAAGTGGTACTGTACATTCATTGTTACAGTGAACTGCATACTCAACAAATGTATCCATATTAAGGCACAATTAATGTCGTCACACTATGACGTCATCTCCAAAACTCACCTGGGCAAGGAAGTTCATTACAAGTTCTGCTTTCGGATTGTTCACATTCTCTGACGTCATCGTTTTACAGACTCTGGAACGAACAGAAAGGGACCAATCATCCCATGTTGGCTTAGCAGATTGAAAATCTCGGGTTCGAGTCTCGAAAGGTCTGACTTGTTAATCTGAGCCCCCACTCAATCTAACACGCATTAAAGTAGATCGGCGGAACCGGAAACTTCATATTTCCAAACACTAACCCTGTTCGTCTACAAGTGGCCGATAGTGCAGGGTGAAAGTATACAGTGAATTTGTAGCATCTATATTCCCAACCCTGTCATTGATGAGATATTTGTCAAGTATGGACTGTTGATTGAACGCGCCTCAAACGCGCGTCCTATCAATAGGTCAAAAAATTCTATTTTGTATTTTATTTTATCATCGCCAAGTAAAGTTGCATTGAAAGAGCAGCGATTTTACTGCATTTTTGTTACAGTTTACAGGTCAACATTGACGTACTAAATCCCGCACAATCAATTAAGAAATGCCAAAATTAGACAGCAATTATAGGCTTTATATCAAAGACATTTAAACCAGCCATCGAAGTATCTATCATTCGCCGCACCTAATTACCCGATGGATCGATTATATTTTTAAATTCCAGTCAGAACTTACCCGTTTCATTAAAAGATAATATTGACTAACGTGATTAAGCGGCGAAGGGGCGCAAGATATTTTTGGATCATTTTGCAAAAAAAAAAAATGAATTCCGTTCGAAAAAAGATATTATGATGATAATTTTGTGATGCGTATGTTCGATGGTTTTTCCACACAATTTTATTTTGATTTTCAAAAGAGCTTCAAAATAGCTCATCAATAAAGTGTTATAAACCTATCATCCTCGAACTACAGTCAAATTTGACATTTGGATTGAAAAATAGCATATTTTAAGCCGATTTTGCTACGAAATCATGATATATACAGCGTAAATTTTAACATATTTCTTGATTTTTCTGAAAAATTTGGTATATATTATGATTTTTTTGTAAAATTTGGCATATATCATGATTTCGCTGCAGAATTCCGTAGATATCATGATATTTCTGCAAAAACAAATCGATTTTCAAATCATTGTATGTTTTAATCAAACATAGAACTATTTACGACGTTCAATCAAGTAAAAAATGGTGGGTGTTTTACTATCGCCCAGGGCAGATATCACTCAAGTGCAATTGCTAGTTCTAGAATTTGTAGTAGCTCCCTGCCATTTGGACGGTCATTATTGAAGTTCCGATCGGGCGCTATATTCGACGAGGCTTAGGTCAAACTTCAAAAAAAAAAATACGCTTTCGATTGGTTCAATTATTTTCTCAGATTAGTCAGTAATTGTGCCTCATAGATGACAAGTAATTAACCTATTAAAATCATCCTCAAATTATAACCAAATCTGTCATTTCCCTTTCAAATTTGATTGAATTAACTTTTAAATAAAAGAACTATAATAGGCCCATTTGTATGACCGTCGCTTGTTGTGACGGTGTTCTTTCCCTTGATTAAAATAATCATTAAAATAGCGATTATAAAAATCATTAAAAGTGGGCTCTCAGCGGCCTAAAGAAAAATTTTGCGCCTTCGGCGCAATGTTTATGTGTCTTTCTCTATCATGGAGCATAATTTTCAGAAATTTTTTTTTTTTATTGAAATTCACTCTGAGCAAGGCCGGAAGCAGGGCCTAAAAGGAACCAACTGATCGGCGATTTTATAGTAAAGAGCCACTAAATGATGAAGTACAAGCAACTGCACTCTAAGCGAAAAAGATCCCAAACGGCACTGAACCACTATGATACAGTGCAGTAAGTGGTATCTGCCCTGGGCGATGGTAGAATCATTTACCACTTCTTTGCGTCCTTTTAGTCGTTCCTTTAGTCTTACGATACGCAGAAAATACGTTAGGACTATTCTAAAGCCCGTACCTACAGGCACAATATGACGGTGATAACACACATCCTGGATCAGCTACATCATACATTCAATTTTGACAAAGATCACCAAACTATTAGGCGAAAAAAAAAATGAAAAAAAATTAAAAAAAAAAAAATAAAAAAATTATAAATTAAAACATCGTTTCACTACGTCAAAAAAAATACGTATGGAAATATTCCAGCGAGAGTTGACGCATCTTCAAATTAATTTAAATTAGATACGGATTTCCTCTATCATCGCCATTTGCGGTTTTTTTATCGTTGTTAATGAACGTTGAATTAGTAGAAATAGATCAAAGGTTAGAATTCATATCCGAGTCAATGGCGTATAATTAAATTAAATTATTTTTTTTAATTTGGAACGCGAGTTTTGAAGGAGTAATTAATTAATTAAATCCGATTAATGGCCGCTAATATGGCAAGTAGGGCTGGGCAAAACCGAAGTATTTGAAATCCGAATCTGATTCGAATAATTTGTTCGAATCGGATCGAAGCACTAATTCTACGTAAATAAAAAATATCCCATTTTTGTTATTATAGCTTTCTTGCTGAGAAATTAAACAAATTTATAGTTTATAGTGTATTTTCAATTCACACTAAGAGCTACAATCTTCATATTTTACCGAAGAAATATAATCGATTTTGGTCAAATTTGACCAAAATCGATTGCATTTCTTCGTTAAAAATGAAAATGAAAAGGTTCATTTAAACAGTTTTTGTTCCTATGAACGACTCACAATTGATTCGAATCACCGAATCGAATTGCCCAACTTTAGTGACAAGTAGCCAACTGAAAACGGGTTGCTGCTGAAGGACAAGCTTGGTGGTAAGTAATTTTTATTCAAATACGTTCAGATCAAAATTCGCGTACCAAAGGAAACATGCACCATTTTGAGAGTCCAAATGTATGAGTGATTGCGTGGTGAAGGCGCGCGAAAATTTGTTTATGTTAATGATATTTTTGTATAAATTTTCAAAATTTTCTCGATGGTAGTGTCCCGCCTTCCCTTCTCAAAGGCTTAAAAAAACAGTTAAATAAACTTACATTTCATTCCATCTAATCCACCATTTGCCATCTTCTGTAACATTGTGACAATAGAAGGATCAATTGTTGAGGCCATTCCGTTGATTCCTTGAACGATTCCTGGAAATAAAAGTTGGTGTGAAGTCAGACAAATAACGTCAAAACGTGTCGATGGATCCCGCCTCACTGTGACAAAACCACTGCAAACCTCTCTTTTTTTAAGGTTTTTATTATTTGCTATGGCCTGTCCGCGGATCTACTGAGAGGCTTATACCCAACAACCGTTAGGCACGCACCTTTCTAGTGACTGTGTATCAGTTCTACGTTGCAGCTACGCGCGAAGTGCCTTGCTGAAGGGCACGCTCCGTGGTGAAATGGTCAAGCATCGAACCACCGGCCTTCCGGACAATACGATCGTGCTTAACCGACTGAGCCACCGAGCCGGGTAAACCACAGTAAACTCAACATTCAATTGCAGTAAAAGCTATCGGGGAGTCTGACTCACAGAAGAAAATAATAGAACTTTTATAGGATACTAACCAAAGCGCCAAAAGCGCGAGAGATATTTTCGAGTTAACTGTAAAAACATGGAAAATTTTTGCTAAAACAATATTCTGAAGATGATTTCGTTACTAAATGGCAAAAAGTAAAAGATCGAGTCATATGCATGCTACTTTTACTGCTTTTTTAACGATTTTATCATATTTTATGTGAATTCAAGCCGATATGCTCTTGCTTGGTATTCAACTTACCTCCAAATACTTTGGATATTTCAACCTTGATCAATTCCTGCATCGTTTCTTTCATTCCCTGAACACATAGAACATGTTAAACATGAAACCCTTGCTAAATTTTATTTTCAAGATGTCGATTGCCAGAGAAAAGGGGAATGAACTGTTTTAAAGCTTTAAGGCGTCCGCTGAAGGCGTACGAAAACTTTGTTGTCGACATTTCAGAAGGACATGAATAATTCAATATTAGTGAAAAAATGCAACATAATAAGGCGTTAATTATATCTAATCAATAAAAATCAAAGCGCGCAGGAGACTTGGTAAATTCTTGTTTTAATAATTGAAAAACGTCATTTCCGTGTGCAAGCTAAAAAAGACACGATATGCTCTCGATTGGGGCAACCGCTGTCACAAGTCACAGTCTCTTTTTTTAAGCGTTCCTATCCTAGGATACGCCGCTAATCCTTAAGGCGCGAAAGAACATGATGATATAGATAGGGGTTGGGCAAAATCGAATTATTTGGAATTCGAATCTTTTTTTTCCGAATCAGATCGAATCACGAAGTCGATGTAAATAACAAATATCCCATTTTTACTATTACAACTTGTCTTCATTGTGAAAATCAAGAAATTTATAGTTTATAGTGTATATTCAATCCACATTCCATGTCTAAAAGCAACAATTGTCATATTTAATCGACAAAATATAATCGATTTTGGTAAAATTTGACCTAATTCGATTGCATTTTGTAGTTAGTCCATTTAGTAGTGTTTTTTACTAGAACTATCCACTATTGATTCGAATATATTGTGCTTCGAATCGATTCGAATCACCGAATCGAATTGCCCAGCCCTACATATAGAGTGATCAATGCAAATTATAATAAAGGAGAAACTAACCTCCATGTCACATGATCCACACTCTTTCTTATCGTGGTCGGGTTTCGCCACCATACTTGTTGACATAGTTGACTTATCGTGACTCATCATTGACGTTGAACTCTGACCCAACATAGGGATATCCTTTTCCTTGGCGTACATTTGTATGTCTTTGTCGGACATTGGGTAGCAAACCATTTTGACACCGTCATCGTCGTCATGGTGATCGTCATCCTCTTCGTCATAGTGATCATCGTCATCGTCGTCATGGTCATCTGTGTCAAAGTCAAGACCGAACATGCTAAGGTCAACATCGCCGATGGCTTCCATCAACAATTTTAGAGTTTCTTCATCGGCCCCCATGATGAATTGCATCGCCTTCATCACTGATTCGAGAATGTTTGCCTCAGTGATTTTGCCTTCGATTCCTGCATAATAAAGGATGTTAGATACACATGGGCTACATAATAGGACGAACGTATTTCCTGCGTAAAGGCTGGGAAACAAAAAAAAGTAAATGATTTCATCATCACCCAGGACAGATACCACTAGCTGCACTTCACGACGTCGATTCAGTTCTGTTTGGAATGTTTTTGCTTAGGAGCGCAGTTTCTGGTATTTTAGTAGCTCATTGCCATTTGAGCGGCCTTTAGTTGGCACAGCTTCCCGCCTTGCTCTTTACGCGACTCTGGCGCGGTTTTTGAACTATTTTAACTATTTTAATCATTGCATAGAATAACAAAACGTAATTTTTAGCTTTTTTACCTGAGACGCGGACATACTTCACACATATCTACTAAGCGGTCAGGATTTTTGAATGCATTTACTGCAAATCAACACTACATTTGCTGTATTTTTGTCAAAGTGTGTACATTGATTAAATTTTCTGACCTGCAAATTTCATGATTTTGTCAAAAGCGATCATGATTTCTTTTTTGTCGTCATGGTGATCTTTCTTGTCGTCATGGTGATCTTTCTTGTCGTCATCGTGATCTTTCTTGTCGTCATCGTGATCTTCCTTGTCGTCATGGTGATCTTCCTTGTCGCCGTGGAGATCTTTCTGATCGTCATCGTGATCTTTCTTGTCGTCATGGTGATCTTCCTCTTCATCATGGTGATCTTCATTGTCGTCATGATCGTCTTCTTCCCCGTGATGATGATCGCTGCCGTCGCCATGATGATGATCGTCACCATCGCCATGGTGATGGTCACCAACACCGCCCTCTACTGGTGTTTGCATCTGAATCAATCCCATCAAAAATTCGGCGTTAAGTTGATCTGCATTAAGCTCTCCGCTTTGTAAAATTGAAAGCAGAGTGCCAATGTCAACGTTTTCGACCATCGCTTTGAGTGCTGGGTCTTTCAAAAGATCAAAGACAGGTCCAAGGCCGAGTTGATCGACAATAAAACTCATTGAAGGATCTTGGACTAATTCAAGTAGTGCTTTGGTATCGAGTCCTAATGCGGCTATGTCAATTCCACCGAGATTCAAATTTATTCCCCCTGTGCTGCCAGATGTTGACGACGATGAAGAAGAAGCTGGTGATGCAGGTCCTGATGTCACGGGAAGATCTTTCGATCCAACGCTAGTCATTGTCATAATTTCCGTTTCTTTCATTTCTTCCTCTCCATGTGTTTCTTTCGTCATCATTTCTTTTCCTTCGTATTCTTCCTTTTCATGCGTTTCGGTGTTCTCAGTCATTCCACTTGAACCATGCATTTCGACCATTCCTCCTGAACTTGCCATGCCACCAGATCCGGTCATTTCGACCATTCCCCCTGAACTGGTCATTTCGACCATACCTCCCGAACTGGTCATTCCACCAGACATACCAACCATTTCGCGAGTTCCACCAGAACTGGTTCTCTCGACCATTCCACTGGTAATGCTCATTTCACTAGAACCTCCTGAAGAGACAACCATACTGCCATCGATCCTCATACCTGCCATCATTTCCATAACGAATTCCTTGCTAATTTCACTAGCATCTCCAGCCGCACTTCGCAAGAAAATCATCAAATCTTCAGGTTTCATGCTTTCAATCATCTGACGAATTTCAGGATCGTCCATCAACGCAAGAATTGGTTCAATACCGAGTTGTTTGACAACTGATTCCATGGAAGGGTCTCTGAACAAAACGATCAATTCTGGTGTTGACATCCCCAAGGTCGAAACATCAAAATTCATTAAGTCGATGTTCTCCATGTCTGGCATTGGTTTTGGCATTCCGACTTTTTCAGGTGCTTCAGGCATTTCAAGCATTTTCATCCCGTCTTCATGCATTCCCTCTTGTTCATGAGTTTCTGGCAATTTCATTATATTCATATTTTTGTTTCCCATTGTTTTCATTTCATGTGTTTCTTCTCCCATCGGCTTTCCTGTCATCATTCCTTTGTTTCCCATGGTTTTCATTTCATGTGTTCCTTCTTTCATTGGCATTTCGGGCATTTTCATCGTGTCTATTCCTTCTGGTGTTGGAATGCTTGTTTCTCCCATACCGGTCATTTTCACCCATACCCGTCATTTCACCCATTCCGGTCATTTCTCCCATCCCTGTCATTTTGTGAGTTTCATCGCCCACCGAATGGGTTGAACCTTCACTTTCACCTTCCATTGTGTGTTCTTCCGGTTCCTTCACGACCTCTGACCCTACTTCCACCGGTTTCTTCATACCTTGAATCAACAGAGTGAGACCTTTAGCATCCATTCTGCCAGAACTTAGTTCCGGGTTCTGTAAAAGCATCATAAGGTTACCCATATCCATGGTTTCAAGCATGCCAGTGATTTTTGGGTCCTCAAGAAGTCCTACAATCGGTCCAAGCCCCATGCTTTCAACGATAAAAGACATTGAAGGGTCTTTCACCATTTCGATCAATCCTTTTGGGTCCAAACCGAGCTGCGTGATGTCGAATCCGCCTAAGAATCCACCTAGACCGCCCATATCTGGCATCATAGGTTCATCACTCATCGGTTTTGCCATATGGTTTTCTGGCATCGGGTTTTCGTTTTCATCATCAGTAACGGTAATAGAGACGCCTGGTATTTCTGTCCCATCCCCGATCAACTTCTCAACAATTCCTAATAATTCAAGACCTAATTCAGAGTTTTCTTCCTCTTCTTTCGTTTCAGTCTTCTTCATATCTCCATTTTCTTCTTTCATTGACATGTTTCCATCTTTCATCATTCTTTGTAACATCTTAGTGACTTCCCTCAGAGTTTTCATATCAATTCCGGGCTTTCCCTCCGTTTCCATCATAACGATACCAAGAAGGCGGGTAGCCTGATCAAGTAACTTTTGAGGCAATTTTTTCTCTTTTTTCTTATGCGACGTCATTTTCTTCCCGCCTTTTTTCGACTTCTTCATTTTTTCAGTGTAACACATCATTGGTCGACCTCTTTCCCCGTCGCGCATCATCGGTTTTCCTTTACCCATCATCTTTTTGGCTTCGGATATCATCGGAACCATATCATTCTTGCCATGGTCTTCTCCGTCATGTCCATCAGCACCTCTGGCTAATTGATCGGTTAGGCAAATCAGCAGCACAATCCCCAGAATTGCCTTTAAGGCCATCTTTTAGGTTAGAAAAGAGAACTAGAAACTGTAGATTAAAAAGCCTAAGTTAATCATTAAAATGTTTCAGTTGACTTCCAGTGGCAGTGGAATATGTCAAATCTTGGCGAGTGGACATGAAAAATAAAAGCCGTATATATATAATACCGCCTCCGCGGCGCGATCCCTCAATAACTCATACTTTTCAAGTCATGCCTTGGCAATATATATATTTACCCATGCTAAAGCAGAAACACAAGCGTGTGGTGTCTGTCAGTTTGAAAAATGAAACCCTGAAAATATGTTACCTCAGAAATTGAAATGGAGCAGAAGCAGAAAAAAACTAAATCTAAAAAAACTCATTTACATATGAAATTCCAACAACTGTCATGCAAGCGGGAAACTCCCCTACCACCATCGAACAGAACCGCAATCGTAAAGAACAGTGAGAGGCATTTCTGTCCGGGGTGATTATAAAATCATCTATCATTTCTTTGTTTGCGTTTAGTCACGTCTTACTGCACGTAGGAATTACGTTAGGACCTACTGGGCATAAAAGCTCAGCGTCTTTCTATTATACATTATAATGACGTCTAATAGTACTAGACAAAGCCCTACAGCAAAGTTAGAAACATTGGCAAAGGCACGCGACAATAGTTTACCAAATAAATATTTTAACCCAATTATAAATGGACTTATCCGGATCATGACTTTGACAAAGTCTGCTGCCTATTTCATGATTTATTTTTGTGAAGAGGTTGTGCGTCACAAAAATACAGTAAAATTAAACCAATTTGAGAGTAAAATATCGGCTTATCGGCGAACACTACAAACAGACCTATAAACGGACTCTATTGTAGCAGTTCAAAGTGTTTTACAGCACACCCATAAAATCAAATTAAAATTCTCTGAAATTTCAAAATAAGTATAGCGAACCAAAGGCGAACATAATTTGCTTTTGGTTTGTCTGGGAAATTATTTTCGGAAATTATTTTCAAAAAAGTAATAAAAATATATGAAATGTGATTGCGCGCTACAAGAGATCAAAAATTTTGCATATCTGAATGAGATTTCAGTTATTGAGAATCTTATTTTATAGCCACTTCCTATAGTGGATCACCCTGCAAAGGCCCTGTAACAGCGGCCACTTATAGACGGACAGGGTTACAGTTACTGGAAAGATATGATTTTTTCCTGTTCGACTTAGCCTACCCAAGTTATTACGCACTGGGTTGAATTCATTTGGAATTCGAATTTGATTCGAATATTTTTTTGAATCGGATCGAATCACGAAATCCATGTAAAAAACAAATATCCAATTTTTACTATTAAGACTTGTCTTCACTGAGAAATCAATAAAGTTATAGTGCATAGTGTGTATTTTCCATTCACACTCCATGTCCAAAAGCAACAATTTTCATATTTTAACGACAAAATATAATCGATTTTGGTCAAATATGACCAAAATCGATAGGATTTTGTCGTGAAAATAAACATTCTAGTCCATTTAGTAAGTATTTGTTCCTATGAACGATTCACGATTGATTCGAATATATTGTGCTTCGAATCGATTCGAAACACCGAATCGAATGCCCAGCCCTATCAATATCTAGTTGCAGATCCCTCATACTGTTTTATAACTTAGAGAGCATCTTTGGCGTATTTACACACTACTAGGAAGTCTTTTAAAATGACCTTATAATGCGGGGCTTCAAATGTTGAAAACCTCAACATGTTTCGCACACCTTCGGCGCGCACTAGAAAGTATTTAACTGTACTCTGAAAAAATTTTCCACTACACTTCACTACTATAGTAAATCGATTGGTACAGAACGTTTTCCTAAAAGGTACAGAGTTGCTAGCTTTACACTTCATATGGCGCTTTGCCAATACTACATTTCAAATGATGCTATCAACCTTGCTCAGCGTGAACTCCAATTAATAATAAAAAAAAAATTCTGTTCTTTTCCAGTTCTTTTCTGTTCCTTCAGCAATTACTACGAGGAAATAAAAAATAAACACCTTTATAGTGAACTAAATAATTGATTCGATAAGCTCCATTAAAACGATTGAGGATTAAATTATAAACTGGCAACGCCTAGGATAGTAGAGAGCGTTATATGGCAACGCCCAAAGTATTAAAAATACTTGAAATGAAATTAATCCTTCTTTTGTCGGAACATTGAATTCGAATTGAGGATTGAAATATTTAAAAATGGTTTTATCGCCACAGGTTTAGTCCATACGCGTGCCATAAAATAAATTTATGTATATGTACCGACATCTATCTTTTTTGGTTTCATAATATGTCGCACGATCACTCTTTTTTACACTACTGAAACGTAGAAGAAAGAAGATTCTACTTGCATATTTTAACGACTTTATTTTTCAGATTAGCCAAGATGAAAGATATGAATTTACACTTTTTGGCATTAAATTGCCCCCTTTCCCCCCTCAGGTCGAAAAAAATGGGAAATATGATAAGCCAAATACTTTCCTCAGATTCAGAACTGGTGTCTGCACTAGGTTCGTCATATGATTAAGCCGTATTCTCGGATTTTATCTCCCACAGGATAAAAATGAAATCCTATACTCAATTGCGAATGCAATAATACTGATGACGAAAGTCGTAAATGACTTCTGAGTATTTGCCTCAAGCTAATTTTGTCAAGCATGAGCCACTGATGGAGTGCGCCGTCGAGGCGCGGTCCATCAATGGATCAAGCTTGGACAAAATAAAACGTCATATTCACCATTTCAGTTATTTTTACGAGCACGCACCAATAAACGTGCGCTATATAATTGAACGATTTATGATAGATGCATCTTCGTATTTCTTTGAAAAGCTAAAAATATACAGTTATATAGAGGTCTCGAGCATGTGACGTCATGATGTTCTTCTATTTACTAGGAGGCTGGTATAATATGACAATTGCGTCGATAAGGGTTGAGCACTGCTGGCGGATGAGGGGGGAGGTGTCCGGCCCTCTATGGATTCGCAAACAAATTAAATTACAGTAGAAAAAGAAAAAAAAATTGGGGTCTATGACGCGTATTTTTGCTAATGGAAAGCTTTTCCCTTTTTTGTCTGCAAAGTCTGTCACCCACAATCAGGGCTGGGCAAAACCGAATCATAAGAAATTCTAATCTGAAATTTTTTTTTTTTCGAATCAGTTCAAATAGTGAATTCCACATAAATTTTCCTTTTATGCCCTCACTATTTTGCTCCATCATTAAAAATTAAGAAGTCTAGAAATACGAAGTCATTTATAACTTATTATATGTGTAGCTACGAACTTACTTATTTAATATAACCAATGGGAGAAGCAATGGGACATTAATTTACACTTCATCTTTCAGGAAACTAACACATTTCCCAAATATTTTGTCGTTAAAATATGATAATTTTTTCAGAATTATTTTTTCCTGTGGGCAACTTCCCTGCTGATTTTAATAAACTATGCCTCGATTTGATTTGAATCACGGAATCGAATTACCCAGTCCTACACACAATGTCGGGAATGAGATTTACCATGCTGAAGTCCTCAATACACGTGAAGTCGTCTTACCGATACATTGCCTTGCGTTTTTATGTGATGGAACGAAACGTCAATACACGTTTATAGATTGCGTAGCAAATCGCTCGGTTGCGTTGGAAAACGTAAATATATGCACGCGCAGCGCGGCGGCCCGACAAGGACAGCACTTTAAAATCCATACCCATCACTCAAACCTGGGTGGAATAATAACGAGTGAGCTCTGACAAATCGAAAAAATCATATCTTTCCAGCCATACTAACTCTGTCCGCCTACAAGTGGCTTCTGGTTCAGAGTCTTGCACGAGGTGAACCACTCAAATGGGTGGTTATATAAGAAAACTACTGTAACCATGGCAACTCAATTTCCGAACCCAAATGACCAGGAACGTTCTGGCATTTCATTTTTAGAACCACACGTTCACGCAAAACGAACACTCAATCACACTGTTGGCATTTTGGTTATTACATACCACGAAAATGATATTTAAATATTACTATTAAAAACACGCAGTAGATTACTCAACATACAACAGTATTTCTAATAAAGACTTATTCAAGAGTGGTCTGCTAATTAAGCTTTCAATTAGACGGAAAACTCAAACTTCGCGTGATTGTAGAACGAGCAAATCTGTAGCTACGGGGTTCAGGATTATCCTAACTTATTTTCTACGTGTCGTAACAGGCAACTAAAAGATAACAAAAAAATGGTAGATGGTCTCATCATCGCCCCGGGCAGATACTGCTCATTGTACTTTATTTTGGTGGTTCAGTCCTCTTGGGTATGTTTTACACTTAAAGTACAGTTGCTGATACTGTAGATTGGACTAGTTCTTTATCACTTAAGTGGCTGTGTTTTTATATCCACTTCTTGGAGGGAATCACCCTGACCAAGGTCCTGTAACTGGGGCTACTTATAGACGGACAGGTTTAGAATTGCTGGAATGATAAGATCTTTTCCTGTTCGGCTTAGCCTACCCAAGTTATTACACCCTGGGTTGAATGGTGAGCATGGATTGAAGAGCCGGACTCGCTGGGACTCGAACCCTGCGATGCCAACATGTTTGACCACTAGGCTCCCATCTATTTAGGCGTTTGCTACCGAACGCGCTCATAGCGAATTTCAATTATAAAAGAAGAAATATTTACTGTAAAATTCACATCAATTTTCCTAATTTTATTTACCAGCAATTTCAAGTCGTCATCAACTTTCTAAAACCAGCACGCGCCAGGATATTGAACTTGGCGATAATCTATCATTAATAAATACCAGTTTGCAAGTTCTATTTGATCAAGTATAAGCCACTGACATCGGTGGCTCTTGCTTGATAAAGCTTGTCTCGCCAAATTTTTTTCCGTTTTGGTATACACGGTAATTAAAAATGCGGGCATTGATAATATTACGTGCATACACGGTGATACAACGTATCAAAAAAATTATGTCTATAATATTTGACGAGATTAATATTTTTTAACATTTCCAACAACGATAACCTTCTCGCATGTCCGTGGCTGCAAATATAGGGCGCGGGTCGTCGAAGGGGCTGGTCAGAACTGCATGGACCTCCAATGTCAAAATATTCCCAAATCACACCCTTCCTAAATCAGCAAAATTATCACGAAATTGCGAAAAAGAAGCAATTTTCAGTGATTTCAACTACTCCTTTGAAACCGAAAAATGAGCCATGATAAAATTTATTTTAAAATGGGAAAATTTTTTGCACGCCTCCAACTGACGTTTTTTAAATGAAATTACAAATAGTGCGTTTTAACTATTTTCATTGCTGTATTCAATCTGTTCAATGAACGATCAAAATAAAAATGATTTGTTAAGTATGAGTCCCAGATGGATCGCGCCCGGGCGTTGTAAGCTCAACAAAAAATATTTCTGATTTGAACAAAGATTTGAAAATTTGATTGCTAATTTCATTTGATAATTTAGACTTTCCGAAGCAAAAATTTTGGCGCCTTCAGCACAGATTTAAAATAGTTTTTTTTTTTTTTGTGAGAAACAAATTGTTTAAAAAAGCATAATCTGTGGCCCATGCCGGAAGAAAAACATTTTTTTTCATTAAACCAAAGACGCCAGAATTTGATTGCTAAATTTGTTAGACAATGGCGAGTCCTGACTCGTTAAGATAGGCCCACCACTCAACCCAGGGTGTAATAACTTAGGTAGGCTAAGCCAAACAGGAAAAGATCATATCTTTCCAACAACTCCAACCCGTCTATACTCTGTCCGTTTATAAGTGACGGCTGGTACAGGTATTTGGTCAGAGTGTTCTACTCCAAAAAGTAGCTGTGAAAAGAAGATTTGGACAGCTTGAATTAACGAAAAGAAAACAATTTGACCGTATTCAGGAAAAAGCGATTTTTCGTTGTTAACTACGAATTGTTCAAAATCTAGTTAAACTTTCAAATGATTTAAACAAATACCTTTCTTATTCTGTTCGACTGCTCTCATCACTTCTGCGCAGTGCTCCTTTCGCTATTGTTCGTTAAATGATAATATTGAATATAATTTTGTAAAGTATGAGCCACAGATGGATCGCGCCGTCTAGACGCGGCCCATCTGTGTTTCATGCTTGACGAAAATTATATTGTATGATATAATATATATCAAAGACGCGTGAATTTCATTGATAAATTCATATAACAATTAGAACTTAATCAAAAATTTTACGCGCCCTCGGCACAAGTTTGGAAATAGATAGATGAAAAAAGATATTGAAAACTTCTTCAAATACATAGAAGATTCAAAGGAAAACTCCCCCACAGAGTACCTGGTCTCCCCTCCTCTCATAGAACTATCTGCTCGCCCACCTCTGCGCGGTGTTCTTATTGCGACTGTTCACTGAATGGTGATATTAGCGACAGGAAATATTCTTCTCGTGTCAGGGAGCGATGTGATAAAGATCATTATAAGTTAGCCTGGGGGCGGTGCGGTCAACTTTCAGAAAAATTGTAAAGTATACGGTATAATTATATGTAAACGATATTACTGTCAGCGAAATTTTGTCTTTTTGAGTGAAATATTTTTTATTGAAATACTCTTTTAGCTAATGAAATACTTTTTTTTGTTTTAGCAATACCTCGACGGAATTTTATCTAATGATGCAATACACATATACCCACTGTGCTTTTTTTTGATCTCTTTAAAATTTGTCAGACATCCTCGGCATAGCGGATGCCTTACATGTAGCTAGGGCTGGGCAAAACCGAATCATTTGGAATTCGAATCTGATTCGGATAACTTGTTCGAATCGGATCGAATCTCTAATTCCATATAAAGAATAAACATCCCATTTTTACTATTCCTAATATTGTGTCCAATTTGATAATTAGGAAATTTACAGTTACAAATATTATTTACAAAATTTTCAAATATTAACAAAAACAGACCAAGAGCGAAAATTTATATTTTAACGACAAAATACCCTTGATTATTGCATTTTGTCGTTAAAACTGAAAAATTCCACTTCATTTAGCAAGTTCGTGTTCCTATGTCCGATTCACGATTGATTCGAATAATCTGTACTTCGAATCGATTCGAATCACCGAATCGAATTGCCCAGCCATACATGTAGCTGTTTGCACAAGTACTACAAAATGTAATACTAGCAATACTAAGCTAGCGGAAAATATTCCACATAAAAATGTAAAGGCTATAGTATAGAGTGCAGTGAGTGGTATCTGCACTGGGTGATGGCAAAACCATATACCATTACTTATATAGATGACCCACGCGGGACCATTCAAAAATTTTATTTTGTCAAGCATGAGCCACTGATGGACCGCGTCTCATCGACGCGATCCATTCAGTGACACGATTTTTTAACAAAAGCTAATGATTTGCAGTTCGAATTATTCTTTCCGATAAAAATTTCCGAGGGGTTTGGGCGGAGCGATCCACTCCAAGTACCACGTTTTGTAGTGGCCTTTTCCCCTCTTCATTCTGTGATTTTTGTTTACAAAATGAGCTTTTTAGAATTATATTTTCGACAAGTATGAGTCACTGATGGATCGCGCCCCCGGGGCGCGGTCATGTATGACCCATGCTTGGCGGAAGCATGTGAAAAGTAAATATTGGACTGAGTTCAATCTAATCAGTAAATTTTATTTTGTCAAGCATTTGACACATAATTTGCCCGCGCTTCGTCATTTTTATCGTAAAAAGTGAAAAGATCAGTATCTTTCCAGCAATTACACTCGCTGAACAGTATAATTTACTTGTCATTTGGGCAGTAATTCCAGTCCATTTGGCAAAAAAGTGGAGTTAAAAAAACGTCATGTTGATGAGATTTATGCCAATTTATGGGCTATTGATGGACCGCACCTTTGCGGCGCGTTCCATCAACACCATGCTTGGCATATTTGGTAATAAAATATTCAATTTTGAATTTTTTTTGTCAAGCATGCCGACCCAAGTCAATTTTTACTGTAAAAAGACCAGTGATTTTGTTTGCATTTTTGTTACAGTGTTGTAACAAAATTAAAAAAAAGCCATTTGATAAGCTATTTTTGTTTGGTCGAATATAAATTACTCTGGTCGCCACACTTCATATTGCTTATTCCTATATAATATATGCACATTGAACATTCTTCTTTCAAACCCGGAAGATTTTAGTTAAAAAACGTATTAGGAGGATATGATGAAAAGGGGAAAATGGCGCCGAAAGTACGCAAAAAAGGTCGTTTTCACATAACATTCTTAAAACTTTCGGAATCCAGCCCAAACGGGGAAGGGGATCATCGCTTCTGTCCAACTCTTCCGATGCGAGTGAATATGTACCACTTAATGTGCTAAAAATTGCGCCGAATGCCCGAAAAATGGGCTGGGTTTTCCTGCATTTTTGTCGCAATATTTGCGGAATTTTCGATGTGTGTGGCGATTTTTCCTCCATATTTGATCTTCTGCCTCCCCTTCGATGAGTCTGGCTCGATGAAAATTAGCCCTTCCCGCTAATTGGGTAGTTTGGGCCCAACACAACTTTTCAAGTAATTTAAAGCGTAGGAATCTCAAAATTTTCAAAGGGATATTACACTTTTTTATCTATTTTATGCCCCCAAAATCTCCATTTCCAAAAAAATATTCGCGCCTCCGGGTCGCTTTTTGTAAGTTTTATACTAATACACGATAGTAAGCGGCATTTACCCAGGCAATCTTTGTTTGCCAGTAGCGCATAATTTGGTTTTAAATTTTTTTTCTAATTTTGGCTACCCTCCTTTTCAAGGTTCTGAATACGTCACTGTTAGTGCCGTGTATTAGATTTATTTATCGCTTATCCTTAAAAAAAAAACACATATTTATACACAAAGAATATAAAGAATTAGGCGTAATTAGTTTTTAATATTTAAAACTTAATTAATTAGTTTCTTCCGCATGTCCATTGTATGACGTAATAAGGAATGTTATTTTAAAGCACGCGTCTTTTTGTATCTGTATTGCGACAAAATAAATATCATTGTGTAATCACAATAATTACTAATAATTAGCAAATAGTTACATGAAGTCCCCACATCTGCTCTCTATAAACAAATGACGGCAGGTAAGTGCGTGCGTGATAGGCGTGCGAGAAATTTAAACGAATTATGATGGTTATGCTGTTGGTCTGGGGTACGTGGACTAACTACTTATCCTTCTTCTTTGCCTTTGTGTTTGCGGATCCGTATGCAGTACATGCAAGGATACAGTAGCAAGAGTAACTATGACTAACTAGAGAGGTCTTCAAAGTCTCGATATTTATTTCCACAGAAATAAATTTGTGTAAGTGTGAAGCACGACTTTGAACCTCTCTAATTATGATGGTATTGTCCTTATGATGTTTTGCCCTAAACTGGTAAAAGAGGGGAATCGCGCTGTGGTCGAGCGAAATATTTGCTGTTTTTTTTATACTTCTACGTCATTATTTGCGGAACCAGACTTCCTATATCTGGCATTAGGGGGAATCCAGACCGGTGAATCGAGAATATGTATTCAAAATGTTGGGGAATTTAACTATTGTCTGCATTTTACAGCATCAGCATATTTTCTATCTAAATATGAGCCACCGAGGTTTAGATAAATTCCGGAAAAGCAAATGATTCTAAATCCAAAAGATCGTTTTTTTATTTAAACACAATTTCTAATCTGTAAAAACACGTAAATAGATAACACGTAGGCTTGCTGAAATCTAAACAGTTACATTGATTAGAAAGCGACATTGGCGGGAGATGAGAGGGAAGTAAAAATATGAAAATAGAAACTAGCGCCGGTGGCCAGCGGAAATTTTTTGCATGGTTTTGTTGGGGAAATTCACGGTTTTGAAAGCAAAAATTATAAAAGAATTTAGGTCATTTATTTAGCCCAGTAAAAGTCAATGGCATTTCGCATTGTCAGGATTTTGGCAAACTTTTTTCTGATCAATAAAGCAAATAATTCTAAATTTAAAAGATCGTTTTTTTATTCAAACATAATCTCTAATGTGTAAACATGTGAATAGATACCACGTAGGCTTGCTCGAATCTAGAGAGTTTGCATTAATTAGAAAGCGCCACTGGCCGTTCTTTTGGCATGATCGCCTATTTAATTAGTTGTGTGTTTATGTTATCGAAGCTTAAATGATAGACAGGAAATTGCCTCACGTGGTAAATTGATAAACTTGGATTTTAAAAAAGCGGCTTAACCGTGCGGAACAAGTTCGTGGAGTTTAGCATGGAGTGTTGAGAAAGGGAGCTGTGGTCCTCCCCATTTTTTTAGAATTTTAAACGGCGGCGACTTCGAGTCACAAAAAGATAAACGAAGATAAATAGGGCGCAGATATAGCTGAAAAAAAAAAAACATATTCCGATTAGAATATCGCTTTGTTACGTTTTTTTTACGATTGATTTTTGCGTTTTATGGGGGACAAGTAGCGTCTTGAGTGAATTTTTTCAATGGGTTTGTTTTTATATGGGAATGTACCCAACACAAACATGAATATTCAGCCCAAGATTCTGCTACACAAATACGAATCAATGGAAGGAATGCAGGAGGAAAGCATCTTAAACATATAGCAGTTCAGATTGAGTGAATAGGGTTTTTGCCTATCCGGTTTACAGATCCTTCCTGTACATATGTTGGTGGAGGAAGTCGCAACCATATGCTACGTGTACCACCGTGCGCCGACGAAGTGACCAGCAATACTCTAAACATCCGACGTGGGATTCGAACCCACATTGTTCGATGTGCTTAGCTCGAAACGTGTTCCTGACGCTTTCCATCGCCACTGGTAATGGGTTCATCATACTACCGCGTCGAAGGGATAATTATTCACTCACCGCAAGGCTTCTCTGCTGGAATTACCATTGCATAAAAAATCGTAGTATAGCGGGACGAAGTGCCAATTTGGAATAGTTATTCGAAGAAAATATTAAAATGAATAGCAGCATTTTCGTGCGTTCGTGAAAATACTGATCGATTGAAAATGAGAATGACCTTGTGGATAAGAATAGTATCCTTGGCTGTTTAATTAGAGTTCCTCGCAAAAAATAATTTGGAAGCCACCACTGATTAGGACTGAGAAAAAAAAGTATTTGTTCATATTAATCAGAAGAAAGCGTCACAATATCTTCTAGATTTTGCTAATTGACACTTTTGCACCTACTCTTATGGCCAATTCTATGATAAGTAAAACGTTTTCTTTGATCCTAAGTACTGATAATGCAAATTGCTCCCTGAATTTACTCGCAAGTTACCGAGCAAACCGCAGAATGCCGTGCCTCATAGAGCAGGAAAACTCAATATTGTTCGCGATCCTCCTTTGCGTAGCAATTATGTATTATGTCCTATTTTTTTGGTAAACTTAAGTCCTGAAATTCCGTTTAAAAAAAATTTTCTCCTCGACGCTATTTTGGCGTGTTTTGTGGTGATAATCAACCAAAACTCTATTTTTGCCTGCAATGTCGATTCAACCATTAGAAAGTTTTCAGATTTCCCCCTCAGATGTATTTTGCCCTTCTGTCGCTCAGGGCTAATTACGGGTTGGGTCCTTTAGCTGCTTTAGCAGATCGAGCGCTTAACAGAAATTTTTATCAGCTGTCATTTCACGAACCCCCACTAGCGGCGATTATTTACGACCTTTATACACTACAATTTTTGTCAGGAATACTCGCCCGAGGTCCGCGTATCTAACATCCTGGGTTTGAATCCCACGCGAAATGATTATATGCGAGAGATCGGTCGGTCGCACCAGGGCTAGGACAAAACCCTCATCTCGATTCGGAACTGGTCTGCGCAGGAGGTCGTGGTTCGAAGGCGTATTCTCGACGTCACTCCACCGCAGGATGTCTTTTTGTATGGTTTGTGGTATCGTTCCCCCAATAAAATTATGCTTCTGCCGTATCTAATATTGTCAGAAAACCCAGCCTTCCGCTCCAATCTTAGACTAGCTATTTTCGGCCCTTGTTACCCATGATATTTACTAAGCATTATAACAGGATTTCATTTTTATCCTGCGGGAGAGGGGAACACAGCTTAATCATTCGGCGAACAACGAACCTCTCGTGCAGACAGACACCAGTTCCGAATCGATGTGGGTGAAGGTTTGGCTTAACATTTTTCCTATGCGTGGACATGGTTGGTGGAGGAAGCCTTAAACAGCGCTTACGTGCGTTGAATCACCGTACACCGGCGAGGGCGTCCAGCAGATCTCCCGCATATAGTCGTTCCTCAATGGGATTCAAACCCGAGACGTTAGTGATGCGTATTCCCAACGCTGTACCGATCACCCATTTATTGAAATGTAGCAAAATTTTTTATGTACCCCCTTCATCGTGTCAGAGAAAGAAATGATTGGAAGTATCAGTTCAATTGGAAGTATCCAAATCTATTCGTATTTTTATTATCAAAATGGCTTCCATAGCCAATTACCGCACACGAGTACACACTAGCACATTTAGGGGGGGGGGGGGGAGGTCTAAGCCCACAAAAAAAATCCAAAAACGTCCTTTCAGGTGCTTCAAAACTTTATCTCTCGCTATTTTCAAAGAAGATTTTTGGGCATTCGGCACCCAATATGACGCCATAATTTGGTTTAATTTGAGAAAGTTTTTTTGAATTTTCGCCCGCCCCCCTTTTCATGGTTCCAAATACGCCACTAGAAGTGCATCCCAATAAAAGAATACAAAATATTGCATATACTTGATAACATATATTATATATATACAGCGTATTTTACAATATAATTTCGTTCATTTAAGCAGTCTCAACATAAAATCGCGAAAAAGACAAGTAAAATATAGTTGCATTCAATATATTTTAAAAAAACAAAAAAAATCTACTGAATTTACAATATTTTGAGGATAAAAGTTCAAATCAGGGGTATTGAGGAAATTTCGTTTCAATGAACTTTGACCCTCAATTGTTCTATGGAATTTGCTCAACCAATAAATGCAAACGATATAATTTGCCCGGCAACCGGTCAAGCATATCGAGTAGAACTAAGAGTCTATCTGGTGGTAACTACTAGCTATTTGACCATCAATGTTTAGGAAAATGAATGATTTGGTCAATATATACATGCTCTGTACAAGTAATCTATTCTATTACAAATTAGGCGTTGATCAGGAATAATCAATAGTAGGTGGGAAAGCAACCCCGGTGCGATGGCCTAGTGGTTACCATGTTGGCATCGCATGTTGAGGATACTGAGTTCAAGTCCTGCCCATTATTTCATGACCACAACTGAACCTAGGTCCTAAAAACTTGTCTGCAAGACATTGGTTAGGCAAGACCAAGAGTCTTTCTACACAGATAAAATGTTTAAAATGACTATCAGTTTAAATTCTTTCTATAGCATCCTTGCTTTTAGTACACGGATCCACTTACGCAAAGGCATAGAAAAAGGATAAGTAGTTAGTCCCATGTTAAACCAACCAAGGAAACTTGTTAGGCAAGAGGTCCAAGAGTCTTTCTACACAGATAAAATGTTTAAAATGATTCTTGAACCACTTCCTTAATAGTTTATTATCTTTCTATAGCATCCTTGCTTTTAGTACACGGATCCACTGGAGGCATAGAAGAAGGATAAGTAGTTAGTCCCATGTCAACCCAACCAAGAAAATTTGTTAGGCAAGAGGTCCAAGAGTCTTTCTACACAGATAAAAATGTTCAAAACGACTCTTGAATCACTTGCCTAGTAGTTTAATATCTTTCTATAGCATCCTTGCTTTTAGTACACGGATCCACTGGAGGCATAGAAGAAGGATAAGTAGTAAGTTCCACGTTAACCCCGACCAAAGTCATTTGCTACCTGTATTTAATTGAGAAACTTGGAAAGGAAATGGGTTTTTATTTTGTCAAGCCCGAGCTACAGATGGACCGCGCCTTATCGGCGCGATCTATCAGTGACTCAAGCTTAACAAAAACATGTGAGTTTATTAAACTGGGTCTCCAGAATTTTGTATAGGTACCGTATGCAAGCTTGCTTGCTGAGAAACAAAAAAATTTTTTGGAACGTAAATTTTTTCTATTTTAAATCTTAGTCCGAAAAAAATTAGGTTGTTCGTGATTGCATTCTGCTGAATATTCGTCATGTACAAATTTTAAAAAAAGTTTGGTAACAAATGGGCCAAACTAGTAGTACGTGGAATTTTCTACTTTCATCCTCAAAAATGATGTAATTACAGGCAAAAACAATCAAATATATACATCTATATTTTAAAAAACATAAGAGAAGCTTCAGCGAAAATGAAAAGTGCAAATTACATTTCTGGCATCGCAATTAATAATAGGATAAAGCATAAAAAAGCTGAGTCATATTATGCTGACTCATCAGATTCATCATCTTCGTCGTGAGTGTGGGTAATTTCCTTCGGTAATTCTACGCGGGATAGACTCTCGTCAGCCTTGTGGATCTGATCCCCGATGAAACCGTTCTGGAAAGAAAGAAACAGAAATTATGGTTGAAAACTTGACCAAAAAAAGAGAAACCACTCGGAAGGCAACGAGAGTAACAATTTAATGCCCTGAGATACAGGATTTAAAATGATCCTGACTTATTTCCTATGTGTTGTAATAGGTGACTTGAATGTAACAAAGAAGTGGTAGATGTTTACACCATTACCCAGAGCAGATACCACTCACTGTGCATTACCATGCGTTTCAGTTCCTATGGGATGTTTTCCGCTTAGAGGCACTTCTTCAAGTGTTGCTGCTCAGAGCGAATTTCAATAGAGAATTAATAAAAAGATATGGAGAACACTGATGTCAGATGGAACGTTACAGAAATAAATTTATGAATGTGCGTAGAAAGACTCTCATTCTTCTTGATTAAAAAGAAAACTAATAAATCACTGATCCATTCTACATGTGTTTTGAGCAAATAGCTCTGTTCCAATGTTTTTCAAAGATATTTGATGTACGAGAGAAAAAGAATCAATTCATGTTTATTCATAAATTGAACTGATTTAATATGGGTCAAAATTATGACATGCAAAGTAGCACAATCATGAGGCGAGACGGGGACACATCCCCAACTCCCCCGTAGACCCCCATAATAAATCGAAAAAAAGTTTGTGCATTTTTGAAAAGCATAGTGATAATCTTTCTTTGGTAGGTATATATAGTTTTGTCATCGCTCAGGGCAGATACCACTCACTGCACTTTACCATGGTGGTTTAGTTCCGTTTGGGATATTTTTCACTTGTTGAGTGCAGCTGCTGGGTACTACATCTTCTAGTAGCTCTTTGCTATTAAGTGGCCATTGGTTGGTTCCTTTTGGGCATCGCTTAGAGTGAATTTCAATGAAAAAAACCCCCCAATAACGCCATATCAGGCGTTATACCTCACGCTAATATTACTGGTAAACGTAAGATCAGAGTACAGAATTAGCATTCATGCTTACGTTATGATGGCTCAAATATTTGATGAGCAACAAAAGAGATTTTTGCGGAACATAAATTTTTCCTATTTTGAAGTTGTTTTTGTGTAAAATTCCAAAATCTTTTTTTTGGGACTCCAAATTTAGGAAATGTGTCTCCGTCGCTCCTTCCCACCAGTCTGGCACCAGCGTATATGATATTAAAACGAGATCACACGACAATGTGGAAAATCATGCATATTGAGAAGAAGTATTAGGATAGGATATGGTAGGATTCATTTTTATCCTACACGACAGGAAAGCAGAGAATAAGGCTGAACCATGACTTCTCGTACAGACACCAGTTCCGAATCGCGGGTGGAGGTTTTGTCGTCAAATTTTTTTACTTATTTTTCCTGTGCATAGACATAGTTGGTGGAGGAAGCCGTGAGCAAGAATTGTGTAAACCACCGTGCACCGGCGAGTCGTTCAGCAGATCTCTCACATATAATCATCTTTTAATAGTTTCGAACCCAGGACGTCAGAGATGCATAACGAGAAGCGTATTCCCAATGCTTTACTGTTTGAGCTAATCCATTAGATGATTGTTGTTTAACAATAAAAAATTACATTGTTTAAGGTCTGAAGATACCATTTGAAGCTGCTAACCCTGCTTGTCTATTAGTGCTCGACATACTAGCAGAATGTAAGCTACTTGGACATCTGAAGAAAACCGGTTTGAACAAAGGAAAAATTTCGGTAAGGGGCAATATTTCATTATATATCTCTCACTAAAAGACTAAAGTTTCTGCTATTGTTGAGTGTCTGGTTGTGATCCAACTAGAGAAAAAGGTTCAAAATCCTCAATACTGCTATGAAATAGCAGTTTCGATGATTTTGGAGATTTTTTGGCCATCTGAAGAAAATGATATGAATGCTTTAAGACACCCGAAGAAAACCACGATACTTTCACTCGGGTTTCGTGGGCCTCGCTCATGATGGTTCACTCCAATGAGTGATGATAAAAAAGACAACAGAATGCCAGCTCAAAATATTCAAACAAATTCAAATCAGAATCACAAAATGAACTATTTGTATAAATTAAACTCATTCTGAGCAAGCCCGGAAGCAGGGCCTAAAAGAATCCAGCTAATGGCCACTTAATAGCAAAGAGCTACTAGAAGATGTAGAAAGAGTAATTCTAGGCAGAAAACATCCCAAATGGAACTAAACCGTCATGGTTAAGTGCAGAAAGTGGTATCTGACCTGGGCGATGACAAAACCATCTAACACTTCTTCCTTTTAGTCGCTTCCTACGACATGCCTGAACTACGTTACGACTATCCTTAATTTGTACCTATGCCTATAAATGCAGTGTTGATGAGTTTGAAAAAAAAAAGAAATGAAAGTTTGAGGCAATCCAATTACCCACACTTTTCGATATTCCCTGCGAGTTGTAAGAGATAACAGAAACGAGGTAAGAGGAAGACAATTGTAAGATTATACGAAGAAGGAGCCACGAAGTTGCATCTTTACATAAGAACAGGTAAAAATATTTCTCAGGAATCAAAATAAAAAGGGTGAATATATGAGAATGTTCTTGTATGATCTCACCAAAAATTAAATACACAATAAAAAAATTAAAAACACATAACACCCAGGCATTTGATAATTACCGAAGTTGTAATGCGATATACAGGCCTTATTTGGATGTCCTGAAATTTTAAGAAATGGTGACTTGATGACAGGCTACATGTGAATATATGCAAAGTCGAGCTACAAAATCTAGTTCATGTTGGCATTGAAGATCTTGGGTTCGAGACTCTCCAAGCTAATCCATGCCCACCACTCAACCCAGGGTGTAATAACTTGGGTGCGCTTGTCCAAAACTGGAAAAGGTCATATCGTTCCAACAACACTTCCCTAAACCTAATCATCTATGAGTTGACGCTCGTTCATGACTTCGCTGAGGGTGATCCACTCGACTAAGTAGTAAAGTACCTCCAGCTATGTCTATGCCGCCATAGTAAAAATATTCTTCTTGCCTTCCAAGATTTTTTGTGTATATGAATGCTGTGCAGAAGTGGCCAGAATCAAATATCTTTTAATTTCGGATTTGGATTGAATGATTTTTTCTTTTCCAGAAAATTGCCTATTACATTAATATTCACATATATTTGGTAAAAATATACACATTTTTAATTTTGTCTATCCCAAGGAGGAATAAAATCAAAAAATTTTTGAATTCGCCAATCCTGAATGGAATATTTTGGACAACCCTAATATTATGACAGTATACTTATTCTCTTTCATAAAATACGTGAATTTGTATCCTGTTTATTCTTAATTATTGTTAATATTATTAAATCATTATTTTTATTCTATCTTTCCTTTTTCCCTGAATAAAAATTCAAGTCTCAAAGAAATTTGTAAAATATATCAAAGACCCCATAATTGTTTATGGTTAGAAAAGTACTAGTACATTTGGGGGGAGGGGAATGGGCATGCAGTGTGCCCCCCTCCATCAACCAAATGAATGATTTTTCAAAAGCTTTAAAATGTAGAAAGTCATAAAATTGTTTGATCAATCCCAAAATTTTGCCGGAATGAGGCCTAAATTTTCATTTTTGTGAAATTTTTCAGATCTCGGAGGACAAGTTTTTGACTGTTTACAGCCCAACCTTGTACAAACTTCTAAAAAGGACCAAATATTTTAAAAATCCCTGATCAAACTCTTGTATTTCAGAATCAAATCTCAAATAGCTATTCCTAGATTTCCTGTATGAAAAAAATTATCAAAAATAGATGCAAAAATTACAGATTAATCGAGTGCGTTAAATTACTTTTATTACACTAATTTACGTTACATTTTTAAAAAAATTGGAAAAATAATCATATTAATTGAAATGTGTGTTTATATTGATTATATTCTGTTTTTTTTTTATGTTAGTTACCTCGTTAAGTAAAAACCACTTTAGACTGAAACGTAAAAAGGAAAAAGCAATTAGCTTCGATGAAAACTGGCGAAGATTATGATATCATTAGAAAAAATTGATTGGCTAAGACACAAGGGCATAGTGGTAGAATGACAGCTATTCTGCTGCTCAGACACCCGAAAAAAATTGGTTCCAATAGAAGAAAATTTAGCTAATGGACAATACTTAATGATATACCTCCTGCTTTTTTGAGTGTCCTGTAGCAACCGAGTCATAAAAAGGTTCAAAATCATCAACACTGCTATGAAATAGCAGTGTTGATGGTTTCGAAGCTTTTTGGTTCACCCGAAGAAAAGAATGTAAAGTTTCGGACACTCAAAGAAAAACAAGATATTTACACAAGGGAAGGGTGACTTGCCAGCAACTTGACCCAAAGTTCAAGAATGTGAGTAGACTCGGCCGAAGATCGAAGCTTGTCCGGGGTTGTGACCTTTTTTGTTTTTAAATAATTGTTACGATTTGTCCAGCTAGGTAAGTAATAAATGTTACAGCTACCCATGAAGTGCCTTGCTGAGGGGATGTTGAGTGGTGAAACGGTCAAGCATTGAATCATCAGCCTTTCTGATAATACAATCGCGATGAGCCGGAGTGGGAAATGGGATGAGATTTTCGAAATGTTTGAGTGCGGTTGTTGGCACTTTATCTTGTAGTAGCTCTTTGACATTTGAGTGCCCGTTAGTTACCTCCTTTTAGGCACTGCTTTTGGGCTTGATCAGAGCAAACTTCTATGCAAAAAATAAAATAAAACAATAAGCATTTCTGATTCTGCGATTCGATAATAATTGCGGCCAGTAATTTTATTTTGTAATTTTTTCATATTTCCTACCTTATGTTTAATATCCCTTGTTGCCATTGGACTTTCCTCTTCTTCTCTGTATTCTGACTGATGATCTATAGTCGACTCATGAGGCATCTGGAATAAACAATGATATCATGTTGAGATGTTGATCAAGGATGGAATGAATCCAGGTTTTTCGGGTCTGCCGAATCTGGATCTTAGTCAATAGGCCACAATAAACATGGACTTGCGTTGTGTTTAAAGTATCAAAACAAAAACAGTAATACACGTCTGCATGGATTGGCATGGATTGTGGCCGCATGCCTACAAAGCACAAAAGTATACTATGAAACGAGCACTCTTCATTTGCCCTGCATAGCACACCGCTCTGCTACAATTGAACACAGAAATAAATGTATATGTGGCATTCCGTGAGCATAAAAATAAAACGAAGCATAAAGGGAAAAAAAAACACAACCTACACAATCAAGTACCGTATTTCGCGGCGGATAAGTCGCTACCTTTTTCCAGAAGTTTTCTCTCTGAGACTTATAGGTTGCTGCGATCTATTTATTGTTTTGTTCCCGATCCACAGCGATTGTGAAGCGTTTTAAAAGTTATATATAGATGACCCGGCCAGCGCATGTACTTTCAAGATATGTCAAATTGTAGAGGGATTTGAATTAAATTGATAATAGACTGCACCCAAATTTACTGTGTACCTAGCACATGCTCGATCTTTTTTGCTTGCAGACATTAGTGAATTTTCATTGGTACATACATGTCATACATCGTCATACGTGCGATTTAATTTGATGACGATCCGATCATGTGTGATCATCAATCGGAACGGCCAGTATTATATCATTCTTTGCAAAACGGCGCGAAAGGGAATGTATGTAGTTCGCAATCGACGCCAGCCTCTAAATTAACGAAACAAGGAATTTAAACTTAGCAAGTTCGAGAATTACTTTGACGTTTTGACAATGACGCAATCGACGCCAGCCTCTAAATTAACGAAACAAGGAATTTAAACTTAGCAAGTTGACCAGAATTACTTTGACGTTTTGACGAGGACGCAATCGACGCCAGCCTTTAAATTAACGAAACAAGGAAAAATCTACAATTGTGACATCGAAATATATATATTTTGGTATTTAAAAGCCTGATTCATAAAAAATAATAAATTATTTTATCGCCAGTAATATATTGTTTTAAATACCCCCTAAGGAATTTAAACTCGGAAGGTTCGGCGCGAATTACTTTGACGTTTTGACAATGACGCAATCGACGGCACACTTTCAACAAAATCAATCAATCAAGAAAGTTCCACAATTGTACATTTTCACACTGTTTCTGTGATAATGTTTTGTACTATTGTAGAAACTGCTCCCGTTAATTATGTTTTGTTTATGTTCACGACATGACGTCTTGGTAGGCAATGTATTAAAATGCAAAATGTGTATCTCGATAAACAATAATTACAACAACAAGAAATGGCGTCTTCGGTGTCTGAGGAAAACAGATCATACAAAGGTGATTGGTTTGTAACGATCGGCACTTCAATTTTGTCTGAAATGGAGTAAAATATACCAGCTTTCTTAAAACCATTCACTAGGCATTCTGGGCTCACTTGTTCCCATGCTTCAACAATCCACCGCGACACTTTGAAGGGAGAAAAACGATGTTTTACATCGGCCGAAACGACATTGCACACCTGGCCGAACGACATTGCACACCTGGCCTAACGACATTGCACACCTGGCCGAAACGACATTGCACACCTGGCCTAACGACATTGCACACCTGGCCGAAACGACATCGCACACCTGGACAAAAACAATACTGCGTTCCATGCGTCTGAGTTAATGAATTACGTTATTACTTTAGCGTTTAATAAGGTTTGATAAGCGTTTTTGAGGAGTGGTTCACCGACCTTTGCGACTATTACGACGCTGCGTCATGTCTGTGTGCAAAATAGCAAAATTTTAGAAAAATGACCCTTTGCGACCATTACCACGGAGGTGCTTATGTATATCACCTTGAGATTTCAAAGTCGTTTTTTCACTTTTTTGTGTCCTATCTCAAACAAAAATTTTAGCCACACATGTGCAGAGTGCATTACTGAGGTTTGGCCTATCCACGAACAATGCTTTACAAAAATAATTTGTGATTGGGATGGGGGATACAAAGTACAAGAGAAATAAGTGTCATTTTTCTGAGAAAATTTTAAGTACTAACATGATAAAATGCATTGTTCGTTGCACAAAATATCATTTTAAATTGATCTATACTTATATTCGTATTTGACAAGTCATCAAAATAATATCCTAAGTTTTTTTTTTTTTAATTTTGACATTGTAAACTTACGTCTTTACATATTTCCCAAAGCATTTGCAGGTTAAAAATCACAGGCTCGAGTCCGTTCACTTCAACCCTGGGTATAATAATTTGAATGAAATATATCCATCCAACATAGTGATTCTAATTGCTCAACCGGTGATGTGCAAACGATGTTTTATTCGCATCGTTTGCACATCACCGGTTGAGCAATTAAAATCCCTATGAATGTCCCTGGTGGAAACCACTCAATCTGGTCAACATCACTAATCCTATCAGATTTAAATGGGTCATCAGGACCGGGGCACATACAAGGCGTCTACTCAAATGATTAATTTGAAAAAAAATATATCATTACTTACCAAAATAGCAGGAGCACGGAAGAAATAACAAAACGGATAATGAAATAAATTGATGAACGATGAAGCGTATAAATCTGCATATCGCGTCATCTGTAAATAAATATTAATATATATGAATTGCTTGCCTCCCGGATATGCCCTCCAGCATAAGGATCTGGAACACAATCAAAGGCAAATGGCATACAAAATAAAGAGGAATAACAGAGTGTCCTGTGTAGATAATAAGAAATCCCAATCGAGAGTTCTAAATTTAAGATATAGTTTAATCCTAGGGGACAGTCAAAATGGCCATTTTTTATTCACATGAATGATGGAACGATAGATATAAACCAAAATCTAATTTGAAAGCACACTTTATGCTGTAATTGATGCAAAATTCTATATGTTGCCACTGAACAAAAATGTGTGAAAATTTCTCTATATTCCCACCTCAAACTCCTAAAAAGGCCTGGAAAGGGGCCTGACCCTGAACACTAGCTCCATGAGGAGAACAAAAACATGAAATATCAAAATAACGTACAGACAAAAAGCAACCTATACAATTATGTATATTACTTTGAGATTTCAAAGTCGCTTTTTTTACTTTTTCGTGTTCCTGTCCCAAACAAAAATTTTAGCCACAGAGAACAAGACTCATGATTCGTATCTTACTTGACTTGCAAAGAATGTCTGCCTTGATCCGCTTCTGAACAAACTTCCAAATATTCCGTACGACATATCAAGATCATGCACAACTTTTTTAACTTGTTCTTGTAACGCGTGAATATTCGGGATCTCATGTGAAGCACTGTCAAGGTTTCTGTAAGAAAATATAAGAATAATAATATTAAAATACTGTATATGTACATATTCGTAACAAGTGATAGGAAAGGATTTTAATTTTTATCCTGTGGGAGAGGAAAGCCCAGAATTCAGCTTAATCATAAGGTGAACCACGTCCTCTCAAGCTGATACCAGTTCCGAATCGCGGTGAAGGTTTGTGGCTTGTCATATTTGGCATTTCTCCTGTGTGTGGGACCTGGGTGGTGGAGGAAGCTGTAAGGAGTGCTTACGTGAACCACCGTGCACCGGTGAGGCGTCGAGCAGACCTCTCTCATATAATCATCACCCCTTACAGGATTTGAGCCTGCACATTGATAATCAGAGATGCATAGCTCGAAGCGTATTCCCAACGCTTTACAGATTGAGCTAATTGGGCACCCTACACTACAAAGTCTGCCAAAATGTGAGCTGCTGTGCTTCTGAGAAAAAAGAAAATATATTAATTTCTCGACAAATCATGCACTAAACAGCTAGAATATGTTTTACCCTTTCAAGAGTTGAAAAGGGAGAAAACCATGCAAAAAGCAGTGTTGATCGTTTCAAAGACTTTTCATTCATCTGACCGAAGTGTCAGAAGGAAACACGATTATATCAAACTGCGCCAGGCCATTCCTGTTTACGTTTACAAAAGGGGTTCTTAAATTGGATTCGGAATGATATGACTTATTCACTAATTATTATAATAGAACTCAAAGTGCTTCAGTTTTAAGGTTATTCATTCCCTACATCCTTGAATCTATTCAATTTGCTTAGTACTTATGTATTTACTAAACATTTTTTTGAACAAATCTTAGTGAGAAAAAGTTTGAAGCAAATTCTTCCTGCCATAGATACCGGAGCAGATACCACTTACTGCGCCCTACCACAGTTTTCACTGTAGAAAAATGACAACCAACCTGTATTTTTCAACAATCTGTGAGTCGAGATCAGTTAATCTGTCGTAATAATTTTTCTTTTTCAACCAAACATTTGTTTCCTGTGACATCTCTGGTACGACAAGAAATGTTCGCCAGCCTCGACGTTTCTTTGATTTCAAAATATCTCCAAAGATATGATCACCTAAAAATTTTAGTTGAAAATTATAGCGCTGCGCAAAACCTAAATTCCAGTAAAAAAAACGCTAAAAAAAATATTTTTACTGCCAAAAAAAGAATTTCTCCAGTAAAAAAATAGTAAACTATATCGGTAGGAATGTATACTGCCAATAAAAACGATCAAATTCTTCAGTCGATTTCCCGATTTTTGTTCACAATTGACCCTTGTTTAATTCTTGTATTACGGTTATTACTTGATGTAGTAATATCCCTTCATTGATATATGTTTGCTTAATATACCAAAACAACATACTTGTGTGGCATCTGGGAATAGATTCGATACAAGTAAGCAATCTTGTAATAAATTTAAGAATGTAAAATGATTTTTTTTCCTATAGCCACTTCTTAGAGTGGATCACCCTGTCCAAGGCTCTGTAGCAGCGGCCAATTATAGACAGACAGGGTTACAATTCCTGGGAAGATATGATCTTCTGCCGTTTGGCTTAGCCTACCCAAGTTATTACACCCTGGGTTGAGTATTGCGCACGGATAAGCGAGCCGGAATCGCTGGAACTCGAACCCAGTATCTTCAACCTGCGATGCCAACATGTTTAACAACTAGGCCATCGCGCCCACAATAATACAGTCAAATATATATTTAGTTATAAAATAATATAGTTAAGGAATAAGTTTTCATTTCGGTGAAATTGTTCGAATCTATAGAGAAATTCATCAATAAATCTCGAAAAAATACGAACCAATATATAAAATTTCTTTTCCTTTGGCACCAATAAGATCACAGACAGCATCAGAGGAACCCCCTGAATATATTGTACCTTCTTCATGTGACCCTGTGTAACTCCCGAGGCAAAGTTTGCCAGTTTTCTGGAATGAGGCGGAAGATTTAAAAAAATAATTGTGAAAAAATTTGTTTTTTTTTCATTACAGCCACTCCATGGAGTGGATCACCCTGCCCAAGGCTCTGTATATGTGGCCACTTACAGACAGGCAGAATAGAATTGCTGGAAAGATATGATCTTTTCCTATTCGGCTTAGCCTACCAAAGTTATTACACCCTTAGTTGAGTGGTGGGCATGGATTAACGAGCCGGCCTCGCCAGGACTCGAACCCAAGATCTTCAACCTGCGATGCCGACATGTTTAACCACTAGGCCATCACGACCACTTCAAGTTTAAGATATGTTGCGTTTAGAGGAAATGTTTTTTTAAGATTTGCAGAGAACCTTCATCCAATCCTAACTCGTTTCGAAACTGTTTGTGTATCATATTCAGGGGGTGATCAAAAGCAAATATATTCGAATAAAATAACTTTTATGAATTCAATATTTGAAGCATGGCTTCATAACAAACAAACAATAGGGGTCTGTCAGGGACGTCCAAATCTAGTCGAATATTCAAATACATTCGGAAATGAACATATTTTATACAGCATCATTCCCGATTTTAGATATATTTCAGAATAGTAGCGTATAAAAATATGTCGTTTCCATTGAACAAATCCAGACGAATAGACAGAAAATTTTTTTTGTTCTCCAAATTGATGTAGTTTTAAAAAATGAAGAAATTGTGAAGGCATAGCTTTCCTAGATTTTGCAATTGATATTTTTCCCAAGAAATTTTGAATGCTGCTTTTATTCGAAAACTATTTTTTAGGATGCATTTGAAATAGTAAAATACTCGGTTTTAGTCATCCAAGGGGTCTGTACATGAAATGTATTGTAAAGGACAAGAGTAAGTAAGTTTGATTTCAAATAGTTTGAAAAACAAATTGAACGATTCAGCTCCAAATCTTCCAACTGAAGTTCCCAAAACCCAAATCAAATATTTCGAAAAGCTCTGAATATCGTAGTTGTTTCGAATTAATGAATTAATAAATTTTTTCTGATCGAATTCATTTGCTTCGGGTGTCTAAGTAGAAGAGTAGCTTGTTATTTTTCGAGACAAATGGGTACTATCTCATACTTAGAATCAAAATCGTTCAGTTCAAAAATATATAAATCGTACCTGGTCAACTTGTCTTAAGACAGATCCTTCAGCAAAGAACTTGGGCTTTCGAGCTTCACAGAGTATGAGGTCAAAGTACGTGACCCATGACCTATGAGGTGTTCCAGGCTGAAGATGTAATCAACAATGTCATTAGTTCTTTGTAAAGAGAGTTAAATTTTATCGGTTTCCAGAAATGATGTAATAATTATGCTATGGTATGTTTTTAATGCACTAAAATTAGAAAATTTAATTCACTCTGAATTAGGGTTGAAGCAGGATGGCAGAATCTTGGTTTGCTTCGGGTGCCTGTAATGTTCATGTCATTTTCATCGGATGGATAAAAAGCTTAAAAACCATCAACACTGCTATGAAATAGCAGTATTGATGATTTTTAACCTTTTCAAACAGTTTGTTTGCTACAAAAGACTCAAAAACAAGGCATTTAAGTCTTCTAGTCACAGATACATCATAAAAAAATTCCTCATTTGTTTTTTTTTTTCAGATGGAACCCATTTTCTTCGGGTGAGCGAGCAGCAGAGTGGCTGGTATTCTGCAAGTCTCAGTGGAAGCAGTGCATGAAAGAAACTAACCAATTGCAAATAGACAACACAAAGCTGACAACTAGAGCTGTCCAAATTATTCGATTTGTTAATCATGAATCATAAATTATTCGATTCGATTTTCCCAGCGATTCGTAATCAAGAGATTTAAAAAAGTATACATTTTCAGAAAAGAAATCTTGATTTTTCTGTCTTTGAAAATTTTTTAAAAAAAATTTTGTTTTTTATTATAATACTGTAATACTTCTAATTTGAATATTCAATCTGTAAAAAAAATTCGACTCGATTCCGAATTCAACGAACATTCGATTTCGGCCACCCCTATTAACAAACGCAACCGAAGCTGAAAAACATACCATAATTGAACTAAATCTCTATAGTAGCTTTTAGGGGTGGCTAAAATCGGGTATCTTTTGGTTTTAGAATCAAGTAGAATAATTTCCTTAATCAATTCTATCAAAAATGATATAATTGACAAAAACATCCTTTTATTGGCTTATAATTTACGCGAAAAAGGACAAAATTATCGTTTTGCTGATTTCGAATTGTTGCAGAAGTTGAATTGAATAATTTATGATTCGAATATCACGAATAAATGTTTAATCATTTAATTTCAGATTGAAGCTTTAGGAAAGCTCATTCTTCAATTTAGAGAAAATTTTGAGTAAGGACAAAAACTTTCAATATAACGGCGAAAATTTGAACATGTCCGATATCGCGAATTGAATATTTTGGACAACCCTAGTGATTTTACACAAATGGTAAACTTCCCTGGGTTTCCTGGACTCTCAGAAAACACTAAGAAAGTGTAACTGAATTCACAGAATATTTAAAAGAAATTGTTTTCTCATTTATTGCGTTGTTTGCCAATTGCTGATGTAATATAATGCTTTAAATTTTATAGCAAATGTCATATTTCCTTTCAAATTTATACTATTTCCACGAATTCACAAATTTGAAAATTATATTAATTACACTACTATTATGAAACAATGATGATTTATTTCTATTATTAGGTAAGAAGAAGTTTAAAATTCAAAACACAACAAGAACAAACAATTACTATGGTTATTACCTCGTTATTCTGCTAGATGAGATCACAGCACACAGGTGGAGGTTCAAAGGTCAAATGCAAAACAAAGCAGGAAGTGAGTTAACAAACAGCATGTGAAGCATGTGGGGGAGGGGAAGCATTTCAATGTTTGGAAAGGACAGTTGTGATAAACTTTTTGCGATGACAACTCGTGCCATTTCGATGCATCTTATACTTTTGGAATGAGTGTTATGACCAACAAACATATTTAGAGTTTCACCATTGTAATTCTAACAAACAGCACTTAATTATTATTTACAAAATATTTTTTTTTTAATATTCGAATGAACATTAATACCAGTATAAGTTTCGTTATTAAAAAGTTGTTATCACCCAACATCCCTAAAGCATAATATGCTACATGAGAAATGCACTTACCAAGGAACGGGAATACCAAAGCCATAATTACAAAGAGCTTTTCTGCAACAAGACTTTCCAGGATATAGCAAAATCGATGACTCAGCAAAATTTGATTATGAAACATTTATCTACACTAGGGATGTCAGTTTTAGACTTTTAAATTGAATCCCTGTTAATTCATGATGTGTCGCGCATGTGAAGTTCTGTGGACGTCACATCTTGAAGGCAAACATTTTAAACATATATGGCTATTTAGCGACATTTTATTACAAATTTTTCCCAATTTTATTGTTGTCAAATCAATGAACAACCATTTCATTCTTGTTCAGTGTTGCTTGAAGTTGAAAAATGAATGCGTTTTTTTTTTTTTTTGATTTTGTACTCGATATAGCATCTTGAAACATTTTGGAAAGTTTTTTTTTTAATCAAATCTTATTCGAAGATTCGATTCAAAATTACTTCTTAGAGATTCGATTCAAAACGAAAAATATTTAAAACTTGCATCCCTAATCTACGCACACACTATTGGCAGTTAGAAAAACCGTCAGGGAATGCTATGTTACTCAAAGGTTGGTTAGTCGTATACAATTTATTCAGGGAGAAAAATAATCATATCAGCTCCTTATCTCTTATCTTTTTATGCATAAGTTCTAATCCTGTGAGGGATGAGTATATGCAAGAGATTGCCGGACGCATCGTGGGTGGTTCACGTAGCTGCTGGTTATGACTTTCCTCAGCGACCACCACAGACAAATTGGTTAGTCGTTAGCCACGAACCGCCATCACTCAACCAGAAACTGTTATCTTTACTAAGTATCTGGTAGGACATTGGACTACACAGCATTTTTTTTTCTCCCATTCCGCCTGATAAAAATCTTATCTTATCGGCGACCAAAGAAATAGTCACTCAGATTAGAATTTTTTTTGTGTCTCATACGTCTACTACAAACGGCAATATTATTATTTAGTGAATTTTCCTCCTCATTTCCATAAAAAATATAAATTATGATATATATGAACCATCACCCTGGGCAGATACCACTCACTGGACATTACCATGGTGGTTCAGTTCTGTTGGGGACGTTTTACGTTCAGAGTGCAAGTTGTTGGTACCACATCTTTTAGTGGCTCTTCCCTATTGAGTGGCCGTTGGTTGACTCCCGGCCTCGCTTAGAGTAAATTTCAATAAAAAAAAAATAGTTTTCTAAATGTGATGCAATCATGAGTGAAGCATGACATTGAATTGAATAATGCAATGGCGTGTGCCAGTAGAGCTGGGCGTCATTGGTTATATTATATACCGGCATATCACCACCAAAATTCCGGTATGTCACGCTATTTTCTGCCATCGAAACGTATGCTAATGTGCCGTTTCAAAGAGACGCATAAAGCACTCCAAAATTTAAATAAAAAAAAACAGGTGCAAAAATGAAACTTTCTAAATGTGTGCGGGTTGTTGTTTCATGAATACGCAAAAGTCATAAGAGGCATATAAGCCCCAGTAAGTGAGCTACATGCCTGTTTTTTTGTTATCACGATTTTTTGGTGCGATATTGTATCAAGCTGTAATTGTAAAGATCAAGGCGATGTGATATCTTGGAAAACTCAATACGGGGATTTACCATGATACCAACATACCGCCCAGCACCATGTGCCAGAGCCCACAAACTGAAATGGAAAAAGAATCTTCCAGAATCTTATTTGCTGTTTTATATTCAAACCTATTTTATATTAAACCAGATATCATTTACATGTAACCATGCATTCAGAAGTGACTTTCCTTAGAAATAGTGTCCCATGTTGTACAAAATCACTGCATAAAATCAAAGCAAAACACGAAGTACTGATATTACTACAGTTAAATACGCACCTCAGGTCCATGAGGAAAGTCAAACAAATATTCCATGATTTTCTGAATTGAAATAAATATTAATCAAAATTTAATTGAGGCATAGTATCGGTTGAAATATCATGAAAATGTGTGGAGTAGAAAAGTTCTGCACTGGGTGTATATCCTCTGCTCCATCCCTCTTTTGAAGATGGATCTGTGTGCGACCAAGGCCGCAAAAGAAGTTGAGAGTTAAACTACAAAAGATCAGGATCTTATTCCATATATCATTTAATATGTGGAGCGACAAAATTAGAATATTTGTTCTAAAATAGCAGAATTGATGATTTTGAGGTCCGTAAAATCTCATTAACCAGAGACAATCTTTTTTTTTGTCTTTTTTTGTATGTTGTAAGATAAAAATGTAACCAACCATTACGATAAATTATTAGTCCACACACAGTTTTCTCACAGTTCATATTTTTTCAATCTTATAGAGACCAGTTGTTACGCTCTGTATGGGTACATAATTAGTTCAATCCGATCGTATTTTGCCAGTTTTCTCTCATCGCCCATAAATTGGTCTTATTAAGGCCTCCCCACTTACATTAGTATAGTTATAATCACTGTTAGTGATTAAGAGTACTTTTCCATGTTCTCTCATTCTATCCAACAGCAGCGGTAACTTGGGTTCTTTGACAACATATCTGTCAATATCTTCGAGCGTCTTGTCTTTCAAACTTCCCTGTGAAAAAGTGTAAAATTTATATAAAAATAGTTTAATATAGAAAACTGGCAAAGGCTGTGAAATTATGGTCAGAAATACATAAAAGAGAACAACGACAAAATGATCAAGCAATAATTATGGATTGCAGCAATTGGGTGGAGTGCTTCAATGCCGAAACTGGGGGTTGTTTTGTAACGTATATATTCCACATATTCCACAGATAATTGAACCATTATTGTAGAGTGCAAGTGTAATGAGTAGTATCTGCAGTGGGCAACAGGTAACACCTGATAATATCGTCATTTAGCTTTCACATTTCTTGTATATTTCTGGTAACACACTGCCTTCCTTCGGTGTGATTGGTTTATTCTTTTCAGTGTGCTTCACTGATTTGATTGCTATATCTCGATGGGATCACTTGCAGCATTGTGGCTGTTTGTGCTTGTGTAACAATGTGTATCTGTAGTAATCGTGTGTGTATTTTTTTACTTTTTTTTTCAAAATTCATTCAAAGGAAGGCCAGAGGAGACAAATCATACTTGAAAATTCTCCTGAAGCCACTGAAGTGCAAAGAGCGACATGAAATGCAGGAATAGGAACTAAGGAACCCCCATCCCTGACAAATGTCTATTAACGTGAATTTTGAAGCCTTGTAGATCAATACGATCAGGAAAGCAGCAAGAAGGCAAGGAAATCAACAGTTCAGAGATTCTTGGGGTGCGTAGTCGTTTAACAAAACCATCGACCACCTCATCCTTGCTAAAAAATTAACAAACAAAAAATACAAACCTTCATATGCACATAGTCTACGGCATTTCTGATGTCAGAGTGAATATTGGCATATGTCATTCGCAAATTGTTTTTTTCGATTCCACTTATTTTCTGTTAAAAAAAATTACACAAAACTATCAACTGGCACTGTCAAAACGATTCATAGAATCATTTATTTGGATATGATTTCATCTTCATTCTACACGAGAGGAAAGCAGAGAATACGACTTAATGATATAACAAACTACACCCTGACGTACAAACACCAGTTTCGAATCAAGGCTGAAAGGTTTCAGCTAAACATATTTCTCATTTTTCCTTTGAGACCTAGTTGATGGAGAAAGTCGTAAGCAGCTCTCCTGGAACCACCAGCAGAGTACAGCAGACCTGTCACATATAATCATCCCTCGTGGGATTTGAACCTACATCATGATGATCAGGGATGTGCAACTCAACGCTTTATCAATTGACACAACTGGGCAAGATTGATTTTGGCTATTTTCTACTTACTACTGCATATTTGCAGTGCTAAAGTATTTTTTTATATCGAAATTCACTCTAAGCTAGGACTGGTAGCAGCTCCCAAAGGGAACTAACCAATGACCACTCAATAGCAATGAGCTACTAAAAAATGCAGTACCAGCAACTGCACTCTAAATGGTGAACATCCCAAACAGAACTGAACCATCCTGGTAAAGTGCAGTGTGTGTTATCTGCCCTAGGCGGACATCCAAATCGAACATGTAATGCAATGGTATCAAATCTCAAATCGAAGGCATTTCTAGACTAATCTGGAACTACTTACTACAGCATATCCATTAGCAGTGCTGAAGTAATTTACAACGCAAGCATACAAGTAAATCTCCGGTAGGCTGAACAATGTATTGTAGATGTAGTATCTCTCTGTGTCATCTATGCTGATGAATTTATTTGGATAAAGATTGATAATTTCTTGCCTGTAAAAAAATGATATTTTGGATATGCGTGAGTTTGGGAAGTATTTTTAAGTTGAATATAGTTTTTATGTAAATTTAACTTATAGTTAGAAGTAGGGCTGTCCAAAATATTCGGAACGATTTCTGTAGCAAGTCGAAATCAACAAAATGATGAATTTTTAATTTTTTCATAAATAAGTGTGAATTTTCACGTAAATTGTAAGCAGATACAAGAATGTCTTTGTTTGTTTATTATATAACCTTGATTCGAATATTTGATTCTATTAGATTCTCAAACCAAAGGATAGTTAGTTAGTTATTCGAATATCGAAAATCGAATATTTTGGAAAGCCCTACTCGAACTTATTTTTCCGCAGGTGGACAGCGGTCCATGGCAAAGACATAGGAGTTGGGAGAGCTTCGATATATCTTATCCTAAAAGACAGGAAAAGTGTCGCATAGTTATTATGAGGAGTGAAACTTGCATTCACAGTCGTCAAAATTTTACATAACCAAAAAAGTGACGCCCCATTTATCGCTCACAGCACTTATTCTCGTGAGAGTGGGTACGTGATGCAATCTGAATTACAAATTAACACCAGAGCGCAGACTTTAGCAATAAAATAATCAAAAAATATTGACTGAAATTTTAGAAAAACTAGATACACAAATAAGGAAACTATTAAAAATAATCAATTCAAATATTTTCTAATGTTTCTTCCACTCATAACTTCATAAAACATGGATCAGTATATTGATTTTAATCTGGCCAGGTGTCATAAAATAAATAATCAATAGTAAGATATTGATTAGCTATTACGTTTATTGATCTGGAATTTTAAAGTGCCAACGCAAGTTTAATAGGCAATTTCTTAAATTTGCTATATTTTTATATTCAAATTCGAAGCTGGAAGCGACACCCTTTTTTATTGAAATTCACTCTGAGCAAGGCCGGGAACAGTGCCTTAATGGAACCAACTAACGGCCACTTGATAGCAAAGAGCTACTGAAAGATAACAGGAACTGCACTCTAAACAGAAAACATCACAAATGGAACTAAACCACCATGCTAAAGTGCAGTGAGTGGTCTGCCCTGGGCGATGGTACAATCATCTAACACTTCTTTGCTTCCTTTTAGTTGCCTCTTACAACACGCAGGAAATACGTTAGGACTATTATAAAGACCGTACATCCGGGGGGTGATATTACCAGCCCTCCTCCGCACCGCGCTTGAGTCTATAAAGTAATAAAACAAAATAACTCACGCTTTGAGAAACTGAAATCCATGAGCACACACCATGATGTTGCCATACGAATCGATCTGAAACAAAAAAAAACGTTTCAACAACCAAGGGTATAATAAATCTATAAGCAGAATCATTGATAAAATGATCAGTACATATTTTTTATTTCAGAAATTCTCTGTAAGCAGAGTCAAGAGTAGTGTCTCAAAGGAGGCAAATTAACTACACTTTAAGTGGGAACATTCCAACAAGAAATAAAAACTATAATAGACTATCTATCACATCTTTGCTTACACTTAGTCGATTCTTACGACACGCAGGAAATACGTTTTCTACAAAATTTTTCGATTAAGCTCAACTTCTTTTGCAGCCGAATTACTGTTTTTTTTTTTTTCAAATATATTGTATATTTTATAACTTGGTTACAAAATGACCCAATTAGACAGGATTACGCTGCAAACCGCTGCAAACTGCTTCAGGGAACCCGAAACCCGAACCAGACAAAACCAGAAGCAGTGTCAACAAAGGGTCTTGTATGTCAAAGAGATACTGCAAAATGTACCAGCAATTTCACTACAAGCATTAAACATCACAAGCAGAACTGAACCACACTTATAAAGTGCATATATACCATATACCATTTGTGTAGTAACTATAATACCACCTAGTTCTACATTGTACATTGCATATGTAATGCAGTCATTTAGAATCGGCCACAGTTAAAATACCATAAAAAGTTTTTAATTTCCAGCCGACATAAACAATAAAATCCATCAAATTTATCACAAGTCAAAATAGTTTACAATTTCCTTGCTTAATAATTTATAAAGGCATTTATATATCCTGAATTTCAGGAGAAAATATACAAAAAACCGAGTCAAGTTCAAGCAAGTGAAAAACTACGCGCCCAAACAAGATAAAACCTTACCAATACCTACCTCATAGCCAGGTAAAGGTCAAAGGTCATGCATTTTCATGGCCAGGGAATTGACGGCAGATAACCTATGACCCCATCTGCAAATAGTCATGGTTGGTAACCATAGAAACGATACACAAAAACACATTCACACATATAGAACACAAATGTTTTCTTGGAACCAAAAATAATTAGTAAAATCCATTCGTTACAAACAATATTTTGACAAATTTGATTTTAAAGACTCGGTGTCCAAAAATTTGAAAATGCTGTAAAATTTGGTTTCAATTGCGTTGACAATTAAGAAACCGAATTTACATAATTACTGGAATCTACAAGATTACAGTTAATCAAATTACTGATTTTTTAGCATACTTGAACCTTAAAAAAATCCAATAAAACCATAATTCTGCCAAATTTTACGATAGAAAAATTGGCATCTTATTATGAATATGCCAGCAGATTTGAAAGAGTCTTTTAAAAAGAATAAAGAAATTAAATTTAATTAGAATGTCAAGCTATTTAGATAAATATATTTTTTTAGATATTGTTAACGAAACGTTAAGGCCCATTCAGATGGTAAAAGAATCCTGCCATGATTAACTGTCATAAAGATGAATAAAAAGTGCTTTAATAAAATCATTAACACTGATATTTCATAGGAGTGTCGATGATTTTGAAGCTTTTGTGTATAGTTTTATTACTGCAAGATACTCAAAGATCTGCTAAAGAATGATTCCCCGAACAGTTTTGCCTAATCATAAATTTTTTTCAATTTATTGGTGTATTGGATGTCATAATTTTTCTTTGAGTTATTATCATTAGTATCTGAGTAACAAAGTAGTTCACATTCTTGACTGATGAGTAATCGAAAATGTGTTTTTCATCGACTAATATGATTTGACCTGATATGAATCACAGCCGGTTTGAGGACTCAGAAAATTTGTGCCCGAACATCATTTGTCAAGCATAAGTCACATATGGTTTGCGCTGCTAAGGCACAGTCGATCTGTGGCTCATGCTTGACAAAATAAAATTCTGATTGGGTGAACAAATATTCAATGTCTCTGATTAACGGATAAACAAGTTGGATAAACAAGTCGAAATCTTCTGCAATCTTTGCAAAATTTATGAATCATATTATTTGAGCCAGACGGACATAGATTTTTAGGATGTTTTAACATTTTTTTATGAACAACAAATAATCAATAATAATAATCAAATGCCTCGTATTGATGGAATTACTGTGCAATGTAGAATGACCAATCGGATTCAAGTCCCGGCGATTCCGGCTCGCTTATCCATATCCACCTCTCAACCCAGGATGTAATAACTTGGGTAGGCTCAGCTGAACGGGGAAAGATTATATATTTCCAACAATTGTAACCCTGTCCGTATATAAGTGACCGCTATTACAAGGCCCTGGACAGGGTGATCAACTCTTAGAAGTGGCTATAAAAAATGGGGTAATTGTTCTTTATGATCAACTAACTGATATATGATAGAAAGGAAATATTTGGTAAATATATCAGTTGAACTCAGACTCAAACAACTTTTAATTAAACAAGACAGCTCGAGCATAATATATTGTTTCAAAAAAACCCTTTTCCAAATTCATGTGTGCAATGTCAGAGAGTCTGTAATAAACAACATAACCTAATTTATCATGTTTTGTTAAGTATGGGTCACTGATTGATCGCATCTACGAGCCGCTACTCTATCTCGGGTGAAATATAAATTCTAATTAGGAATGGCTTGGACCTCTATTTTTTTATAATCACTCATCGAGTGGATTAAATCCATTGACTTGTGGTTGCTTGTAAACAAACAGGGTAGTTTTATTCTTTTTCATTGAATTTTTGCAAATTTACGGTGATGAATTGTGATCTGACCCATGAATAGTGAACAAGGCATCATCAATAACGTTCATTTCATTTAATTAAGTATCTATGTCTGTACTCTATAAAATAATATTATACATCATAAATCATTTCTGCTATAATGTCATTTTCACTTTTCAAGATGGATATTTGACAGATTTTGCAAATTTAATATTGATTACTGCAAGTTAACGTGTCATGAATGTGTGATATTAATTATGTTGATTTTGCAACAGCAAACAGTTGGTAATTAAAAACAATAAAGTATCGACGAATCAGGAAATTTGAATTTGAACTAAATATTGACAAATCTTGCAAATTTAATGTTGATTAATTACAGTAACGTGATGTGATCAACGTAATATTATTTCGAGGTGCGCCTATGGTATAAAATAATAAACCAATGGATGTAAAAATTCCAACCAAGAACAGTCAGATAGTTCAGTGCCCAGTGTAGATATCATTCATTATACTCGATATGGTGATAAAAATCTGCTTTGCATTTTTTTTCTGCATAAAAGTATGATTGACGGCCATAGCAAAAATTTTAAATTTTAATTAGCCGTTTTATTAGACCTAATACTCTAATATACTTTATGAAAATTATTTGTTAATTGAAGCAATTTTGAATTTGCATATAAATTGCTTTACAATGAGCATATTAATCAGTTTGGGGCAAGAAGGTCAAATTTTTCGTAATTGAAAACCTTCGAACACCACACTTCATCACACCTCTTTAGCGGGAAAATAATAAGTTCTGGTATGGAACATTACATGAAAATCTGTAATTCATTTGAATTTTTTGCTAACTTCAAACTCTGATCTTCACAACAGATTTGATTAAAATAAGATTGGCGCATTGTTATATTCGTAGCTCCTTAACCCTAGATGAACGAGACCAAAGGTTTTTCATCGAAAGAGATTTTTTAGGTAAGTAGGAAAGTATTTTAGGAAAAATACAAAACCCATGAAAACACCCAAAGAGCATTAACAAAAAAAAAGTTTCTTTTAGATAATAGCATGTAACCTATGTTTACGTTTCTTTTACTGTTTCCTATTTATACAAGTCTCGAACAAAAAAAAAAAGGATGATGAGTATCCCCCATGTACTTCTGAACTCGATTCATTCAACCATAGAAAAAGTTCAAATATGTCTGTTTTCAGAATACAATTGAACATGACAGATAAAATTTTTTCTCAAAACCTAAATCGAATCACATATTTATTTTTCTACGTAAATCTTTCTAAAGACCCTGGAACCTTTTGTCTATTAGTTTATTCTCTTTCTATAGCATGCTTGCTTTTAGCATATAGATCCACTTACGCAAAGGCATAGAAGAAGAATAGGAAGTTAGAACAACTTTAACACTTTAACCCCGACCAAGAGCATATCGATTCAAGCGTATCAATTCAATTAAATCTTTTTATAGGATAGGATATCATTTTTATCATGTGGGAGAAGGAAGCCGAGAATACGGCTTAACCATATTGCGAACCACAACCTCTCGCGCAGATACCAGTTCCGAATTAAGGTGAAGGTTTTTGATTATCGTATTTCTCATTTTCCTGTGCCTGGTTGGTGGAGGAAGCCGTAAGCGGCGCTTACATGAACCACCGTGCATATAATCATTCCTCACGGGATTCGAACCAGCGTCATGACGATCAGAGATGCGTAGCTCGAAGCGTATTACCAACGCTTAACTAATTGAGCTAACCAAGCACACAGTATATTAGTTGCATCTCTAGTTGAGTGCGTCAACATGGCACAAAACAGCACTATCTGGGCATAAAATAACCATTATAAAATGATAGTTAAATTCCATAGAAAAATACATAAAAAGATTGGGATCTGCCATAAATAGTAATAAAGAGCCAATAAGACACAAACCAGGTTGGGCCATAAAATAAACATTACAAAATAGTACCATATTATAATTGATTTATTTAAACATATTTAAAAACCTCACATAAATAAAAAAAATACAACAATACATAACAGACATCTTGCCTTACAAAACTTGAAATGAAATGAAAATAGAATAATAATACATATAAATATATACATATTCACCTTCAAGAAGTTCCCATATTGAGTATCAAGAACGAGTCCACGGACAACAAAGTTTGGATCGTAAATACATTCTTTCAGTTCTGGAGGATATCCACAATCTACCAGCCTAAAAGGAAAAGATTTTTGTTAGTTCCACTGAAAATTTGAAGCTTTTTTTGTCTGTCCAAAAAATTAAATCGTAAGAAAAAGAGGTTTCTGTCTCCTTGTGCTATATTTGGGTTTTTATGGTTCTAATTTCAGATTTTTTTTTCATAGAGACAAGTTTTTGAGTGGATCACGTTGATTACCACCCTTGACAAACAGTCACATGGATAGACGATCAAGGATAGGTTTGTTTAAAAAGACGTACAAGTTTTTGGGTTCAGAAAGGCTCAGTCTGACAGAATGTCAGCTACACACAGACCCGAAGAAAATCGCTGTAATCAGAAGAAAAATTTGCAAACGAGCGACATTTCTTGACGTATCTCAATTCTAGTGTCTGGTGGTAATCAAACTGTAAAAAAAGCTTAAAATCTTTTGGACATCATCATCCATCCAAAGAAAGTTACATGGACATTTTGGAGACCTGAAGAAAAACAAGATTCTGACACAACCCTGGCTGAGCCAACCTAAGTTATCAAACCCTGGGCTGAGTGGTGGGCATGGATAATTGAGATAACTCAACCCAGGGTGTAATAACTTGGGTAGGCTAAGCTGAACAGGAAAATATCATATTATCACAGCAATTTTAACACTGTCCGTCCATAAGTGGCCGCTAGTACAGGGCCTTGGGCAGGGTGATCCTCTCCAACAAGTGGCTATAAAAAACTCAAAATATTAATATTTAAACAAACTACCTGTCTCTCGCCAGATCAAATCCCAAAGCCTCGTACTGAGGAGATTTATAGACAGCCAATGTGTAGTCCATGTCGAATCCAAAGAACTTGATCTTGCCAAGGTTCAAACTACGATTCACAAACACTCTGAAATTGAAGTAAATATTTTGTTTTTATTAAAAGTCACTCTGGAAGCAGTGCCTAAAAAAAACCAACCAACGACCACTTAATAGCAAAGAGCTATAAAAAGATGTAGTACCAGCAACTGCACTCTAAACGGAAAACATCTCAAACGGAACTGAACTGATATGGTAAAATGCAGTGAGTGGTATCTGCCCTCAGCGATGGTAAAACCATTTACCACTTTTCAATAATTTTTCATTTTACCGATGTAAACTTTTAAAATAGAAAAATATTCAAGATGTGGTTAAAGTACAGATAAACAGATGCTATGAAATAACCTTGAAATAATATACAACAAAATGATTATTTATTTTAAACTATTCTTTCAGAATAGAAAAAAAATTTGCATCTCTTTGCATCCATAATATGGGTGCAGTTTCATTAGGTATTATTTTTTCTTTGTGGTCCATAAAATTTAACTTGATTTATAGAACCATCAAAAAATTTTAGATTACAGAAACGGTAATGCTTTTTGTTGAGCGAATTTACCCAACCACACAAGAAAATCATGTCATATTTATCATATCTTATAATATAACGAAAAATTTGCATATTACGAAGGAAAATAAATCAATTTTGAACAATTGATCAATAAAAATTAATGCTAATCATTGTTAAATTTTAGTCCTGACGGTGTTCGAAGTTTTTTGCTGTCAAAATTTGTTCAGAGCAATATTTAAAGATCATTACTACATGAAACGAATAATTTTCAAACAGATGCATTAGACCAGGAATGAACTCTGCGTAACCTTCGTCGAGACTGACAGAATGCTACTTGCTACTTGGATACCCGAAGAAAATGGGTTCTATCAGAAGAAAAGTGTCTGGTAGTACGCTACGTTGATTGATTGCGGTGATTAATGGTAATACGCATCGAGCTACGCATCTCTGATCGTCATGACACATGTTCAAATCCCATCAGGGATGATGATTATATGTTAGAGCTCTGCTGGACGCCTTGTCGGTGCGCGGTGGTTCACGTAAGCGCTACTTACGGCTTCCTTCATCAATCAGGTCCATGCACAGGAGAAATAAGAAATACGATAATCCAGAAAAACCTTCATCCCGATTCGAAACTGGTATCTGCACGAGAGGTGGTGGTTCACCATATGGTTAAGCTGTATTCTTGGCTTTCCTCTCCCGCAGGATAAAAATGATATCTAATCCAGTAACAAACTGTACAAAAAGTTTCAGAATCATCAACACTGCTTTGAAATTGCAGTATTATGATTTTGAAGCTTTTTTACTCATCCAAGGAAAATGACATGAATATTTCGAAAACTAGAAAAAACAAGATTCTGGCTTCATCCCTATAAGATAATTGAGTACAGTATTAAAGTTAACATGCAAAATGAAATCTGTACCTGTTTGTAGGATCTCGTTTGTATGATTTTGATTCTTGTCTCGTCATCATGTATTCTTCTTCAGTATAACCATTGCTGAAGCTTTGATTCTGCGGCAATCCTGCCACCACATCATTCGGCTTCAAAACTGCTGTTTCACCATTCTGTAATAAATAACATATTATTAAAGTCTCATGTTTTTTTTTTATAGGCACTGCTTGGAGTGGATCACCCTGACCAAGAACCTGTACTAACGGCCACTTACAGATGGACAGGGTTAGAATTGCTGGAAAGATAAGTACATTTTTTTGTTTGGCTTAGCCTACCCAAGTTATTTCCCTCTGGGCTGAGTGGTGGACATGGATTCGCCGGGACTCGAACCCGAGATCTTCAACCTACAATGCCAACATTTTGAACCACTAGGTCATCATGTTTCACTGGTATGTCTCTCCTGTTAGACTATCAAATGAAAGGGTCATTCAATGCATCATTTTCAGCAAATAAAATGTGGTTTGTTTTTTCTTAATACTCAATATTCGAACATTTGATACCGAGATCTAGAAGGTAGGTGTTTGTCAATCATGGGGTTGCAGAAGGAAGAAGTAGTACCAGTAGATGGTTTTGCCATCGACCAGGTAAGACACCACTCATTCCACTTTACCATGGCGGTTCAGTTCTATTTGGGATCTTTTCCGTTCGGAGTGCATTTGCAGCAGCTTGCAATTGAGTATGCGTTGATACAGAAAAATTTGGAACCTCTTGGAAAATATTTTCTGGATCCTCCACTCAAATGAACGATAAGATTTTCAATAATAATAACAATATAATAAACAGAAAAAATTAACATACTGACCATCTTTGAAGCTAGTGAGTAGAAATTCTTTAACACTAGGAATCTTTATAATGATTATTAATAAGTTAATATTATTAGTACGCTGTTATATATCTTATATTTGTGCTGTAAAATATAAAGAAATAAATATTAATTAAAATTGATGTAGAAGTTGATATTTGACAAAAAATAAAAACAAAAGGTAAATTAAAACCATGGCTCTAAATAGTCGATTCCAATCCTTGTTAATTGCAAAACACAGGTGCAAAAAATAAGGCACCGGAGAATCTTATTCGAACAAAAAAACAGCATTTTAATAACCTATACAATTCCAACTTTTAACAGAACCACTTTCTGGAGGTCAAGTTTCACTATCTTTTAACAAAGGGCAAAACTACATAAATCAAACAAAGAAATATTGTATTACATTGATAGAACGATAACGCCAAGAGACTTCATAATATTAAATTTTTTATTACAGTATAAAATTTGATTTGATCTGATTTGAATATCTTTCTCGATCATGTGAAATAGCTATTATTGATTCTATTTATAAAGTCAACTCCTGACATCTGCCTTTCACTTTTTGACGCTTCTGACTCTGATATAAAAAGGAACACCCATGCCACACCATTATGGTATGGTAATTATCATAATATACTATGTTCTATATGTATCTCCGAACAAAATTTTTAATCGGTCAACACGATTCGTTACCAGTTAGCACCTATTTACTATGGAGGTTCCACAATGTCACAAACAGTTTTATACAAGAAGCTTTTTTCCAAGAATCTGTAAACTTTGGAATTCCTTGCCTTCTTGCTGCTTTCCTGATCATGTTGATCTACAAGGCTTTAGAACGCGCGTTAATAGACATCTATCAGGGATTGGGGTTCCTTAGTCCCTATTCCTGCATTCCATGTAGCTCTTTGCACTGTAATGGCTTCAGGAGAATTTTTAAGTTTGATTCACCTCCTGGGGCAAAGGACAAAGTAATGTGACATTAAATAGCAATCCTAATATAGAATCATCAGGCAGAAGTTGAAAACTCAAGTCTGACTCAAAGACCTCCACGTCCGACTCTGTTATGTAAAAAAACAATTTTCTGCCATTCTTAATCATTGAACTAACTATATAAATGAAGTACAAAAACTTGGTAGATAGACAATATAGTGATAACGTCAAGAGCTTTTCAAACCTTTTATCCGAGATTGATATTTGATCAGAATGCCTTTCTCCCTTATGAACACCTAATAAAACATTGTTGATCCTCTCTGTAAAATGAAAGCTTTTCTCGTTCACAATATTTACGATCGAGACACAAGTTTCGGTAGATAAAGGCTTAACCCGCCAGTAAAAATATTGACCAAGAGTGTTTTGTAAGCGTGAATCAATGATGGATCACGCCGTCGAAGCGAGTCCATCTGTGGCCCACGCTTGTAGGGGTGGCCAAAATCGAAGAGAATAATTGAATCAGAAACGTTATAATAAACAAACAATAAATTTGCTCAGAAAATTGTTGAAGTCATCAAAATTTACATATAATTTCTGGAGATGTTTACTTTTTTTTGATTCCAGTGATATCGAATCACTGGGAAAATTGAATCAAATAATTTATGATTCACAAATTACAAATTGAATATTTTGACCAGACCTATATTTGGACAAAACAAAATTTGTGATTGAATGAAAGCTTTGTAGTTATAAGGCTGAAGACCCCGGGTTCGAGTCCCAGTGAGTCTGACTTGCTTATCCATGCCCACCATTCAAACCAGGGTGTAATAACTTAGGAAGGCTAGGCCGAACAGGAAAAGATCATATCTTCCCAGCAGTTGCAACCATGTCTGTCTATAAGTGGCCACTGTTACAGGGCCCTTTGATAGTGTGCTCCACTCTAAGATGTGGCTATAAAAAAATGAAATAATCAACGAAACCCCAGACTTGCAGATTATTATTCATTATCGCTACTGTACTACAGAAAATTCAACTTATTGTATCAGAATGACAGAATTTTGTTTCCTTTGCATGTCGAAAACATGCTGGTTTGCAAAAGTATTAACATCATGAACACTGCTATCAAATTGGGGGTAGGGCTGCCCAATATATTTGATTTGATTCCTGATTCGCAAATCATAAATTGTTCTATTCAATTTTCTCAATTAGCATATTTGAAAAACTACATACATTTTCAGAAAACAAAATATATTTTGACAATTTCTGAGAAAATATTTTTGCTTTATTATGATACTACTGATTCGAATACATAAATTGATTCATAAAAATTATTTGATTTATTATTTGATCCTTAATTCAACAAATATTCGATTCTGGCCAACCCTAATTGTCAAATAGATCAAAATCAAATAGAATTAGTAATGGATTTGCCATTAAATATAATATTTTTTCTCTATGACAGCGAATTTCTTTAGATGTCTGAGTAGCTGATAATTATCTAGTCTGTTCACTATCACCTTAAAACTATTGAATGATAAAATTGTCACTGGGTCATAAGATTATTTATGACAGGGAAGGGCGGAAAACAATATCTATTACGTTGTTAATAATTAAATACAAAATACTGGGTGTCAGATGGTAAATGTGGGCAATTAATATATAAAAATAAATATTTAGAAAGGATGCTGCTTTTAGAGATGTTTAATGCCACATCTAAATTAGGTATTTTATTTCACCGTAGCAAACAAAGATTTCTGTACAGGATTACGCTATAATTTCATGTTTTTCAACTTGCGGGTATTTCTGAAATAAACTATGATAGTATTGTAGAAAAACACAGAATCTGTGCTTGATAATAAGGACTTATGATAATTTCCAGTCGTAAAAAGCCAATTAGGACGTCTAGTACCATATATCCAATTACCGTAAAAATTTCCCATGTTGCAAGCGCCTCATCCTAACCCGGGAGACAAGACAGATGCTTGCAGCATTGGCGCCCCTAGTTAGGATGAATATATTCTGTCAGTTTTCATTTTGATGCCAGTCAGGAATATGGTACTAAACTTCACTTGCCCCCATCATTCCTAGGTTTTTCCTTTCAACCATTTTGATGACGTTATCACATCACTATCATTATCACAAGATCATGCAATATTTGTTCAATCTATATATATTTAGCCGAGTATCTTCTCACACACGAACCATACTATGAACTTTGCCTGGTAAACAGTGCATTCAGCCACATGCAAACATTGCATATAAATTTGCTGACATTGGTGATAATGAGGGTTTTTTTCATAGAAACTTTATATTCAATAAATAGAATGAATACTATTTCAACATTTAAAATTAAGAAGAAGTTATTATTGAATTTTTGATATTTGGTCATGATTTTCAGCGAAGTCATGAAGTCACATTTTTAAAATGCTTGTCTGAAGAAGTCTGACTTTGGTCAGACGAATTTGTGTAGGTGTGAAGCAAGACTGCAAAGCTCTAGAGTTAGTCATGATTTGTGTCAAATTTTAAGGAGTAAAATTTGGCATATGCCATGATTTCACTGCAAAATTAATCAATTCAAATATAAGCGTAAAACGAAATATCAGAGTAGGTAAACAAAAATATGCCACATGCAAACACTGCAGACGAATATGCTGACATTGGTGATAATAAAGATTTCTAAATAGAATATTATTTCAACATTTAAGATAAAAGAAATTAATGATATTTGGTAATATTTCACAGCGAAGTTATGAATTGTGTCAAATTTTACGTCGTAAATATCATGATTTCACTGCAAAATTAATCAATTTAAGAGTAATCGTAAAACAAAATTTCAAAATACTAATATTGTTCGAAGTAGGTAATCAAATTCTGCCGCATGCAAACACTGCAGATAAATATGCTGACATTGGTGATAATGAAGGTTTCTCTTATTTCAACATATAAGATAAAAGAAATTATTGATGTTTGGTCATATTTTGCAGCGACGTCATGATTTATGTCAAAATTTACATCGTAAAATTTGGCATATGCCATGATTTCCCTGCAAAATTAAATAATTCAAGCATAGGCCTAAAACGAAATATCAGAGCAATTGATTATTCGAATTAAGTAAACATAAAAATATGTCGCACGCAAACACTGCAGATAAATCTGCTGACATTGGTTATAATTTGTCTTTAGTTTAATTTGAACAGAAATCGATAAATAAAATATTATTTAAACATTTTAGATAACAGAAATTGCTTAATATTTCATCAAATTTCTTCCGTTTCGCAGCAAAATCATGATTTATGTCAAATTTTACAAAGTATGATGACACAAAATTTTGTAATACAATAGATAAAATATAATGAAGATGCAGTAATTCTGTTTATCTGAAATTTTGAAATGTAATTTTATTTATATCGAAATTAAGATTTGAAGAGTCTGAACTAGATTCTCTCAACATCCATTTCCTAACTACTTCAAGATATGATAACTTCCAAGTTTGTTCAAACTTTGCAATAAGAACATTGGATTTCATCGAACACAGCAAAAAAAATTGCTGACGTTTGTGAGTATCTAAATATCAATTATCAATACAGGAAATTATGAAACAAAAAAATTTCAATAACAAAATAAAAATCATATTGGGTTCTGCAATTTCAGATTCGAAATACAGCGTGAAACATAAATTTGCCATTTTCAGAAAGAATTAATTTTGAATCCTGGCCCTAATAGACTTGCGCCGCAGAAACATAATACAAAAACACATTAGTAACCCTACTTATACATAATTAAACACAAAGGTTTGTTTTCCAACATAACCTTGTTCAGTTTCACTCACTTAGAGACTCTTACAACTAAAAAAATTTGTTTAAATCTCCCAGTTCTGCAAACAAATATGACAATGCAATAAAACTTCTTCTGCGACCAAACCCAACCAACAAACAAATGTGTTGACCAATAAACATTACAACGAATTGTTCGTGCCGATGGAATTTGGCATCATGAAGTTAAATACACAAATAGATCATCCTCAATTATTAAAAGGTTCTGATTTATAAAATTATATCATGTTTGAGTAACGGCAAGTCTGGCAAATCAGGGTGTAATAACTTCGGTTGGGAAAGGCGAACCGGAAAGATCATATCTTTCCAATAACTTCAACCCTGTTTATCAATAAATGGCTGCCGGTACAGGGACTAACTGGGTCTACTCCGCTTCACTGACACTGGGTCTCATCTGGAGCTTGGCGACATATCGGTAAGACGGTAGATACCGGTATTGATTTTTCCAAATTACCGTATCGCGTTAATTTTTGCAATGCCGGTTTGCCGTGGTATCGGTTTTTCTTGACATACCGCCTAAAATGGTTACAAGTTGATGCATTATCACGTCAAGTAATGACAAAAGAGGGTCTTTAGACCACCTACACCTGCTGACATGCCTCGATTGAACTCCTGCAATGTCAAGAAACAAAAACCCGCCCGCATCTATAGGTATGCACCTGATTTTTTTTAACTAGATCGCGCAGCACATGGTTCTTTAAAATGATACAATAGCATATTTTTGATAGCAGAAAATGGCTTGGCATACTGGTAATACCGGCATTTTGGCTGTATGCCAGTACAAAATACACCTGATGCCGCCCAGCTCTAGTCTCATCACAAGAAAATTTTCGCGAATCGGCAATATTTTGTGCTAAAAGATGGAGATGTCTCTTGGGTGTCAGGTAGCAAGAAAATAGTAGAAAAACATCAATACTCCTATGAAATAGGAGTGCTGATGGTTTTGAAGCTGTTTTTGAAAAAAAAATGGCGTAAACTATTCAGACACCAGAAGAAAAAAAACGATTTTGTCACACTGATGGTACATCATGATTCTGCTGCAAGAAAATATCAAACTTTTTTGATAAAGAAATTTTAGCTTCATCATCACTAAACGTTAGAATGATTTATTTAGTGAACAGAGTCCAACCTCAAACAAACTAACTAATCAATATTAACAATCTTGTGTGAACTCCGCACGGGTTCAACATGAAATAAACAACTGGATAAACACCAGAAGAAAATGGATCCAATCCAAGGATGGCCATTACTGAATATTTCACTTTATCAAATATACTAACCTGAAAAACACTTCTAAATACATCAAATACACAGTAAATTCAGATATACAATAAACCCCAACTTCGTACAAACACATTAACAAATTCAATATATGAACTGTGTGCAGTTCAGTGTGGAATAAACACAATAACAGCTGCAGTTGAATGACAGAAAAACGTTTTGTCGCTCGTGTTTGGTAAAAATAGGAATGTGTCTCACTGGTATCAAGAAATATTTCCATCCATCGATACGGGGAATTCAGGTTAATAAGTTTGTGGTTCATGCTTGACAAACAGGATGAGTTCGCGCAACCGGCATACCAGAAATATTTCCCCTCATATATATATTTTAATTCTTATTCGAATTCGCTCAAGAGCAATGTTGTTGTATAAAATTTTTACAAAGTCTACAAAATCCTTATTGCAAAAAATTGGCAAAAAAAGATTTATTATGACCATCGACATTTCGTAACTATATTTTTATATCTTTCGTAGACTTCTGATACAGTACTATGAGACATTTTCATCCTTCAAATATATAATATTAGAGAAGTGACAGATGGTTGTACCATCGCCCAGGGCAGATATGCCACTCACTGTACCATTTAGGATGTTTTTCATTCAGTGCAGTTGCTGGCACTACATTTTGTAATGAATCTGTGCTATTAATTGACCATTATTTGGTTGCTTTCAGGCACTGCTTCCGGCTTTACACAGAGTGAATTTCGATAAAATAGGCTTACTTTTGATGTTGTCAGTCATATGCCTGCATCGATAGCTGGTCTGAAGTTTATGCACATCACTCAGATCATAAATCTAATTTTGCTAAACATTGATCCCTTACCTTGTCGGCACGATCCTTAGTGACTCATACTCGTCAAAACACTTCCTTATCAATATCCATAATAACAAACAGTGAGTGCATTCGAATATTGTAAATTTTTATTAAAATATGGACAGGATGTAGCGCCTATAAGGGGTTGACGAACGACCACTTAACTGGCAAAGAATTAACACAAAACGAAGTACCAGCAGCGACCACATTCTTTACACAAAACATACCCTAGAGAAATGAATCACTAAAGTAAAATGCAGGCGGCAGCATGTCCTGGATGATGGTGAAACCATCTTTCACTTCTTGGTTTCATTTCAGTCGGATGTAGAACTGAGGATGTAGGAAATACAATAGAGCAATTCTGATGCCCGCACCTACAAGGCCAATATTTTTTTGAGTTCAGTATGGACCAAAATAACAGATATATTAATTAAACTACTCTCTTTAATGCAGAAACTCAATTTTTTCATGTGTCTGACAGGATGACAGAATCTTATATTTCTTTTAGACGTTTAAAATATCCATTTTATTTTCTTCCGAATAGACATGAAAGCTCCCAAACCATAAATACAGTGATTCCATAGCAGTATTGATGGTTTTGAACCTATTATCTAGCAGATCATATACCATAAAACGCTGCCTATTCTGTATTTGCTGAATTTTAGTTGGTGGAAGCTCGACTGGCAGACTATCAACAAACGGGCAATATTTTATGACATACTTTTTGCTAAATAATTAAAATGCCTTTCTAAGTTTCAATCAATACTGCTATGACAAAGATAGCAAGATTCAGCTATCCTTCCCGATCCCATCCAGTTCTTCACTAGATTCAAATCTCAATAAAATTCCACAAGTGAGAAATGTTTATGACTTTATTGGCCTCACAATTACTAATTATTCAACAAAACATCAATAAAATTAATTCCATACGAAGGTCGTAAAATGACGTTGACCATAATTGGATAGCTCTCAATTTCAGAACCATCTAAAAAACTGAATTGGATTAGTCTCATAAAATTTAGAAACATAGCTCGGGTCTCATTTCGTTGAATACAGCACCATATTTTTGTTTACAAATAGAATTCAATTACAACAATACAAGCAAACTATGTAGATAGATAGATTCAGTTCAGCCTTCTCGCCTTACGTGATAATACAAGAACTACAGTAAATAAATATGTCCTAACCAAAGAAGAAATGTTGTAAGCTGGCAGCATTGGTTAACTGTCATCAACTGTTTAAAGACCACAAAAGCAATGTATTTTTTTAATATATGGTTCAAAGGATTCTAGACCATATTCACTCAAAGTTCCTTTGTCAGTAACGTAAAAAAATTTCTCACTCTACTTGGAACTATACACAAGAGATTGTGTTTCACTATTCTGTATTTGAGTACACGATGCACTGTTCTAAACTTCGTTTTTTGAAAATAAAATTGAGATTCTAACTCTGACTGTCCAGTGTCTGATATAAAGAGAGCAACAAAACTTACGTCCTTTTATGAGGATGAATATATCCTGTTCTATGAATATTTGTTATTCAGTTGTTATTGTCGAGTATAGAAACCATGGCAGACACCCACACATATCCAACATTATTCATTAGGAAATCAAAATGACAGTAGCCAGTTTTCACACAGTAAACTAGAATTTCTTTTAAAGCAGATTTATTTTGATTGCTGATTATATTAGAATATTTGACTTGATTAACATTTACTGAATGTTTAGAATGTTACATGCAGTGTACGCGCGGGAACCGTCATATTTTCCAGATTGGTTTGTTGTTGGATTGATGATGTTGGATTAACGCATAAAAATTAACAGACTAAATCGGGAAAAAATAAAAACACAATTAAAGAAAAATCGATTATTGGAATGCCAGCGAGGTTCAAGTAAAATCTGAAAATGCGTTAGAAAAAATCATTGGCATGATCACCAGGCAGCTCGGTAAAAAAGCAAGCTTAGCACAGTCACGCACACACACACCAAAAAGATATCACACATATTTAAATTCGAATCATACAGAACAGAGTATGCTGTCAAAGTGGGTTTTTAGCAATATTAGGGTAGTGTTTCATTTCTTTTTTTTGACTCTAGTAAGAGTGACTTTCACAGAAAAAATACACAATACCGTACCGGTACGTAGTCTAGCCTGCGCAAAGGTGCGCTCGATCGGGAGATTTCTGTTTTCAGTGACATCAGTAAATACATAATTAAACGTGCTTGGCGTTTCTTTTATCTTTAATTGCCCATAATGTATTAAAATCGTTCAAAAACGTCCATAAAACGGCGACGCCCTTCCGCCCGCTGACCAGGCGAGGCAAGAAGGCTTGTTGTTTTTCTTCGAGGTCTTTGTTTACGCCGTTCCTGACGTCACGATCAGCTGACGAGCGTTTCGAAATGTTTTCGCGTGCATCAGAGCGTGCAAATCTTCGTCCGCAAATGCGTAGATTTGAGCAAAGGCGTATTTTTTAACAAGCAAGACGTCTCAAAAACCCCCTTTTCTATGTGAATTTATCTGGTACAAACTACGTACCGTTTTCTTGCTTTTTTTGAAATATATATTTTCCATCTGTTTTCAAAAAGTTTCTTCAATTTTGTCGTTGGTTTTGATTTGTATGCTAGATTCATCCTATGCTTATATTTCGTGATTCCACTTTTGCTTGATTTGCTCGAATAATTCCGAAATTGGCCTTTTATTAAGCACGTAGTCTTTACCAAACAGTTACTAAAATTTCTGATATCGATACGCCGAAAGAACCAGATGCCTTTTGAGGGTGCCCGGTTAGCTCAATCGGTAAAGCGTTAGGAGTACGCTTCGACCTACGCATCATTGATCGTCGTGACGCAGGTCCGAATCCCGTCGGGGATGATGATTATATGCGAGAGGTCTGATGGCCGATACACGGTGCTGGTGGTTCACGCAAGCGATGCTTACGGCTTCCTCCACCAACCAGGCCCATGCACAGGAAAATTGAGAAATATGATAATCCAAAAAAAAAAACCTTCACCCCGATTTGGAACTGTTATTTAGATGATAGGTCGTGGTTCGCCATAGGATCAAGCTGTATTTTCGGCTTTCCTCTCCCGCAAGATAAAAGTTATATCCTATTCTATGCTAAAGCCCTCAAATATGTGGTTGAAAATAAATGATTTTGATGCATTGACATGGGGATTTTCTCAGTAGTAAGTAAGTTTGTTTCGACTCAATAATCATCAAAAGAGATAGATGATTGGTAAAAAAGGGAACATTAAAAACTGACCAGAAAGGTCTGGAAAGCAAACAAAATCTAAAGTTAAATTCAAAAACGTACTTATTTGAATATTAAAATGTAATATCAGAATGCGAGCTTGCACTGTACGCTTTTGCTCACCTCACTTAAATATTAAAACTGGAAAATAAAAAGCATACACTCTCCGACACTCTCTCCTTCACACATACACTCATTTTTTTACATGAAACACAAAAAGTTCAAAATAAAATAACTAGTGTTATCGATTCCCATGATTAAAAGACATTATGATAAACAAATATATCGCCATGGTAAGAAATACTGAAGTAGAACATGCCAAATTGCCCGACGAAATAGCAGTCAAATAAGGTTGCAATGTGTGTGTGTGGCGGGGGGAGGGTAGCTATTCAACTTCCAAAATGATTGTCGAAATATTTTTAGTATCAAATGTAGTATAGTTTTTATTTATTTGGTAAAAATGGTACAGAATTTCCAGTTGGTTGAAATCAAACTTATTTCTATAAAAAACTGGAGAAAAAACAATAAAAAAAATTAGCCGTAAGCAGCGCTTACATGAACCACCGTGCAGCGGTCATTGAAATATAGTTGGATAATGATCACTGAACCGAAACATTGATCAGTACTTTCTTTTTGTAAAATTAACAAAGCTCATATATTAGTTCCTAAATATATTTTCCGTACTGTTTATTTTTCTATTTTTAGCTTGGTGTTATAATATGGTATAGTCTTGTGGGGAGTAGCTGCACAAACTCAATCGAATCCTCTCCAAAATAGAGCTATAAAGATTATTTCCAAAGTCCCGCTACGAACAACTTTGAGTCCACTTTATAAGAAACTGAATATTCTGAAACTGGATCGAAAGGGCAAAATAATGCTTAAATAATATAACTCTGGCACTCTTCCAGAATCGTTTGCTCCATATTTTTCGACATGTAGTAGCGTACATTCCTACCATACTCGATTTGCTTCGAAACAGTCGTATCATGTTCCCAGTACGGATACCAAAACTCTGCATCTATTAAAGCTATCGGAATAAGAATATGGAATAGCATTCCTGCGTATAACAAGAAATTCTCATATTCTCTATTTAAAAAAAAATATTTCTTTTCTTTGATCAGCGATTACTTGTGTTCTGTGTGAGCTTACGGCTGTTGAATGAAATGAACTTAACGATATTTTTTTTCAAAATTTTCAACATATTTGTTTGTGTTTTATATAAGTCGTGATCATCATTTACATATAGTTAGTTGAGTTCTCTATAATCGTCTCCGTTTCTTTTGAATATTGGCCGTAATAGGTTTCACTCTGTGCGATAGGCATGGTAAATGGTTTTGATCCGATAAAATTGAATTGAATAACCATTGAACTAAATATACTCCATTAAATAATCATTTATATGACTTTCCCAAAATGATGCCTAATTTTTGTGTGCCTGAATGTGTCATAGACTTTGCTATATAGTATAAATCATGATTCTACTGTCTTTAAATGTGTTAAGATCGTAGAACTAAAATGTTCAGCCAAAATTCGAAATTATTTATTTCATTAATTGCTTGATTTTATATCTCATAACTTCATCAATATTTTGATTAAATTCAGAAAAATGTTTGAATTGATTATTAAACAAGGAGATATTCGATTTTGGCCTCCTTGGTTGATGAATATAAGATTGAATTTAACTTTATTAAAACTATTATCTATGGTAGATGTGAATTCTTCTTAGTCTTAGTCTTAATCTAATCTGACTTGAAGACATGACGTATAAAATTAGATTGCTTATTTACTTCTCATTAAAAGTAGTGATAGTGTTTAATTGAGCTACTATTTTTACTTGAACTACAATAGGTACACAGGTATGTTATTCCTCTCTGTTTATTCTATTTTATTATATTGCCTTGATTACCTCTTATTTCGTCTTTCGCAAGTTTACAATGTATTTTTCCAGGCATGTTGGTGTCTGTGTTGAATTTTGGAATACGAACATCAATGTGCGTGAATGCTATGTAGTATATGAGAGTGTGTATGAAAGTACAAAGATAATTATAGTTTATTGCAATTTTTATATTTGGCAGGAATGGGGTGATGATAGACTTTTGACCAACTGGTCGTATCGCCATTTCCCAGTCTGTACCGTAATACTTATGCTGTGTACCTACATACAATTTAGTTTCTGGTTGATAAAATAATAAATTGTCTCTTTATCTGTAAACTTAGGGATGTCGTCGATCGCAAAGTAATTACACCGCCTTGGAGAGATGCGATGTTTGTAAATAATTAAATGTTGTATCCACATATGACTTTCTATTCATTCAATATTTCTCTGTTTGTTCGATTGGAGAGAGAAATCTTTTAGAATTGTTGTTGACCAGAAAATAATATTCAGATGTAAAACGGTTTTCAACGATCAACAGCTTGCATCGAGTGGGGTTATTTGAAAAGAAAGACGTTTGACCGAGACGTCATGATATTCGTCTGATCAGCTATTGGGTGGGGTCGGAAGTTAGATTGAAGTTCTCCCGCAAAACATCGGAAAAGCACATTTTCAATCAATGTTTTCCAAGGTTCACGATTTTCGTAGCAAATTTTTGTCTGTTTGGCATTTTAATTATAGGGGACCCAAAATAGGTTATGTTAATTTTTTTAGGAGGGGTGTTTACCCGGGAGCCGTTATGCACGGGCCTTTGTAGTGACCGTTTATTCGTTCTGTCTTTCAGCTATTCACGAAGTGCCTTGTTTCAGGCCACGCTAGATTGTGAAAGGCACTCTCTGATATTTTTTCCTTTTTTTTAGTTTTCGTATTAGTTGCTAAGGCCTGTCCGAGGACCTACCGGGGGGATGTTCTTCTAACCAACAACCGTTGGGTGAATGACCTTTGTAGTGAGTGACTTTGTATCTTTTCTATGTTGCAGCTACGCGCGAGCACGCTTGGTGATGAATCGTCCTTCTGGACAATGCGATCGCGCTTAACTGAGCCACCGCCTTTGGTTGGCTCCTGCCAAGATGGATTTTTTTCAAGGAAGCCGATGTGCTAGCGACAACATGCGGAAACGCTTGGGAAAGTGCGAAAAATCGTTCAAGCCCAGTGCTTGTCAGATCAGAGATGGGTGGGATAGATCTTCATCAAGTATCTTCAAGTTAGCGGTGTATGAAAGGGATTAGGGGGGTACTACCGCTTACAGCAAGATTCAATACGACAAATTATGACGAATTGTGTCACGGGAATGGTACATGGTGTATAATGGTAACTGCATTACTACCAGCTACCGTATATTATTGCTTTTGAATTTGAATTGTTACCGTAACTCTGCCAAAATATAAACCACCTTTTTAAACTCAAATTCAGAATTAGGATCGGATATCATTTTTTTATCCTGCGGGAAGAGGAAAGCCGAGAATACAACCTAATCATATGGTGAACCACGACCTTTTTGTGCAGTTCCGAATCGGGGGTGAAGGTATTTTTTGCACGTTGGTTTACTTGAGCACTGTTTACGGCAACCAGCTTCCTCCACCAACCAGGTTCACGCACAGGAAAATTGAGAAATATGACAAGCCAAAAAACTTCATCGCGATTCGGAAATGGTATCTGCACGTGAAGTCTTAGTTCACCACATGATTAAGCTGAATTATTAGCTTCCCTCTCCCTCAGGATAAATATGGATAAAAACCTATTCTAAATTATGTAAAAATGGCAACTCTTGCTTTTGCACCAAAATATCTCTGATGGTCAGAATATCTTGGTCTGTCGGTGATCCACTTGACTTGACAAAGCCTGAAATGATCATTTGTATGACATTGCTATGCGTTTCTCGTTTTTTGATCATTTTGCTTATCTTATCTTCCAAATTTAATTCTATTTAAGAAATGTTTGAAAAACCGTCAATACAGAATATGGGTAAGTTTGACTAGAAATACTAACCAAAATTTCTCAAAATAATCTCCGGAAATAAAAAGAAAATTTCAATGCAGGTGTCAAAAGGCTTAATCACAGAAATGCAGAATGGTGTTTAGATAATCTGAATGTAGATTCTATAACAGTAAGAAGGACATTGCTATCTAGAAATAATATAATCTATTCATTTTTATTCAATTTCTTAGGTTTATCCTACTATAGGCCTATACACTCGTAACTTGTATAATGGCAGGAAGGTCAGAAAATGATGACGCGGACGAGGACCTTCATTTTGTGTACGACGACTGTGACACTTTTTTCAATGAAATGGGAGAGTTGTATAGTTACACAGAAGAAAATGAGTTTGCGCTTAATCGGGAGTGTTTTAAGGAAATTGTGGGAGATGAAAGCGAAAGAAAATGGACTGAAATTGCTTTGGATGAAAAGAAAGTTATTATAATGAAAGCAATGGATGGCACAGACGTCGTAAATTCCGAAAAGAAGTTTCGTGCGTTGAGAAGTTTGTTGTATATTGCACAAGGAAATTTTCAGGATTTCGGAACTGTTCCGGAACTCATGATAAGCGCTAGAAGTAATTGCTTTTTGTTGTATGAAATGGGAGTGTTTGGACTTGGGGAGGAACTTCTTGTGATGGAAATTCATAAGAACGAAAAAGAAATACCTGATTCGAAAAATCCGACAGTATCTTCCATTGCTACCAGCACAGAGTTACGAATTGTCCTTAGTTTGCTTTATACAATGCTCGAAACCCTTCGACAGTTTGAAGCTACTGATTCCGAGAAAAATCAGAAAACAAGAGACGCGTTTATTGCGTCTCTCGATCAACCGATAAATGGTAACGAGACGCTTTTTGTCGTTCTGTTCAACATGGTAACAAAGTTCTGTAATCATAATATAACAGCTTATCCTATTAAAAAAGTTCTTCTTTTATTATGGAAAGTCGTATTGGCAATGGTGGGTGGGCTTTCAGATTTACACCAATTAAAATGCAAGAAAAGGAAAGAGGCGGGGTTACCACCTCTTGCTGAAAACCCAATCGAGGTCACAAGAAATATGAAGGCTTCTGCACCTCCGATGAACGCAGCAGATTTATTCGATCAAGGACAGCCAGGGAGGAGAAAAAATCGAAGAGGAATAATTCGAGGACCGGAAGTAGTTGAACAGACAAGCCCTGAGACTAAAGCTGATTCTAATGATATTGATGTCGATATTCACATTCCCGGGTCTGATGATGAGGAAGGAGTGAAAGAGGAATTGGTTGAAAATGGAGCAGATTTACTCCCTGCCACTCCACACAAAATCGATGGAGAAAAACCTGAGAATGATCTTCTTTCTGACCCTGAAATTGGGACCCCTATGCCCGGTGGGGGTGCTGATACCCCAGCGTTGGGAATTGGAACCCCTGCTTTTAAACAGGACCCTGCTGCTGCTGATACAGCTGCAATCGCTTTGAAATTAATGAGAATCAAAGCGGAACGTGAAGAAGAACAAGCTTTAGAAGATCTTCATGTTGTCAAAGTTCCATCTGGGCTTCATTGGACGCCAAAAACACGAGATCGTGATGTAGAAATTTTCTTATCTCAAGTGCGGCAAAAATTTGTCGGATTTCAGCTTTCTGGTGACGTAACGACTTTGGCTGGTCTTCCAGGACCGACCAAAGAAAGCGTCAAAATTTTACGCAAACATTTGTATGTATCTCTCGCAGAAAAGCAAATTGAAACTGAAACACAAATTGGAAAGTATCCTTTGACCAAAGCAAAGTTAGACGTTATACCTGACAACTCAACGGAAAGACTTTATCAGGCTATACTACCTAATTTACCGCAATATATGATTTCACTCTTGAAGATTCTCCTGGCTGCTGCACCAACTTCCAAAGCTAAAACTGATGCTATAAATATTTTGGCTGATGTTTTGCCGCCAGAAATTCCATATTCCGCTGTCGAGTCTGTGCGACTTGGGATTGATGTTAATCGACACCGTGAAATCATTGTCAAATCAATTTCTGCGATTCTACTTTTATTGTTGAAGCATTTCAAGCTGAATCATGTTTATCAGTTCGAATACACGAGTCAGCATCTTGTCTTCGCAAATTGTATCCTCTGGTGTTGAAATTCTTCAATCAGAATATCGTCGCGTATGTTACGACGAAGAATGTCATCCCTTCATTGGAATACCCAGCTTGTGTTGTTGGTGAAAAAGTGGAGTTGACTGGTCAGATTTGCATTATTTACTTGATTAGGTTAAGATAAATATGTAACGGGGCTCAAATTAAACGACAGCACTTGTTGTCAAAATTTTAGTGATGAAATTTGGAATTTTGCTAATTGCTTCCAATTTCCTGGCCTGTAGGTATGGGTTTGGAATAGTCTTAACATATATTTTTTCTGTGTGTCGTAAAAGGCGACTAAAAAAATGGTAAATGGTGATTGTTTGGTGCATGGGGAAATATGTGCACTTTACATATTACAGTTCTATTTTTGGGAAAGATATACTGGTACTACACTTCACTTTGCACTTTACCATAGTCAGGTTCGGTTCTATTTTTTGAATCTTAAAGTCAAATCCAAATGCACCAATCAAAATATGGCTTTTGAGATCGGATCAAATAATAAATTAGATTGCTGGAATTAAACATTTACCAAATCGAGCGAATCACGCAGATCCAGTGCGGATAATAGGCCTAGGTGCTAAATCAACACAGCGCACGCAGAAACTGCAGCCGAAACTACTGTAAAAACATTGTTCTGTTCGAGTGTGTGTGAGATTGCATGAACATAGCATGGCACAAAACTAGCTTGATTGCGTCCCACGTTCATTGACAACAAATTAATCTCACCTTTTGCGTTTGTGTGACGTCATACACCACTGAGCGAGTAAATGAACCTTATTCCGAAGTTTTTGAATAGCCTGTTTGACGTTTTGGTGCCAGATTAAATATTGAAGGAAGACATTTAGGAATTTAATTTCGGAATAGAATTCTGGATTCGATTTTCTTATTCTGGAACAATTCCGAAATAGTTGAAGTATACTAAATTGTCCATCCCTAGGTGAGGTTAATGAACATTGTTTTATTTATTGTCTTGCCCATTGGTCACATTTTGCTACTGGATATATCAAGATCTTTTTTTTTCCAGAAATTTCGCCACCATTCTAGTTATGTCCAGAATTTTAAATTGGTAATACGACTGCAATTTTGTAGGAAATTCTGCTTGCACAAATAAAAAAAAAAACAATTTTTCATGTATTTTCGAATTCCTCTTATTAAACTTCATATTCAACTTTTTCAGCTGAATCTTTGGAACCTGTCGATACTCAGTGCACCTCATGCTGGAGGAACCTGTTTTCAAGTATCAGTTTACTCAGAATCCTGAACAAACTTGTGAAATGGAAACATTCCAGAACGATGGTATGTATAGTGTGAGAGGGAGGGTGAATCTTTTTTTTTTTTTTTTGGGTGTGCTGAATCTGGTGCCCGGTTAACTCAATAAGTTAAGGGCAATTCCACGGTTTCGGATGTACGCTTCAGACACTTAAAACATATTTAACGAATATCTAAATATCATATTTCAATTTCTCATTGTTTTGTGTACAACTTTCTCACTAGTATTTGTGTGGCAGTTGGTTTTAAATTCACTGTATTGTTCTTTTTTTCGGGTGTACGAAATCGGGGTGCCCGGTCAACTCAATCGTAAAAACGTTGAGAATACGCTTCGAGCTACACGTCTCTAATCGCTCTGACGCAGGTTCGAATCGTGTGAGGGATGATGCGTATATGAGAGAGGTCTGCTAGATGCCTCGCCGGTGCACGGTGGTTCTCGTAAGCACTGCTTTCGGCTTCCTCCACCAACTAGGTCCATGTACAGAAAATATGAGAAGTATGATAAGCCAAAAAAAAAAACTTCACCCCCTTTCGGAAATGGTATCTGCAAGATTGATTGTGGTTCACCATATGATTAAGCTGCATTCTCGGCTTTCCTCTCCCGCAGGATAAAAATGATATCCTATCCCTATTTAATTTCTTTTACGGGAGAACGAAAAAAGCTTAAACTTTGGAACTTTAATATACAATTCAGTTGCACCCAGACATGTATAGGATATATTTCTTTTTTTTATAAGTGTTTATCAAGAAATATTGTCCTTTTTGTGAATCTTTTTAAATTAGACCCAAGTAGCAGAGCAATTGACATTCCTACATTCTTGTGATGTTGATGGTTGTTAAGCTCTATCTTGGGCTTGCTTATTCTTTAAATTGTGCAAAAATTTTTGATCATGCAAAAAAGTAACGAGTTTTCTTCCGAAATAAAAAGAGAAAAATATGGTACATATCTAATAAGAAGTACATTTAGCAGAACAAATTAGTTAAAGCTTTTTTTTTTATGAAGATATTCAACTTCTGTTCTATTTCAGATGCTCGTCGTGTTCAAATCCTCCCCGATATTAAAGCGAGCTTTGAAAGTTCGTCAAGCGATGTTACAATTGTACGTACTCAAACTTCTCAAATCACAAACCAAATATCTCGGTCGGGCTTGGAGGAAGAGTAACATGCGGATTATGTCGGCGATATATCAGAAGGTTTGTTTAGAATTTTATCTACAATTTTCTGCTAGTTAGTGTGGGCGTTAACTTTTTTTAATTTTATTTATAGCCGCTTATTAGAGTGGATCACCTTGTCCAAGACCCTGTAAGAGCGGCCACTTATAGTCAGACAGGGTTACAATTGCTGGAAAGATATGATCTTTTCCCGTTCGGCTTAGCCCCTCAGGTTATTAAACCCTTGGTTGAATGGTTGGCATGGATAAGTGAGCCGAACTCGCCGGGACTTGAACTCGAGATCAATAATGATGAATGTGTGCTCATCTGATTTACGGTAAGAATAATAAGGCAACAGAAATTGATGTAATAAGCAAAAACTCAGTGACAAGCAACGGTGTTATGTTTATAAATTAAAATTTTGTTAAATATGATGTCAACAATATCTAACAGCTCCAGTACATGCTTGCATGTTTTTTTTTTTTTTATTTATTTTGTCATTTAATTGTATGGCCAACTGTAACCCTGTCCTTTTATAAGTGGCCGTTATTACAAGGCCTTGGTCGGGATCCACTCCAAGAATTGGCTAATAAAAAAAGGTTTTCATTAGTTACAAGATGTTATTCTTTCGCTCTCATGGTAGTACATGGTAAATGATACACAACACAGATTGTAATAACTAGGCTAAGCCTAACAGGAAAGATCATATCTTTCCAACAACTCGAACCCTGTCCATCTATAAGTTGCCCTGTTACAAGGCATTGGTCAAGGTGAGCCACGCCACGAAGTGCCTACAAAAAAGCTCTGAATACATTCAAGTAATGCAGAGATTTGGCAAAGTCATTTCTAGTTCTCAACTTGTTATCATTTATTACTCTTTTAGGTTCGACATCGATTAAGTGACGACTGGGCTTATGGAAATGATGTTGATGCCAGACCTTGGGATTTCCAGCAAGAAGAATGTACACTGAGAGCCGAGGTGAAATCGAATTCTATAGATCACTATATGAAACAAGTCAATCAGTGAACCATAATTGAAAAAAGGTTCCTGATCAGTATTTTTCTGATTGAGTTTTTTAATCGGTCAACACGATTGGCTACCAATTCGCACCAATTTACTGTGGAAGTTCCACAATGTCACAAACAGTTTTATGCAAAAATACTTTTTCCAAAAATCTCTAAACTTTGAAATTCCTTGCCTTCGTTACCGATCGTGTCGATCTATAAGGCTCTAAAACTCGCGTTAATAGACATCTATCAGGGATGGGTGTTCCTTAGTTCCTATTCCTGCATTACATGCAGCTATTTGCACTTTAGGGGCTTCAGAAGAACTTTCAAGTATGATTTGTCTCCTGTGGCCTTGCTCTGAGCAAATTTTAATAAAAAAATAAAAAATATAATCACAGCCATCTTGTAAATAAAAGTGATGAAGGTTTTGTCATCATCAAAGGCCGATACTACTTTTTTCTCCTTATACTCAAGAATTGATGTTGAGCTGTTTTAAATCTGAATAAGTTGAAATTGTTATGCTGTTCACTGTTCGGCTCAACGGGACTAAAGAGCGATATATTCGTTGTTGGTATTGGACCTTGCTCTGGGTGATTAGCTCAATGAGATATTTGAGAAAAAAAGGAAATTGTACCTCTATTACCGGCATTAAACTATATCACATGCAATATGCGATAGGTCTGCTGGACCCCTCGCCAGTGCATGGTGGTTCGCGTAAGTGCTGCTCACGGCTCCACCAACCAGGTCCATGCACAGGATAGATGAGAAATCAAAATAATCAAAAACTTCCACCCCGATTTGGAACTGGTATCTGCATGGGAGGTCGTGGTTCTCCATATGGTTAAGCTGGATTCTCGGCTTTCCTCTCCTGCGGGATAAAAATGAAATCCTATCCTAATTCATAAGTATTGTAAAATTAATACCCATTGGATTTTAAATTCGAATCGTAACTCATACACTCATTAATTTTTACAGGTTGAGAGATTCAATTTCAGACGATACAAGACGGACAGTCCCACAATCATTCCACCGAATCAAGACCATGAACCGGTTGACAATGATCTTCACAGTGTTCTTGGTGAAAAAAAAACTTGATCTCCCACCAGAATTTGTCAAAAATTATGATATTTGGTTGGAACGAGAGGTTTACACGACAACTACAGACTGGGACCAACTGCTCTCTATATCATGTGTACAGTGAAGAAAAGTGCTTTGGTCCAACTGGCCTAGTCGCCAAGATGTTGGCATCACAGCTTAAACTCCCAATGAACGTGGCTAGTAAATCGATGCCCCCTGCTACCAACAAGGGTGTTCGTGTAAGAACTTGGTTAGGCTCTGTTAAATAGGATGTGTGATTGTATAAAATATCATGTTGGAATTGCAGATTATTGATGCTTGGTTTGAGGTTGGTTCAGACTAAATCTGCAGAATGTCAGCTAATCAGGCACGAAGAAAAAATGGGATCTGTCTGAAGGAAATTTAGCAAATAGAGAGTATTACGATATATAATGCTAAAAGAATTGAATGGATCTTTTTGGGTGTCTGATAACAGCAAAACTATAAAAAGGATTGAAAATCATCAATACTGATATGAAATAGCAGTATCGATGATTTTGAAGCTTTTTTGTTTTTTCGAAAATAGTTCCAAGATCATCATTATTGTTTTGAAATATTGTTTGTTATGCAGTGTCGATGGTTTGAAACTTTTTTATTCATCCTAAGAAAATGACGTAAAAATTCCAGACACCCATAGTAAAACAATATTCTATCACCCTGATGAAGACCTCTGGATAAGTCCACTCCAACTCAAATTTAGTCAGCACGATGGCCTAGTGGTTAAACATGTTGGCATCGCAGGTTGAAGATCTCAGGTTAAGTCCTGGCGAGTCCAGCTCATTTACCCATGCCCACCACTCAACCTAGGGTGTAATAATTTGAGTAGGCTATGCCGAACACGGTATCATATCTTTCCAGTGATTGTAAACCCTGCCAGTCTATAAATGGCTGCTGTTACAGGGCCTTAGACAGGGTGATCCACTTCAAGAAGTTGCTGTATATCAAAAAAAAATCCAACAGTAATTTAATTTTTAGAGTGTGTCGAGGAAAAGTCGTCAAAAGCATTATTTGCTTCAATTAAATCTAGTCAAAATATGAGGTTAATCTCTAGATATTATTAGACCTTTATTTAATCAGTCTATGTATGTTTTTATAAGTATATTCTTGTGTCAATACACTATTATAAATACAAGAGGGAGTGCATTACTAGGGAATGTAATGTAATTTGATCTCGACTCCCGGTTACTTTTTGTGCCTCAGATTAGGTGGTATTAACCAGTGCTAGGGAGACTTTTAAAAAATCATGTTGTCAGCCGTTCCATGACTTCTTGGGGAGGAAAACACGCCCTCCCATAAGAATATAAAAAGTGAAATGTACTTTGCGGTGGAATTCGTGTTCGCCTGCCCAATAATGATCAAATGGTAATTCTAAGGCGCGATGGTTGAACATGTTGACATCGCAGGTTAAAGATCTCGGGTTCGAGTCCGACTCGCTTATCTATGCCCACCACTCAACCCAGGGTGTAATAACTTGAGTAGGCCAAGCCGAACAGGAAAAGATCATATTTACAGCAATTGTAAACCTGTACGTCTATAAGTCGTCGCTATCACAGAGCCTTGGACAGGGTGATCCACTATAAGTGGCTATGGAAAAAAGACTTATTAAGTAATAAGTGGTAAATTTATCTCTCATTGCTGCTGAATAGATTTCGAAATCTCCTCGTGACTGAGACTCCAAATATAAATTTTGGTAAGACCTGGACTCGAATCTCAACTCTTATGTTCTTCGACTCAAGTTGACTTGGGACTCGAGATGAAATGACTCGTTCCCGACACTGGTATTAACCCTGTCAGAATATTGATCAAAGTGTTTTGTTAAGCTTGGGTCACTGATGGAAGGCACCGCCGAGGCAAAACAAAATTTTTACTGGGAATGTTCTTTTCACGTTGTGCCGTTGGGGAGGGAATTTGGGAAAGAATTATGATAATGACATTAGAATGCTGACTACTAAGACATTCAAGGAAAATCGGTTGCATCAGAGGAAAATTTAGCAAATGGGGTATATTCCACGATATATCTGCTAGAAGCTTTAAATGACTCTTTTTGAGTGTCTGATAACGACAAAACCATCAAAATATTGAAAATCATCAATACTGCTATGAAATAGCAATATTGATAGTTTTGAAGCATTTTTGTTTATCCAAAGGAAGCGACACGAATATTTCAGACACACGAAGAAAACAATAATTCTTCCGCCTTGATTTTGACATCACAATCAAAATTTTATACGTGGCGACAGAACTGCCAAAGGTGATCATCAAATGATCTACTACGTATTTCTTTTCACTCGCTTCCTATGACTCACAGGATATAGGTCGAGGCAATTTTAAAGCGTGCAACTGGAATGCAAGGCGATGCGAACCAAAAGCTATCAGAATTTCCTAAACTTGGTGTGTTCAAACCAGAAGCTAGAGAAAATTTGCAAAACTCGAGTGTGTGTTAAAAGAAAAATCAAGTCAAATTTATATTTCTGGAATATTTATCCGAACTTTTAGGCGTGGTCCATTCTCTTTATCCCTTTCAACCCTAGAGGCCTCCATGAAAGACATAGGAATGTGATGCTAATCGGTAATACTAATGCTACCAAAGACTCAAGCTAGATCATGCGAGCGCAACGACCACAGTCATAAATTACGAAACATCCATAATTGCCCAGTCATGTATGAACTCTGCAAAGGACACTGGTTCATAAATTATTCAACAGGAATGCCCAAGCATAGCCATTTCCTTGGGGAATTATTTTTTGTTCAAAATTTTATTTTTCGAGCATGGGCCATGGTTGAACCTTATATAGGCAGTGCGATGTATTATTGGATCATGCTTGATAACAAAGTAAAATAATTTTTCTGGTTTGGACAGCATTTTGGGATTAAATTCTTTGGCTTCCAGCCTATTTTTAGACAACTTTCCCAAACAAGTTATCACTTAAAATTTGTTTTCTGAATTCCGAAAAATTCGTAGCTTTGCCCTATGTTAGCTGTGGGCTAATATGTTTTTTTTTATATTTCCTGGTGAGGTGCAACAAACACAGGCGAAGCCAGAACAAAATAATTGGGAGGAGAAAAAAGTAATTAGGTTTATGATAATCCAAAATGAACCAACACAGGATTCTGAATAATTGTTGCAATATTGTACATTGTCAAAAACTTTATTTTCCAAAAACAAGCTCATTTTTTTATACCAAAACAAAATTTTTTGTTTTTTTCGTCGCACAATTTTTAAAGCAAAACAATAAAACTTCCATCTGCGGTGTGCGAATTCAAGGATATTTTTGTACAAAATTTATAAAGCCCCCCTTCGTCCCTGCAGCCACGCCAATGCGCGACACTATAGCATTTCGATTCTGTTTGAAGGTTTTTACTTCGAATTGTAATCCCTGGTACTACATATTATGTAGTTCTTTGATTGAAATTCACTTTAAGCAAGGTCGGAAGCATCTCCCCAAGGGAACCAACCAACAACCACTCAATAGCAGAGAACTACTAAAAGATGTAGTACCAGCCATGCTTTGAGCTCCTTTTTCAATAAGCAAAAATCTCTTGCTAGAAGATTCAAAATATCTTCTTCTGAGTATCTTTAGTAGCAACAAAATTGTAGAAAAAGTTTCAAAATCAAATGCTCAATTCTAACCGCACTCTAAAATGAAAACGGCCATGCTTTGAGCGATTTTCAGTAAGCAAAAATCTCTTGCTAAAAGATTTAAAATATCTTCTTCTGAGTATCAAGTAGCAACAAAATTGTAGAAAAAGTTTCAAAATCAAAATGCTCAATCCTAACCGACTCTAAAATGAAAACGGCCATGCTTTGAGCAATTTTCAGTAAGCAAAAATCTCTTGCTAGAAGATTTAAAAATATCTTCTTCTGAGTATCAAGTAGCAACAAAATTGTAGAAAAAGTTTCGAAAAATCAAATGCTCAATCCTAATGTTGATGGTGTTGAAGATTCTTTGTCCATGCAAAAAAAATAGCATGAACCTTTGGACACCTGAAGACAAGATTCAGTCACCCTGCTTTACAAATACAACCAAAATATAAAAAAAACAATATGGTTTATTTTATTAACAGAATAATTTAACTACTTGAACAACAATCTAGAGTACTTGAAGCATGAATAAACTTTACCACTATGATTAAAAAATTTGAGACTTGTTTTACAATGTGTATAATATGGCACAATTTTATGCATAATTTGTTCCTTTAAACAACAAGCTATCTCAAGAATAGATTAGATATTTTGGAAACCATAATTCTTTCGATCGATAATATTCGATTGTGCAAGAGCCAAAATTATCATTATTTCAATTATATAGAACTTTCATCCAGGAAAACATATCAATGTTCCGGAAAATCAATGATAAATTCTTCCTATAAATGGTATTTTGATAAGCTAAAAAAACGTTAAAGTTCAAGATATACGACAGTGACATTCTTACGAAAAAGCTACGAAGCAAAAAATAAAAACACACAAATACAAATTATATATGAAACATCTAATAGTGAAATCACCAGGTAAATGGAATCAGTGCAAATTATATGACCAGAAAAGGCACATTGTAACCAGCCAAATGTTAATACTATAGATTCTGAAAAAAAATTTGAATATGAAATATCAAATGCATTGTACATTCAGCCATGTTTAAGCGAAAAAGGTAGCATTCAAACCTTTTTGAAAATGAAAATATAAATTAATAAAATCCAGAAAGTTATGATTAAAGAACACGATTCCCTTTATTTCATGAAAATATATGAACCGAATGGAACACCAACTTTTTCTTTTTTAGCTGAGCTCGTTTAAAGTAAGGTCATTTTGTCTGGTTTGAGCAAAAGGATTTGAAATCATCAATATTGCTATTACATAGCAGTATTGATGGTTTTAAAGTTTTTTGTACAGTTCTGTTACCACAAGGCATGCAGATTGAGATAACCAACCTCATAAAAAAATATTTATCCATCATAGAATATTAGCTTGTAGTATATTTACTTCAAGGTTTTAGGTAGCAAAGTAGTCGAAATTGTTATTACAGTACTAATGTATACGGTAAATAGCGAAGATATTGAAATAAAAACTGGAAATCGATTTACGATCAAAGTCATATCGAATTCACTTACCTTTGTCATGAATAGCTCAACAGGGACAGACCATCCATGGTTCTTGCTTAATAAAAAATTTAGGACAGAAGTGACATTTGGTGTGTATTCTTTTTTTTGTGAGATATTCTTAAATATTTTTTGAAGATTCATAAAACAAATTTACTAAGTTTTTTCCTTATTTGCTTTCCGTAATGATTCTATTTGAAATAGGCATTCAATTTTGAAATCACAAAATATGTCCAGAACGCCCATTCATAAATATAAAATATGTATTTGGTTTTGGCTACGCCTTAAAATAGGCTAAATAAACAGACCATATACTTTACAAAATTTCTTCTTCATAAGCAAAAAATAAACAAGAGCAAAAAATTTTATACAGAGCTAATTAGGTAGTGTTTTCTTTGCTTTAAAAAATGAATTTCATTCAATGTTTTCAACCAGAACAATCTATTTACTGGAAACTGATCGCACAAAATAAAACAAGTTATAACTGAAAGAAAATGGGGGCAAAGTTCAATTATATTTTAGTTTTGAAGTAGTGTACTATGTATGGCACAAAGGATTAATTCGCTGCTGTATAAGAATTTTTTGGTACAGATTTGTCTACTATTTTATCGTTTTTCTGAAACAACAGATAAATCCATGATGTAAACTTATATTATTTATAGTTTTTGTTACTTTTTTGTTTCTGTAGAGCATGTTGGCGCTTTTGTCTATCTGCAACGTTTGAAGAAATGGTGTTCGTGAGCGCCGGGAGAGATATTTTAACTTCTATAGCTGAGCTTGCACTTTTTATTGACTTTTTAGAGAGTGGTTTCACAGGGATACGAGGCAATCTTGTATCTGAAAAAGATTCGTTTTCTGCTAACCCAATGGGTTTGGAAATATATGGCTCTGGTGTTGAATTTCTTGAAGCAGCAGCGATCCGCATGTCGCTTCGCAGCCGAGATAACTCTGCAAGCTGTTGACAGTTTACTTCATGTAATCGTTGGATTATCGTTTCACACTCGGACATTGATGGCATACGAGGAGGCTCCTCAGCTGCGTCTCGTACTAAAAGTGGGTTGAGAGTGGCGTTCAAAGGTAACGGTGTCGACAAACTGCTCACTGAATATTTTCTTCGGTGAACTTTCGCACGTTCTCCGTCTCCCGATTGTAGTTGCTGACGTTCACTCCCACTTTCCATGCGGGATTGCAACATGAATACGGTTTGTTGCATTTCAATATTTTTTGCGTTTGACTCTTTCAAAGACTTTTTCATATCTTTTATTTCTTCTTGCAAAAGTAAGGCTTTGATGTCAGATTCTTGGATTTGTTTTGAAGACTGAGGTAGTGGGGTATTGCCTCGATGAGCTAGTAAAACTTTGAATTGTAACTCCTTATTCTCCTTTTTTAGGTAATCCAATTCTTCGTGTAACTTTTTCAGTGTATGAGCATGCTGCTCTTGAAGAAATTTTATATTTTTATCGTAATAGATGGATTGTTGCTGATTTGTAGTTGACATTTTTTCCAAAAATTTGACGTCAACGTTCCCCAAACTTGTGTTGAAATCTACCATCGCTGCTGAATCCGTAGTGATTGTGGTGCCACCTGGTGGTAGAGGTAAACGATCTCGAAGAAATGGCTTCGGGTATCGTGATCGGTCAAGTGTAGAGACTCGAGACCACGAAGGAAGGTTGCCAGGAGGTGGCAGAGCCGATGATGAAGACATGGCTTATTTAGTGTACACTTAATGTCTATGGTTACGTAGTCTACATTTTCTAAATTTATTGATAAAATGAATAAATCATAAATGAAAAATCAAGTAAATAAAGAAATGGCAATAACATATTATACAGTTATGCATTGGAACATTTTAGAATATTAAATGCCAATAATAAACAAAACAGTAAAGTAATACAGTACTGGAGGCATGATTCACATATTCTTAAATCGTCTCTTTTGCAAAATTTCAATTTGAAGAATTTTTCGAACTGAATATATTAAACAACAGAAACATCATTTTCCAAATAAATTTGTTTAAAGATAGATACCAGGGCTGCTGATGAGGATTTCTGTATAAAAAAATGCTATACCCCTTCGTTTTTCAATAATAGGTGGGTATTTCTGAAAGTAGATTTTCAAACACATAAATGCTCACATTTGCTCGAATTTTGTTATTTTCGTGAGTATTTGGTTATACATGATTGATTCAATTTATTTCAAAACACTTGAAATCAAAGAATAGAAAAATATTAAACAACAAATAACGTGATTAACAAATTGAATTGAATATTTTGGTTAAATGTCAGTGGCTTGGATTTTGAATGTAGCGAGAATAGGTACACAATATTCCAAACGTTTTAATATTACAGATAATTGAAATCAAAGCTTTTGAGCATTGGTGTCCATTTTGCAGTAAAATCAAGATATGCTATTGGTCTAGGGGAGGTGGAATAACTACTTATCCTCCCCCTGTGCCTTTGTGTTTGCGGATCCGTAAGCAGCAAACGCAAGAGTACAGCAGCAAGAGTAACTATAACTAACTATAGAGGTCCGAGGTCTTGCTTTACACTTACACAAATTATTTCTGAAACATTTTTCTTCGAAACGGCGCAATAGCATAATCTTGATGGCAGAAAATAGCGCGACATACTGGCATTTTGGCGGCTGTATGTCGGTACATATTTTTGAAAAATTGCGATTCCCAGGCAAAACAGACAACTTTTGGAAATGATTGCAATACAATATTGAAAATGTTTTTTTCATAGCAGTGTTAATGATTTTAGGCCTTTTGTCAAATCTCAATCAATCTTCATGAAGTGGAATATCATATCAAAAGGCTGGATTTCTGATGACATGATAACCTATTTCAAACAGGTGGGTTGTGACCGACATTCTGCCAATCTACAGTGACTTGTAAGCAATCAGAAAGGTGGTAAAAACTGTTCAATTTCCAAACAAAACCTAATCTTTTGAGATTCACTCACTGTGAGCGAGGCCGGAAGTAGTTCCTCAAAGAAACCAACTAATGGCCACTCAATAGCAAAGAGTAGAAAACATCACAAATAGAACTGAATCTCTATGGTAAAGTGCAGTGAGTGGTATATGTTCTATGCAATGATAAAACCATCTACCACTTCTTTGCTTTTTTTTAATCGCCTACTACGACATGCAGAAAATACGTTAGGACTATTCTAAAGCCTGTACCTACAAGGCTACATTATTGCACACTATGAAATAACAACACAAATAACCTATGAGTTGATAAGCAAAATTCATTTTATAGTAAACTATCATTGGGATGGTTTCTCGAAAAATCCAAACATTCCATAATTTTGGCTTCTTGTACATTAAAAATATGATTTATGTTGAATTTACAGCATGAATGAATATATATCATGATTTTGTTGGAAAATGATCCATATTTATCAAATATTCAAAAAATCATTTTTTTGTACTTAATATGGAGATCATTTTTATAAAGATATCAAGCTTATTTGATATTTCTTAAAATTCGTCTGCAATGGTTAGACTTCATTTCATTTAATGCTTCCTCTAGAGTCCTAGTCATATGGACTAGATTAACCACATCAGTTTGCAAAACATGGTCTTTTTGTTCCTTTCCATCAAACGTGGTAATTTTTAAGAAGATAATTGGAGTTATTTGACTATGAAGTGAACGACTTGCTACTTTGATGTCAAATCTCCAACTTAGATTTCCATAAACCGGCAAAGATGGCATTGTTTGAGACAAAATACCTTTCGTGTACTTGAAATGGTTGAGGTACATTTCTGTTACTTTTTTGCAGACGTTTTCAGAAAACCCGATCAACAGCAACGAATCATGAAAATCAGTTTCATTCAGAGCAAATCTCGTGCCTTCCGTAAAAAGATGCATTAAACCTTGCACAGCATTCTCAATCGTGTCTGCGTTCTCGTTCAACTTATGAGCTGCTGTGTTGAAAGTTTTTCTATTAATTCCATTTCTCAAAAACTCGACTGAAATTGATGCGAAATTCTCAACGATCTCATCTTCGCTGTTTACCAAGAAGTCTAGATGATCGCGGTGGTCTTGTGATATATTTAATAACATGACTATTTTAGCATTTATAAGCAAAAGTTCAAGTCATTGAGTATTAAAATCTATTGAAATTGAAAAAAATGAATGAAGGTCAAAATGTTTAAACATAAATTGAAGAATCTAGGCTTTATACAAATGTCAGCATCTAATCTCTCAAGCAAAGATGGATTGAAACTAGCTAAAATTCCAGCAATTTACAAAGCAAAAAATTGATTGGACACTTTTTGCTTGTGCAAGAGACGTGAAGTGTTAGTGATGGGGAAAGTTTGACCACTTAGCAATACCAGCAATCATGGCTTTGCACTTCCAAGAAATGCTGAAATATCTTCAAAGACCCAAATTCCCCACAAGTATGCATTTAATCAAATTTAAGACTCACAGCACCTTTCAAAGCAGAATAAACATACAGCATAGTGGCAGTGTGCTTTTTATCCCCACACCAATAACAAATGTAATGAATGGAATAAAAAAAATAACTAAACCCTCATATTGCTAATGGCCGAGTCGAGTCACCTTGAAAGCGTATATAGGCTACCTACCAGTTTTCAGCGCATTGGGACCTTGTTCACCGTTTTACACCAAAAGTCAATCCAGGTTATGTTAAAATAATGGGTCAAAAAATTTTCATATGGATCAAGTTTTAATAGAGGTTGGCTGAGTAAATAGTGCAAAGAAAAGTTACATCTTCCATTTTACGAAAAAACTCTTATATAACTTCCAAGACCCGTAACTGTGTGATAAGGTTTAGAAAAAAGTAAATAACGTATGCGGTTCTTTATTTATGACACATAGCATGCACAAATAGATAAAATTATAAAACAGGCAAGTGAAATTCTGAGACTGGCTGAAAATATTCTATCTATTCTAACTGATCTTATTTAGGCCAAGTAATTAGAGAGAAAAGTTGTGCATTTTTCCATTGGCAAATCGACTAATTAGGAGCCATTGGAAGACTTTTAATTAGTCACTTTGAATGAGAGAATGCAACTCCTTTTCTATTGGCACATTTTAAGCGGTCTACTTGAACCTTCCTAATATTCACAGACGATTTCAGACGATCTTGGCAAATTTTAAACCTGTCAACAAATTCTACTGATTTCCAGTGCCTGTCTCACAGTTTGCCATTTTTTGTCAACTATCTAACAGTCATCCCTTCAAAATTGATTTGGATAATATATTGCAATAATCAGATTTTTTTCTGTGTGGGCGAAATCTTACAGTCTGTCTTGTCAGTTATCGTTTGACCTTAACGGAAAAATTGGTGAGTTATGTACTTGAACTTTTAAAATTATTGCACTCACTTGTACTTTTTATTCTACAGATACCGTAATTTCATGACATAGATCAAAGAAAAACGGTGAGCGAGCGGCAAAACAAACAAAAGAGCCGGGCGGGCGGGGTGCAAAAGTTTCAGCGGAAGCCACGCAAGAGAGCGTTGCCCTGCCTACGGCTGCAAAATTTAGCGATGCCAGATTTTTGCCACAAATATTTTTTTTTAATAATAGCCACATTATGAATTTTCATATCAGTATGTTGTGATATTTAATAATTTGAGTTTTTATGAAAAAAACCAATCGTATAAAATCAGCCAAATAAAAACCACGATAAATACATTTTCAGCCCGGATTTTCAAAAATATTTTAAGACAATAATTGGTTTCCAAATCCAGATGATTTTTCCCGCACCAATACACCCCACACAAATATTTGTGGTATATTGCCTCAAATGTCACCGTAAGACAAAATCATTTCGTTTCGGAACTGTACGTCTTTATTTTTGTTTTTAGCATGCATGATAACAGTAAAAAATATACATTCTTATATAAAAAGTCAGGGAGTATTTGAAAATGATTTATTTGTTGTAGTTTAAACTTTACATTTAGATGGAATTATTAGTTATTCCGTCGGAAACTTTTTCTAAAAACTGAATAAAGTCTTCCACAACCTGGCACTCTGAATAAGTGAACTCGCCCCTCAAGTTGTGTCGACTTTACAGAGAACTCGTAACCCACTTTTAATGCTCTGCAGGCGAACAGACGCATGCCTTGGGTGTCCGATTTTCCTCTCCCGCAGGATAAAAATGGCATCCTATTCATGTTTTAAACTTTATATTAGAAATGAACTTTATTTCGCAGTATGCAATTAACAATGTTTACAATTATATCTGGCTACGAGATTTATATTGCGTCTTGCTATTCCATCCTGTGTGGAACCAATGAAGAACCGGTAAGGTTATCGAGCATCGTCCCGAGGCTGTGGGTTACAGTGCCTCGCCCAGGGGCACCCCGCGTGTATTGCTCTTTCAAGGGTTTTTCTTTCATCGGTATTGACCATACTTCGCCTGGGTTCGAACCCGCGCCACTATGTTACGTTCAGCCACTATGGTCGCTTTTATCACGCTACCCATTTTGGTATAGATATTCATTATTAATTTCTTTTATTGAAATCCACTCCGAGCAAAGCCGGAAGTAGTGCCTAAATGAACTACCCTGCGACCACTTAACTGGAAAGAGCTACTAAAAGATGTAGTACCAGCACTCTAAATGGAAAACATCCTAAACGGAACTGAAGTGCCATGGCAAAGTGCAGCAACACCTCTGTCCACATAACAAGGCAATACTTATACACCTAGATGTACAACTCGTTTCCAGGCACTCGTATAAGAGATCAAACCTTTCTACATTGACTGTGGCATAACGTCTATATCCTTTTCGTAAAGATTTACATACATAAAACCTTGACCTCTTCCTAAATAAGCTCAACACAAATTCTCCCGCTACCTTTAAAAATTGCATTTTTCTCGAGGTTGAAAAGAAAAATCAAAATATCAGTGGTATTGAAAATAGCAACAACGAAGAATAGGAAATAACACAAAAGATATTTGGGGCTAGGGTTATCCTTATAGTATATGTTAAACAGTATATGAAATTATCAAAACAAACAGATATTTTAACATTTCAGAGAAACGTTGATATTCTGCAGTGAAGTCATGATTCAATTCAAATTTTATGTTGTAAATTTTACCATATATCCTGATTTCTCTGCAGAATATTCAATTTAGGAATACTGGAAAAACAAAATTACTTTTAAACAGAATATTATATCCTTGAGTATTCGGATGACATTACTAATCAAAACCATAAACGATATCCCGAACAGACACCTGTGAATATTGAAATACTTTTCGCTAAGGCACACAATAGTGGTCAAATAAATACCTCATCAGCAACTCTGTCTCAAATATAATGGTGGAAACTGCATGCTTCAGATATTTGGGTCTAATATTATTCCACAGAAATCGCAAAAAATTAGAGATATGCAAAAATTGCAATTATTCCTTCAGGGACTTGAGAGTTGAACATTTTTTTTATATTTATAGCCACTTCTTGGAGTGGGTCACCCTGAACAGGGCCCTGTACTAACGGCCACTTAAAGACGGACAGAGTTAGAATTGTTGGAAAAATATGATCTTTACCTGTTCGGCTTAGCCTACCCAAGTTATTACACCCTGGGTTGAGTGGTGGGCATGGATTAACGAGCCAGACTCGGTTATAAACCCAGTGCGAAAAAAATCTGCCAAGACTGGCCAAATCATACACATGTCACACCAGAAGTGGGACTGACTCCCAGAAAGGAACACGAGCAAGTGACCACTAGTGCTAATATTCTAAAATATTATTGAGACACTGCCAGACATTTTCAAAGGCTGACATATTCCCAGCTTGTCCAACATAATTCTTGAATATACACAGTGGTGTATTTTGAACCCTCAAAATATTTTCTTGGTCAAAATACCACATCATGATAGCTGACATAGGGGAAATGTTATTTTTAAAATAGCGTTTTTATTGTGCAGCGCCTTAAATCAGCCCCCAAAATTATGCCAGAGGCGTGAATTTGTTTTTGAAATTGGATTCCAAGGCTTACAACTGACATTGTAAATTGACATTTGCAAAGGCTGATGTGCACCATATGAGCACAAAAAGTTTTAGAGTTTCATACATTTCAAACCACTTAAAAGTTCATTCCATGGGTTTTTTGTCAGCGAGAGGGACTTGATGGCACCATGCTCTTCCCACCTCCCAAAAATACGCCGATGAATATACAAACAAGTCAAAACAAACAAGGAATCATTTGGCACTGAAATGACACAGATAATTATTTGTGATCAATATATGACGAAGCCTGAAAAAAGCAGGCATTGAATGAAATAAAAATAGGAAACAAATAAAATTAGATAAAAGCCAGTTATTGAACTTATACTGCATGATTTCAACAAGATTTTCTCATCGAATTTGTCTCAAAGCAAGGTGGAAAACAGCATCTAAAAAGAACCAACTGACAATATGCAGTAATCAGTAACTACAATCTAAGAGGAAAACATTCCAATCAGTACAGTGTATAGCGTGTGACATCAGCCCTAGGTGTTGGTAGAACAAAGGTACCATTTCTTTATTTCTTATAGTCACCTTCTGCGACACACATAATATATGCGATATATATATATATGCAGGAGAATCCAAAATTCCACAACTACAGAGCATTTATTAAGTGGGGGATGGGTTTTACTACGATCCAGGGTTCAGTAGAGCTGGGTGGCATTAGGTATATCTTATACCGGCATACCGCCGCCAAAATACCGTTCAATTGATGCATATCAGCATGTGTGAGTGGTATAAAGACTCGTTTTTTGTCCTTATTTGACACGATAATGCATCAACTTGTACCATTTTAGGCAGTATACCACGAAATACCGGTGTCACGACAAACCGACATTGCGAAGATTAACGTCATACGGTATTTTGGAAAACCCAATACCAGTATGCCGCCCGGCTCTGGGGTTCAGTTCTCTTCAGGATCTTTCCAGCATAGAGTAGTATATTTCGTGATAGCTCTTTGCGGCCTAATCAAGTGGCTGTTAGTTGGTTTTTAGTTGCTTTTGCCTTGCTTCCAATAAAAATAAGGAAAATAAATTTTCTACCAATGAAAAGTTTTAGACATTATCAAACTATGAGCATGTTCGATTGCTTGAACACAGATAACTGATGTACAAAATTTTTTCCTACAAATCACACATGGTTGTGATCGAGGCTCAATCGATTTACTTGTTTCCGTTCTTTCTTCACACGAAGTGAACCCTTGCATCTCAAACCCAACTGAATTTGGAGCAAGTTCAGTCACATCAGTTTTGTGTTTTCGAGACTAAAGAAATGTTATCATTATTATCAAGTTCTTCTGCAGAGTCATACGAAAAAGTCGATATTTTGAATGTGTTTTGACATATTGCACAGGTGCAAAAATCTCCCATGGATTTCACATGATTCGCCTGTGAAGGGATTGAATCTACATCTGGGCGTTCAGAAGTATTTTCCATGTCAAAATCATCAGTGACATTTCTGGACACGACTACGTCCCCACTATTATTTTGATGGAAATCCGGTGGCAACTTGGAAGTAGTGCTTCGAGCAGTGTTACATAACCCATTGCCACAATTTTGCGTTGAAATATTTTCCTGACATTTTGCTGAAACACAATCCTCCCGATAAAAATCCGGACTTTTGCTATTTATATGATCTGCATCATTTTGCAACCAATTCAAACCATTTTTCCGTATTTGATCACCTTCTACATCATGTTCCCATACTTTTTCTGTAAAATTATCGATCGCTTTATCTTCTTCGTGATTCTCGGTTATTTCAACATCAAACATGTCAACTTCCTCAACACACAAATCTGGCATGCTATCTTCATCATCATCATGTAAAGCCTGGGCCAACTCCAGGAACTCTTGCTCTGAATCTATTTCATCTGGCAGTTCAGTTTCCGTACTACGTGCCTCGGCCTTGGATGATTTTTTCTTTTCACTTTTGTGTTTTTTCTTTTTATGCTTTTTCAAATTCGATTTCTTTGAGAAAGTTCTATTGCAATGTTTGCAAGAGAAACTTTGGTTCCTTTCGCCATGGACATCCATTGTGTGTGTTTTATAATCAGATAAAGTAGCAAAATGAAGATTGCATTTCTCACATTTGAAAGGTTGTACTTTTGCCCAATGGACATTTCTCATATGTTCCTCTAATTGTTTTGAACTATGAAAACGCTTCCAGCAAGCAACGCATAAATGTTTTTTACGTTTACGCATCTGCGTTGACGGTTCCGTTGTTTTAATGGAATGATTGATAGGTACATCTTGGCAGTGATCAGTTAGCATGTGTAGTTGTTTTTTTTGTGTATCTGAGTTATTAAAAATTGAATCAAAATTTAAATCTATATCTTCATGATTGGTGTTTATATCGGTTGTTTTTGATTCGGCAGTTGTAAACAACCTCTTTTTGACAGTGTTGATAGTTGAGTAGTCTTTATAGACAGATGATTGAGGTAATTTGGTTAGAGGTAAATCTACATTGGAATTTCGATCTTTCCTCATTTTGGGATCAGATTCGCTTGATATTTCACAGCCTTTCTGGCTGAAGAATGTGTCTTCAATACTTTCCGAACCCAGAGGTGATTTCTCCGAGATTTTGGAAGTAACAGTGTCACATATGTCAAGCCTTTTCCTCCTACAGGAATGCCTTCTCTTATGCTCCTTTAATTTGGTTTTCGAAGGGTAAAAGTTGCCACAAATATCACAAGGAAAATCCCTGGATAGTTTAGATTTTTTATGAACATAATTCACATGTTGAGTTAGGCTTGATTTCCTTGAAAAAGTTCTGTTACAAAATTCGCAAAATATTCGATTAAAGTCACCTACTGCATGTACAGTTCCATCATTATGGATTTTCTGTAAATGTCGCTTCAAATCATGCCTACGACGAACTTTTTTACGACAAATATGACAGCGGAATCCATCTGGTGATTTTAATAAATGCTCTGCTTTTGCCACATGCACCAAATCATCAGCATCATTTAAAGATTTTTGTGACTTTTTTTTCAAAATTAATTCACTTTGATCAAGTTTGAGGTCTGAATATTTATTTTCACTCTCTTCCAAGTTTTTTGACCTTTTGGGAAATTCTTTTCTCTCTTTTCCATTTTTAAAACGGTTCAGTTTCGCCAGTAATTCAGGGTCTAACTTGACAGGGCTAACAACATACTCAGGTAACTTCTCCAGTTTTACAGAACAGTTCCGAATCAGTGGGACCGTTTTTGATGAAAATACATCCATATTATTTTCTATATAGTTGTCAGAGTTCAGAACATTTTCCCTTGATTCGTTCTGGCAATTTGCAGATTTTTCATTGCTAGTAGAAATTATTCTGCTCAATATGCCTGAGAAAGTCTTCAGTGAATTAGAGACTGATTTTTTTCGATGTGACCTCATATGTTTTATTAAATCAACATTTCTATGAAACTTCCTTTTACATTTTATACATGTTCTGTCCGATTCGTCACCACTTGATGTTTGAAAATCGTAAATCGTGTCACTAACATTCAAATCAGACTCTGTCGAATCCATCAAGCCTTTTTTCTGTGAAGATAACATGCTCAGAGGTGGTGCAGGAGACTGAACCCTCGTCACACTTGGATCCTCATTTCCATTTGCAATACGAGTTTCCTCTTTCTCACACATACTTTCTTCAGACTCCATGATTTCGTCAAAGATTTTTTTCATCTTCGAAAATTCGCTCAAAGAGTGAGTCAATTCTAAGCAGTCAGCATCTTCAATTTTCTCCTCATCCGTTTGTTCGAGAAACATACTTTCAGAAGAACTATCTATAGTTGTGGATGAATCTATATCTTTTGACTTTATGAAGTGTATATTTTCAGCTACGCTTGAATGCTTAAGCAAACCGCCCTCAATGCTTGACAGTAGTGAATTGCCAGACTTGACACATTGACGGTGGATATTATCAATTGATGATATTTGCGACATCCCATTGTCGGACATCAAAGACGATTCTGAATTTGAAGGGCATAGAGTTTCTATATCACGTTGCAGCAGTGAAGACATAACTGCGTTTTGTGCAATATCGAAAGCCAACAGATTTCCGTTAATGAAATCATATTCTTTTCCATCAGATGAGAATTCTTCTATGAGCAATTTCTGTCCCTGTTGGCGGTCTTGGTCGATGTCAAAAACATTAACGGAGTCGCTGTCATTTTGAAACTCGTCCATTGGACGCCTCAAGCATTCTATGTTGATTATTAAACTTAATAACTATTGTATGAATACATTATCCATTGCCTGAAACAATAAAAACAAGGAATGAATAGAACTTCGATAATAATCATAATATGTAACACTGAAAACATGCAAAGCCTAGTAAATGCAGGGGTGGCCAAAGCCGAATACTTTAGTCATTCGAATACACTCCGGAAAGACAATTTCGAACATAAAATATTGAATACATTCTAAATTCAGTTATGTTTTGATGAAAGGTAGCATTTTAACTTTTTGAATAAAAATATAAATCGTAAAATCCAGAATATTATGATTTTAGTACATAATTTCCGTTAGTCTGTGAAAAGATTTCAATTTATACAGAAAAAACAACTTTTTTTGTTGATTTATGCCATATAAATTACATACTTTTCAGATCCCACTATTTTGAAATATATCTGAAATCAAGAAGTTTTCTATATCGAATATATCCATCAACAAATGTATTCGAATCGTTTTGGACATCCCTGGATATCTTTATAATATAAATTGCAAGAATAAAAATAAAAAAAAATTCCACTATGCTTTACGGTTGAATGGGCAACTCAGATTGAATCCCTATTTCATGAGTGTTCTAGAGAATGTAATAAAAATAAGTGTAATAAAATTATGGAATCCGGAATAGATTCTTGTTTGTGACTTTGTGGCGGCAAATGGATCGTGATTGTATGTTGGGATTTTTTAAATTATTACCCTATATTTGTAGAATTGTGACATATCCAAAAAAAATTTGTGTTCAATCCGAGCTGAAACATTATGTGCACACATTGAGGGGAGCGAGTCACTTCACTTCGAATCCCAAGTCAAGTCAAAGAACACACGAGTTGAGAGTCGAGTCTAAGTCTTACCAAAATTTAAGGTTAGAATTTCGAGTCACTTTCAAGTCAGCTTGAGTCTTGCATTTACAAGTCATGAGTCCATTCCTAAATCTATTTGATAGCAATGTCAGATTAATGCCTTCTCATTCCATAAGTATTCACTTACAATCATTTTTAAAAAGATAAACGCACTGAAATCACAACAGGATACATCGCCTATGTTTAACTTTCTTCTGGGAGGTGCGTTTTCTTCTCAGATAAGTCATGAAACGGCAGACCTGTTTTTTCAAAAGGTGCTTGCAAACTCCAGCTAAATTCTGATCAAGTCCAGAGTCAAGTCTCGATTGCATTTTGTCAAGTCTGGTACGAGTCGAGTTATTATGCTAGTATGAGTAGAGTCAAGTCATTGAAAAAGAATGACTTGAGCTGAGTTATTGATTCGATTGGCGCCAACGCTGTGTGCACACATGTTTTAGCCAAGCATGAGCCACTGATGGATCACACCGACAAGGTGTGGTCCATCAGTGTCTCATGCTTGACAAAATAATATATCTGATTAGAAGAACTGATTCAAAGAAATGGCGACCCACATTGTCAATTCAATAGATCAATCAATCAATCTAAATGCAGTACCATAGTCGAAACTAAATTCCGACAACTTTACGCACTTACAAATATTTGTAAAATGAAACAATGGCTAACAAACGGCATAAATATCTTGTAAATATGGCTTTAAACAATAATATGAAAACTTTTAAAAGCAGTATAATCATAGAATAGAAAATATAGTATCAATGAGCCAATAGGAAAAAAATTGATCTATATATTGTTTCAAAGAAGGCAGGCACTAACAAATACAATCATTTCATTTTTGGCTGCGGCCTGAAAAGAATAAGCTGCTCAGTGCTCATGCAGCAAAGATGGTTTTAAAAACATTTGCACCCTTTTTTTTTCTCAATTGAAATTCCCTCTGAAAAGGGACGGATGTAGCAGCTCAAAAGAGCTATTGTAGTTAACAATCACAGATATGTTTGCACCACATAAAATCTCAAAAGGAGCCAAACGCAATCCGAGTGGAAACATTCCATAAAACTGAATTAATATAATAGAGTTCAGTATGAGACATCTGCTCTGGGCAATGTCCACAACATATAAAATCCAAAAAAGACCAAATGCAGTTTGAGTGGAAACATTCTAAAAAAACTGAACTAATACAATAGAATGCAGTATGAGGAATCCTACCCTGGGCAATGGTAAAACCGTGAAGACTTATTTTTCTTCCTTTGCATTCATGACAGTTATGATTGTAAAGATTCGTGGGTATGAGTGTGACAGCAAGGTGGCAGAACCTCTGTTTTCATCGGGTGCCTGAAATGTCCATGTCATTTTCTGTGGATAGATAAAAAAATATTTAAAATCAACAAAACTGCTACTTCATGAGAGTGTTCTACTTCAAATGGCTACGAAAGAGCAACAGAGCAGCAAAAAATATAAAAATCATTTCTTTGGAAGAAATACAAAAATGGCCTATTTTATGCGAAATATTGGCGAAATTATTAAATCAATATGAAAACACAAATCTGATCAAAATCTAAAACTACTTCTAGCAGTTTTGTTGATTTTGAATCTTTTTATACGATTGGTTGATACCGGACACCAAAAATCGAAGTTGAAATGTTCTAGCCACAGATGTATTACGTAATATTGTCCATTTGCTGAATTTCCTTCTGATGGAACCCATTGAATATCTCGGGTTCGAGTTCGGCTTGTTAGTTAATCCAAACCCACCACTTAACCCAGGGTGTAATAACTTGGGTAAGTCGAACAGGAAAGATTATATCTTTCCAACAATTCCAACCCTGTCCGTCTATAAGTGGCTGGAGCAGGCCTTGGTTAGGGTAATCAACTTCAACAAGTGGCTATTAAAAAGTAATTGCACAGATGTCATTCTGCCAGTCTGGCAGATGAAACCAGGAAACCATTTCACCTATCTATTTAACATTAACAGCAGTTAAAAATATTAAAACCATTTCAAAGAAATACAAAAAAAAAAGTCTATTTTATGCAAAATATTGGCGCAATCATTAAATCAACATGAAAACACAAACCTGATCAAAATCCAAAACTTCCACGCAAATCATAAAAAATGAGAAACCGCTCAAATTACGATTTTTTCATATAAAAGTTCGCTCCAAGGCCGAAAACAACACCAAAAAAAAGAACCAGCTTTCGACAGCACTGCAAGATAAAGTGCCAGCAACTGCACTCTTGAGCGGTTAACATCATCTATAGAACTAAACCATCATAGTAAAATGCAGCGAGTGGTATCTGCCCTTGGCAATAATAAACCACCTGCCAGCTTTTTAGTTACCAACGCAGGAAATACACGTCAGGACTATTTTAAAGCCAGTACCTTTGGAACCCTGCGAATAGTATATCCATCCGACCATTTTGGACATTAATTAGGCAATTTAGGTAGTTAAAACAACATCCAAAATTCAATTAGGTTCTTAATTTGTCTTTGTGCGTCAAAAGAACTTTTGTGACTACCACCTAAATACAAATAAATGCAATATTGATAGGATAGAATTTCATTTTTATCCTGCGGGAGAGAAAAGTCGAGAATACAGCTTAATCATATGGCGAACAACGACCTCTCATGCAGATACCAGTCCCGAATCGGGGTGAAGATTTTTGGCTTAGCATTTCGCTCAATTTTCCTTTGCATGGACATGGTTGGTGGAGGAAGATGAAAGCAGCTCTTACGTGAACCAGTGAGGCGGCCAGAAGACCTTTCACATACAATCATCCCACAAGGAATTTGAACCCCGGATGTTCGAGATGCGTAGCTAGAAGCGTATTCCCAAAGCTTCACCGACCGAGCTAACTGGGCACCCCCACGGAGCGTAGCAGTGTCGAAAAAACTGCCTTTGATCCACTTACAGAGGCTTCTATGCCTCATTTAAACTTTTGCAATGTCACGAAATAACAAACCTAGTTACTCGCCCACATTCAGAGCGATTTCTTCATATTCACCTGATATTTAGAATTAGGAATCTAGGATGTATCTCATGCAGCTCTTTTAAACAGCATGATAGCTAGGGATGGGCAATAGGACTCGGTGATTCGCAGCACAATATATTCGAATCAATCGCAAATCGTTCATAGGGACAAGTACTTACTAAATGGACTTAAAATTTTCATTTTTTATGACAAAATGCATTCGATTGTGGTCAAAATCAACTATATTTTGCCGTTAAAATATGGAAATTGTTACTCTTAGACATGTAGTGTGAATTGAATATACACTATAAACTATAAATATATCGAATTTGTGATTCGATTCCGATTCAAAAAAATAGTTCAAATCAAATTCGAATTCAAAATGGTTCGGTTTTGCCCAGCCCTAATGATAGAAGGCATTTTGATTGGAGAAAAAATAGCACACCCGCAATAATTTGGTGGCAAAATGCCGGTACATAAAGTCACTAATGCTGCCCAGCTCTAAAATCTTAAAAAGGCAAATAAGTTCAGTCAAACTGGCGAAACCAAGCAATGTTAACTGCCAATGTTTAAAATTGGCAAATATGTCCCATCAAAAGTGAGCATTTTTCCGATACATTAAACATTTGTTACTCTCCATGGCCCAGCTTATTATTAAATAAAAATTAACCCATTACCCAATGGCAAAACTTACACTTCAAAAAGTTATGTTATCTTTGAGGTAAAAAGGATCATGCCACAGTGACACTTTCATCCTCTTTCAAAGCCCCAGTCAAAGCCGGCATAATATGATCGCGCTCCAAATGTATACATAAATCTTCTATGAAGTCAAAAATTTTGCCGCAAACTGTGCAAGGTGGGGGACTCTGATTTAGTGGTTCCTCATCATTTTCAAGTTCCAAATCTACGTGCTGTAGTTGGGTTTGTTTATTATACTGTGACGTATCCGCACTCTTTTCGATTTTCAAATCCGGATGGCGGGGTTGGACATGTTTACTATGCTGTGACATAACCTCATTCTTCTCAACTTTCAAAGTTCGAATGTCGTGGTTGGATATGTTTATTGTTCTGTGGCTTATACTCATATTTTTCAATTTTCAAATCTGGGTGCCGTTGTCGCATGTGTTTATCATATTGCAACCTATTAATAAACTTCCATGAGCAGATATCACAAGTGTGACGGAATATTCTCATTTTAAGATGGTATTTCCCACATTCAATGCATATTTTGCATTTCTCTAGATGAACTTTTAATTCTCTTATTCTACCGAAGCATAAACCGCATTGCGGACAAGAAGCAGTCCCCTTTGTTCCATGAACTCGCTTTCGATGAAATTTCATATTAAAATTGTCTGAGTTATAATTTTTCTGACAGATTTCACAGAAATTTTCACCTTGTATGTGTCTACGAACATGGCTCTCTAAGCAATCAGCAACTTTAAAATCTTTTTCACATATTGTACATTGGAAAAAATGGCTTCCTTCATGTACCATTGTATGTATTTTATAATCCAATTCTTGTTTAAATGCCAAATTACATACATATCTTGCATGCCCATTTGGAATTCTCACCAATTGTTCCTGTGTTTTGCAGCATAAAAACTTTAGGAGATGTCAAGTCATTTAGCGAAAGCCCCGATCCATTATGCACAGCTAAATGCCTTTGGCAGTCTTCACCGAAGTGGAAACCGGCACCACACACCATACATACGTATGGCTTTGAATGTGAGTTCACATGTTTCACTATCAGTTTCAAATCATCAAACGACTTATTACACGCCCGGCATGTATATGGCAGCATATTACACGTTACCAAATGGGTTTCTAATTCAGAAAGATCAGGAAATTGTCCCCCACATTTCTGGCAAGAAAATTCTCCTTTGAAATTCGCAGCATTTGACGAAGTCTCACTATCTTTATTAACCTTAATTGAAGTCTTGTCCCAGTGTATATCATCTTTTTCCAAAGAGTCACCATTGCATGACATGATAATAAATCGTCTTGGTACAATACAATAGTTCCAGCCAAAATCGACAGTTTAATGAATATTCAAATTGGGTGAAGTAGTTTCAGTAAAACTATTTCAGTTTTTCTTTCCTGTGATAGTTTTTGTCAATTTTAAACTAAAATCTGGAAAAAAGAGCAAAATGATAAATTGAATATTAACAAAACAAAAGCAAATCTGAAAAATATTGATTATAGAGCATCATAGGTCATCAGTCATTTTGGCCTGGGTTCCGACAGGACTCCAGAGGTTTGGGTAACGGAGATTGACCCTGCGCCAGTCATGAGAATAACCAGGAGGCAGCGGAGAAAAACCCAATCCAGCTCGAGCGTTGCAGGGAGCCAACGACCCCCCCACCGCTGTTGAGAACTTGCGGGGACCTAACACAATGGCGAAACAGGGACGTTGCAACAAGTTATTGATCCAATATCGAGCTGGCATGTTGAGAACTGTCACGATAACGACGACGACCTTCTTTTGCGATGAGCTTCCTTTGTTGGTATTCCTCATCGATCTTTGCCAAAGGGCCAAGAAGCGATGATGCAAAACCGGTGCAAAAAAGGATTCCTGTATGTGAGCAACCGATAATCTTGGGATTTTAACACAAGAGAGTTTCAGAATCCAGGATTTTTTGGAACATTTGCAGAAAAAAACTATTCAAGAGTTTTAAACATAATTGGGGATATTTTCATAACTCCATGAATGAAAAATTTGCTATTTCCACAAGTATTTAAAGACTCTCTGACTCTCATGTTTTTTGCACTCTTAGGCACTGATCTGATCAAATAACGGTTGAAAACAAATCATAAAATAATTCTGATGACCATTATACATGTTTTGTGTATTCAAATAGTGATTCACAAACTCATCATCATAGTATCTCACTATCGATTCAAAATCAAAGGCATTAAAAGTGCATAAAATAATAGTAATAATAATAATAAGAAAAAATGGTGTATTTCACAATTTCTGGCAGTCGTTTGCTTATTAATATAAGACTTTGATTCAAACATGCGATTCGATTTGGAAAATCGATATCAAACAAACGAAAATATGCAAATAAAGACACAAAAACTGGGAACATAATGAAAAAAAAAATGTTAACGTTAGAACCAAGAAAAATAAATTGTACAACTTAACAGACACACCAAGAGAAATTCAGATTTAAGAACACCCAATAGTAAAACGGACAAAGTTATAGCAACAAAAACAATATGAATTCCAGGATGTCGAAAACAAAGTGAATTCATTCGAAAATATCCTCCCTAATATAGTAAAAATTTGATTTTAGGCCAGACAGAAAACTTTGCCTAAAACATGTTTTTGTTAAGTATAAGCAGTGTTGAGAAGAAGTCACTTTGAGTCGAGTCATAGAACATGCGGGATGCGAGTCGAGTCAAAGTCTTACCAAAAGTCCAAGTCACGAGTCTATTCGTAAATCAATTCAACAGCAATGACAGATTAATTTGCCACTTCTCACTTTATAAGTACCCACTTAGAATCATAGTTTAATCAATACTGGGAACTAGCAGGGAAACTTCTAGCAATTCTCTTTTCTTCTTTCAAGGAACTAGCAATACTAGCAGGGCATTTTTATATCCCTCTGGGAGGCATGTTTTCTTTTCTGATTAGTTACGTAACAGCAGATAACATGATTTTTCAAAAAAAGGTTGCTGACTGTGTCTAAATTTTCCTGAGTCAAGTCTCATCTGCATTTTGTCAAGTGGAGTTATTTAGCCAAGTCGACTCTGGTCAAGTCAAGTGGTTGAAAAAGGTTTCTCGAGACGAGTCATTGACTTCTCCTTAACACTGAGTATACATACGTCATTGGTGGCCCTCATGATGGCTTATGTTTAAATTTCTAATTCGTAGATTATTTTAGAGGAGTAAATCAATCGTCAGTTTTACAACATAAATTTGTGCCGTTTACCGAAAAATTTATATTTTAGTTCAAGTAGTCTCCACAATGAAAAAGAAATAAGAGAAATTGATCTGAATATCCAACTATGGATGGTGCAATGATGCACTCACGAATTTTTAAGAAAGGGAAAGGAGGGGGGACGAAACAAGAACTGCTGCTTTGCTAGGAAAACAAAGAACCTCAGTAGATGGTGTTACCATCGTCCAGGGCATATACCACTCACTGCCTTCGCTTTTTATAGTGTTCCAGTCTTGTCCATATCATGGATATTATCCACTTCAGAGTGCGGTTGCTGGTAATTAATTTTGTAATGGCTCTTTGTCAACTAAGTGGCCATTAATTGTTTCCGTCTGGCTTTGCCTAGAGTAAACTAGATAACAAAATGCTAAGGCAGACTGGCAGATACTCAAACACCTGAGGAAAATGGGTTCCATTAGAAAAATTTTTTTAGAAAAAGCAAAATGACACCGAAAGGCTAGGAGATGAAATGCCTCTGAGGCTGATACTGTATATAAAGGTTCACCTGAGGAAAATGGGTTCCATTAGAAAAAATTTTTAGAGAGATTTTTAGAGCAATATTTAATGACACAGAAGAGTACTCATAGAAAGAGAAAAAATGCCTTACTTTTGAGTGTCTGATATAAAAAAAAATACCGTATATAAAGGTTCAATTTTTCGTCTCTTTCCATGTTGGAAAATATTGCTAAGGAAATGTGTGTGACGTAATACTCCACCAAGCGAGTGGAGAAACCATACAAAATTTTCTGATCAGCGTGTTTTGTTTTTTCGGTGCTTAATAACTGTCGAATAATAACATTTAGGAATAGGATTCGGTAAGTTCTGAGTTCGCTTTCACTATCCAAGCATAGTAAATTTTTCTGAATTGCATAATGCCCAGCTCTACTGAGATCTATGCGAGATTCCAGAAACTTGTGAGTTTGCATAAGAATTAATTCATATTCTCGGCTTTCCTTTCCCCCGAAAAAACAGATTCTATCAAAGCCAGTTTGCCAAAGTTTTCAAGCATTCAACTGCTTCATCTTGAGCAGATCCACACTCTAAGGCTTCCTCATGAGAGGAGAATTTCTTGAGTTTGGATCGGTAAGCATGTGTTTTGCTTTTTTTATGTTGTTCTAACTGTTCCTGCGACCAAAATTTTAAATCGCAGGCAAAACAAGAAAACCTATGCTTCCCCGAGACGTGATCTTTCAGTGCTTGCTTCGAAGAAAAGGCCAAATTGCAGTGTGTACATTGGTGATTTGCATGGTTTCGCACATGTAGAATAAAACTTTTCAACTGAGCAATTTTCCGTCCACAAATATCACATTTATAAACATTTCCTTTTTTAAATTTTCGTAACTCAGACTCAGAGAAAGTATCAATCATATGACATGACTTATGTCTTTGGAGATCTCCCAGAAGTAAAAATTCCTTATCACATATTCCGCAAGTAAGTTCTTCCCCAGTGTGCCCTTTCATGTGGTTTTCTAGTGCATCATAGCGATATAATTTGCCACAAATTTCGCAAAAGTATATCCAACACGTGTTAGTATCCATATGTTTTTTGTAATCCGCTTTGTTTGAAAACGCAATTCCACATTTTGCACATTCTAAATCTAGTTCTGAACTGTTATCTTCCAAATGTTTTTCCAATTGGGCTAATGCATCAAAACTTTGTCCACAATCAGGGCATGAAGGCTTGCTCCTGTGAACCATAATATCATGCTTCACCAGACTCGGTTTATTGTTAAATATTCGCCCACAGTTTGTACAAATGTATCTGTCTCGTCTTTTATGCAAATCATTTTCTACGTCTGTTTCACTTTTGTTGGTTTCATTTGGTTTGCACCAATCAGAAATGCTTGTTTGGCGCCATCCAGTGCTTTCAATTTTACGCTTTTTTGCGCCATTGTGTATTGCGACGTCTCCCAGCAATATATTTTCTTTTACATCATAGCCGGAATCGAAACTATCGTTTATTGTAATATCACTCTGCAATAGATTTTCATAGCTAGGATCAAAGTCATTGAGTCGATATTCATCCAAAATAACCTCTCCTTCATTATCTTGCGTCAAATCGAAAAACTCCGCAAATGATTGTTCTTCAGATATCATCCTTAATAAATCAGCCCGTTTTGTGAAGGTTTAAAAGAAAACCCAACTAAAGCAGAGCTACGTCGCATAGGTGAGTCTGTTCAAATAGAAATTAAATTTGTATTACATTATTCTTAAGGGTGGTTTAAAGTGCCTTTTAGGAATCAAATAAAATAATTTGTCACAAATGCTGTACTTTGTGTAAAAATTGTCTTTATATGCAAGAAGACTTTACGAATGAATGCTACGATCTTGATCACACTATGATCAAATTAGTAAACCATTTTAACTGAGCTATTCTATGATTTCCTATTGAGCAAAAATCTGAAAAAACAAAAAAATAAAGAATAAAACAATAACAATTCAACACAACATATGGTAACTAAGCTAATTAGCTGGCCTCAACTTGCTATAATAATATCCAATGCAATAATGCCTCGAGCAATACTAATAAACACAAATTGATCAAAGAAATGGTTGACATATTATTGGTATTGTAGGTTAAAGAGCCTGGGTTCGAATAGACATAGACATAGTTTATTTCGACACCTCTGTCGACATAAACTATGTCTATATGTCCGCCTTAATCCATGCTAAGCACTCTACATTGGAAATGATAACTAAGGTAGGCACAGCCAAACTGAAATGTAAGTGACTTCCCCCCACATACCTCCCTCCCTTATTACACTCTGGGCTGAATTGATAATGTTAATTTCACTTTTCCATGGTTCAATTTGGAATGTTTTCTGCTTACAGTGCAATTGTTAGTACTACTAACGTATAGTAGCTCTTTGCTATTAAGTGTTCATTAGTTGGTTCTTTTCAGGCACTGCTTCTGGCCTTGCTCAGAGTGAATTTCAATAAAACAAAAGAGCCAGACTAACCGAATCATGAAATTCAAGATCAACCTAGGCCACTGGAATTTAATTAAACCATGTTAAGTACGAACTTCTGAATTGCCTTAACAAATTTTCTGCACAGAGTTTTGTTTCCGGTATATTGATTCATTTTCTAGTGAAATCATGAAATATGTCGAATGACGAAATTATTGAGCAATCAAATCGGAAATATTTTATCAAAAATCTTTTGTAAAGTATGAGTCACTGATGGATCGCGTCGATAAGATGCGGTCCATCTGTGGGGATCATGCTTAACAAAAGGAAAATTTCTGATAGGGAAATACCAACAATTTTGATTATTTGAAATTTTAGAATATTCTACTTATATCGAATACGACTCAACTAAATTAGGAGAAACCACTATGTGGCAGAATCCAGGTTTTCTTCATGTGTCCGAAATGTTGAATGAATAAAAAGTTTTAAAACCAACAGCAGTATTGATGGTTTTGGACCTTTTTATACAATATGGATAGTATACTACCATACGCTCAAAACGAGTCGTTCAAATATTCTAGGAATAGATATATATTATAAAATATTACCAGTAAGCTGAATTTTCTTCTGATGGAAGCCATTTTCTTCGGGTATCTGACATTCTAATGGTAGCTGGCATTCTGCCAGTTTAGGAAACCTTAAGTTTCTTTTTCAGCGGCACTATTATTATTATTTACGTGTCCAATGATATGTTTCTTTGCGCAAATTTTAATATGGAATTGTTTTCCACAATGCCCACATTTGAAAGGCTTTTTATTGGCAAAAGCCTTCTTATGACTCTCTAGAGAAGTTTTATTTGTGAATTCTTTGTGGCATATTTCACAAAAGCATGGCTGGTCTTCGGATTCGCTGACATCATTGATTATTGTGCTAACGACATCAACATATTCAACACTCGAGAATTCACCGGATTTAAATCGCTGATATAATGTTGTAGGTTTTTCAACTATTTTTTTAGATTTCTTATTCCCTTCCGCCTCAGAATCTTTGTGTGTTTCCATATGTTGATCCAATTCAATTCTTTTGAAAGATTGATCACATTTTTTACATTCAACTACATTATTATGAGTTTCAATGTGCTTTCTGAGAAGGTAAATATTAAAAAATCTATTGCTGCACATATCACATTGAAACGGCCTCGGTCGTTTCATGTGCTCGTTTAAAGTGTGTCTTTTTAAATCCAGTGTGGTAGAAGTTTGAAATTCACAGTATTCACATGAACGGATTCTGTCTGTGTGTGTGTGCTTGGTATATTCATGCGATCTCCTACCCGAACTTTGTATAAATCGCATCGGGCAGTATCGACATTGGTATTTTTTTTCATCTGTGTGTATTCTGTAATGCTCATTCAGCACAGATTTTTGGCAAAACCGTTTGCCACACACATCACAGCAATGTGATTTACCTCTTTTGTGATTTCTTACATGCTCATACCATGTTCCTCTGGCTTTCATTCGATGCCCACAAATCTCACATAAATATGGTTTTTCTCCCACATGTATCGATCCATGTTCCTCTAAAACTTTTTTTGAACAGAATACTTTATCACATATGCCCCGCACTTATGTACATCAGCAATAATGTGCACAATTCCATGGTTAAGCAACAATTCCTTTGTTGGGAATGTGTCATAACAAACTTTGCATGAAAATTCTTCGGCTACCGAAGCGTTTAGACCATCATGTTGCCGTTCCGTTACCATTCCATTTACTGCTCTTTGCTCTTCAGACACTTCATTCTCAATATTTTGAGCTACGGTATTGTTTGTTGGCAAATTTTCATTCTGCGTACCTCCATTAATATCAACAAAACCAGGCTCAGCATCTGGCTGCACAACTCCATTATTAGAAGTCTTGTTGACATTTTGATCACTTTCATCAGGGAAATGGAATTCGATATGGTTCTCGTAAGTTTTCGGTCTCGAGAAGATTTCCCCACAAATGACACAAAGACGCTTCCTTGAGTTTTCATGTTTTTTCTTATGCTGTCTCAATTTTGGATAATTATGAAATTTTATCCCACAAATATCACACGAATACGGTTTTTGACTGGAATGAACCTTTAAATGGTCCCTCCAAGTCTGACTGTGAGCAAATCTCTTCCCACATTCGTTACATTCAAATGGTTTTTCACCAGTGTGTACTCTGTAATGTTGAACCATTTGGCTCTTTCGTGCAAATGTCTTGTGGCAATCGTCACACTCAAACACTTTTCCGATTTCGTTTGTCGCAGCCCCTGAAGTACCAGAAAAAGGATCAACTTGGAACACAACAGAATTGACTTCTCCATAAACAGAGCCATTGAATGCAGCCATTTTGTATCCAAATTTTTAATCTACAACCATAGAGACTTGTTTGCTATCTAAAGTGGTACGACCAAGGTTTAGTTCTCGAAGAAAAACATGGAGTCCAGTTTGTAGTTTATCCTAGGTAGAAAGTTTAACTTTCAATGATGCTTCAAACCCTCCAAGTAAATTCTAAGCAAATATTCATATTTTATAAATCATTTACTGCACTAAATGTAATTTAGGAAACTGCAAAAAAAAGGACAATATTATATATTTTGTTTAAAAGATGATTGAAAAATCAGCACCACAGAAATTATAAAATGGAACAATAAAAATTGAAATGCTTGTGAATAAAAACACAATTTTACTCTCAATACCGACATTAAATCCATAACAGATTCATTTTTGCGGCTAAACTTTCAAGTTGTTTTATTCGTATGAATCAATAAGCTGATCTTCAATGATTCCGCACCAAACAGGCAGGAAGTCAGCTATTCCCTACTTAGACACCCAGGAAATTGGCTTCAAGCACAAGAGAGTTTACTGGTAGATGATGTGGTTACACGATGGGAGTCTAGATGAAATTTCAAATCTCCAACAGAAGAGAACTCTTCATCACAAATTACACATTTCCAGGCTTTAGCGCCTACAAAAAATTTCCCCTTTTTAGCTTGTGATTTAAGGTTTGTTCTCGAGTCCATGGTACATAAAATTCCATGAACTTTCATGTGAGATTTGAGATGAAAACTCCGAATGAAGCTCTTTCTACACAATGCACAAGAAAAGGGCTTTTCGCCAGTGTGAATTTTGCTATGGTCATGCAGATGGGAAGCTTTCAAAAACCTCTTCCCGCATTCGATACACAAAAATCGTTTTTCGTTCACATGAATTTTTGAATGATCTTTCAAATGAGATTCATCACAAAAACATTTCTCGCATTTAGGGCAAGTTATTGGTTTTTCTGTAGCATGTACCCTCATATGCTTTGTTAATACAGACAACTGGGCAAATGTTTTCGAACAAACTGTACATACATGAGGTTTTTCACCCGTATGTAATCTTGAATGGTTTTTCAAAGTACTTGAATGGGCAAATCCTCGATTGCAAGTGCGGCAAACAAAAGGTCGCTCACTTGTATGAACAACCATATGGTTTCTCAGCGTTGCCGGGATGAGCAAATTTTTTCACACACATTTCACATTCGTATGGTTTTTCTCCTGTGTGAATGTACAAATGGTGATCATAACTGAACTTGTCATGAAATTTCTTATGACAAATGGTGCAAGAGTATTGTTTGTCCGCTGTGTGCACTCGGCGTCTATGTCTCGCACGTTTTATGCTATCATGGAATAATTTTCCACACCACTCGCACGCATAACCACCATTAGGGTTTCTTGCCCGAGCATGATCCAATAATTTCTTTGAAATTTCATCAGTATTTGTTCCCGAATCTTTTTGAGAAACAAATTCTTGTTGATATTGAACTTCGACGTTTAAAGTGACCTTTGCACTATCATCTTTGACCTCTGGAGGTTGTTTCAAAGTCTCTGACACACAGTCGTTAAAAGTTACTGTAAGCATATACTCTTTCATGGTATGTCATATGTCACCTAATAATGGAACAAATAACCAGAAAATAAATTTGAAAATTACAACACAATATTTAAATTTAGTAGGATGAAAGTTCGCAAAATGGAAAATTTTTTTTAAAATCAACTAAACGATTTTTTTGCAATAAAATCCTTACTTCCGACTGATATCTTGTTTTTCTTGAAAATATTTCTAAAATCTGTTGTCAAATGTCTTAAAAAGCACCGACAAGGCATCCGCTCAACTTTTTTTTAAATCGCCCCTTATTGATCGAATACTCATGCTCTGAAGCCTCATACTGGGACAACACTAAAATGCGGGAAACGGGAATGACGGGAACAGCGGGAAAAATACTAAAATGCGGGAATGACGGGAACAACGGGAAATGTCGAATACTAAAAAGCGGGAACACTTGCGGGAAACGGGAATGACGGGAAACACACTAAAATGCGGGAATGTCGGGAGATACCTTAAAATGCGAAATTACGGGAAAAATTTTAAAATGTGGGGATAAGGGGAATTATACAAGAATGTAAACTGAAACTGGGATGAATGCGCTAAAATACGGGAATAACGGAAATAATAACTTATTTTTGATGCTGATTGATACCCCAAGTCATTGGATCTTATCACTAGTTGATATCGAGTCAAAATCACTTTCCATCATAAATTCACTAAATGCCATCGTTAGAGAGAGTCAGGCATCATGTATTTTCACTCAAGCGCTTCGCATTGTTCGAGCTAGCTTAAACGCCCAGGTTGAATTTAATTCCTCTGATTGGAGATGCATCATATGTACAGATGTTCCACAGCAAGAAAATGGCTTTGATTGTGGTGTACATGCCGTGGTAAATGCCTATTGCGCTGTACATGAACTGCCTTTAGCCAAAAATATACCAACCGGGAAATGCAGAAACTGGATAAAACGACTTTTATTTGTTGAATTCAAAACTGATTACGCTCCAAAAAATCGTTCAAGGATTTATGGGGCAAAACAACTGGTTCAAAAAACTTGGAATCACTCATTGCCGCCACCAAGCATTGCGTATGATTCATACAGCAATATTTGTGGGTATGGTAGAGTGACAAGTCAGTGGGCTGTGTGTGATGTTATCGAATGTACAGGAAAAAAGAGCGGCGAGGAGCAGATTTTTTGTGTATCATGCCGCCGATGGTACCACAAAACCTGCTCGCCAGGGTTTGTAGATTTTGATGCTCCATATTTTCGCTGTACTGTTCAACATTTAAGTCAGCCTCAGTAAGAGACCTGGCGAAATTGACGACGTTTAAGGGCCCAATACTGTGCTGATGTGTTTAGTTTCATGACAAGGATATTTTTTTACAATCAGCTGAATCAGAAATGCCAAATTTACAATCTGAATCAGATATAAAAAATTAATGCTCTTGTAAACTTGCCCATGCGCGGTCAAAGCATACTGAATGATAAAAATGCTAATTTACAATATTTCATGATAAATACACAAAGTGCACGGAATTTGTTAGGATTATATAATAATAACAGAGTCAAATGCCATTTTGAAGAACCTATTTTCCAATATTTTCGTAAAATTTTTAACGTGCCCGGTTTTGTTTCATTATACGAATATTTTACCTGAACGTTAGTTTTTCACACCACCCACTTCCCCTCTAAATCAAAAATCCGAATTTGGCATGTGCAACCTCGATACGAAAAGTTACGTAGATTCCTTTAATGAATTCTTTTACTTTTCTTCGGTATAGTTCATTCTACGGTTGCTTGTTTATATCCTTCGAAATAAATTTCTTTTGTGAACTTCATTTATTTGCAATCAACGAGGCATGATATCAGGGCCGCGGAGAATGGTTTAAAGATTTAAATTGTTAAGGGTGTGCCAGATATGATGACATCATGATGTCCCTCATGTAACATACGTTTTGCTGGCAATGGTGAACTTAGATTGATAGCTTAGATGAACTTGGTAACCGTCTTTCTGCCGAGAGATTCGACACACAGCAACAGGTTTGCAGAGTGTTTTTTGCGAAGATAATGACTGACTGAATGAAGTCTGTCATAGAGAGGGTGTTCATACATAGTACCCCCCTCAGCAAAAACCAAGAGAGCGAATCCTAGTCTCGGAGCAGCATAATTAAATACAATAACAAGTCTAATATATGTATTCTAGCATATACCACACCATCGTTTTCAACAAAGTTTTGTATTTTTAGGGGAGATTTCATTTCTTTTTTAAAAAAATAAAATTTTTATAATAAAAATTTGAAAAAAATAATTACAATTTTTTTTAAACAAAATATAAAAAAGTCTTGTTAGGACAGGACTAGTCAGTCGGTTAGCTCAATCGGCAAAAGCGTTCGGAAAAAGCTTTTCGAGTATCTCCCGTAATTTCTGCATTTTAGAATATTTCCCGTTGTTCCCGCATTTAGTGTGTTCCCATCATTCCCGCATTTTAGTGTGTTTCCCATCATTCCCGCATTTTACTGTGTTACCGTGATTTCCGCATTTTTGTATAATACCCGATAGCCACATTTTGAAGTATTTCCCGTAATTCCAACATTTTAGAGTGTCTCTCGTCATTTTCCCCTGTTTTCGTTCGCATTTTTGTACAATTCGGGACATCCCATATTTTAAAGTATTTCCGGTCATTTCCGCATTTTAGTGTGTTCCCATTATTCCCGCATTTTAGTGTAATTATCCCAGTTTCCTCTACATTTTTGCATAATTCCCGTTATCCCCACATTTTAGAATATTTCCTGCATTTTAGGGTATCTCTCGTCATTCCCGCATTTTAGTGTGTTTCCCGTCATTCCGCATTTTAGTGGAATTATCCCAGTTCCCGTTTACATTTCTGCATAATTCCCGTCATATCCACATTTTAGAATATTTCCCACATTTTGATGTGTTCCTGTTATTCCCGCATTTTAGTGCAATTATCCCAGTTCCCGTTTACATTATTGTATAATTCCCGTTATTCTCACATCTTAGAATATTTCCCGCATTTTAGGGCAGCTCCCGCCATTCCCGCATTTTAGTATGTTTCCCTTCATTCCTGCATTTTAGTGTGTTCCCGTTATTCCCACATTTTGGTGTAATTATCCCAGTTCCCGTTTAAATTTTTGCATAATTCCCGTCATATCCACATTTTAGAATATTTCCCACATTTTGATGTGTTCCTGTTATTCCCGCATTTAGTGCAATTATCCCAGTTCCCGTTTACATTATTGTATAATTCCCGTTATCCCCACATTTTGAATTATTTCCCGTAATTCCCGCATTTTAGTGTGTTTCCCGTCATTCCTGGATTTTAGTGTGTATCCCGTCATTCCCGCATTTTAGTATGTTCCCGTTATTCCCTCATTTTAGTTCATTTATCCCATTTCACATTTACATTTTTGTATATTCCCCGTAATTCCCGCATTTTAGTGTGTTTCCCGTCATTCCCGGATTTTAGTGTGTATCCCGTCATTCCCGCATTTTAGTATGTTCCCGTTATTCCCGCATTTTAGTGCATTTATCCCAGTTTACATTTTTGTATATTTCCCGTAATTCCCACATTTTAGAATACTTCCCGCATTTTACTGTCATCCCGTCATTCGCCCATTTTAATGCATTTATCCCTGTTCCCGTTCACATTTTTGTACAATTCCCGTCATCTCCACTTTTTAGAATATTCCCGGCATTTTTGTATAATTCCCGTAATAAGCACATTTTAAAATTTTTCCCATAATTCCCGCATTTTAGTGTGTTTCCCGTCATTCCCGTTTCCCGCAAGTGTTCCCGCTTTTTAGTATTCGACATTTCCCGTTGTTCCCGTCATTCCCGCATTTTAGTATTTTTTCCGCTGTTCCCGTCATTCCCGTTTCCCGCATTTTAGTGTTGCCCCCCATACTGTCATTCGCAATATAGGAGTCGTATAAGAACAACGCACCTTGTTTTGTATATTTCTAAGAAATTAAGTCAGATTAAATTTGACATTTAACTATCCAGCACTGACAAAGAATCTGCTCAAAATTTTTTTTTCAAAACACCACTCACACCTATTGAATTGAATGCTTAGAAGTCTCATACTGTCATATGCAATATAGAAGTCGTATAAACACAATAAACCTTATTTGCATATTTCTAAAAAAATTGCATGTCATGATTAAATTGGACATTCAAACGCAGTTTTAAAACTCCAAAAGATTAGTTCAAATTTTGAATGGTTATGAAGCAACAACACATATTATCAAAAATATCAATAAACTAGTTAGTTTATCAAGGCCGCCCGCAAAATGAATCTGCCGATAAAGAGCTACGATACTAGTTACATTCCCACATTTTTGATGGCCAAAACAGATCAATTTTGTGACAGAAGACACAAACCTAGTCCTGATATCCAAAAAACATTCATTTTTGGACGTTGACAAGCGAGGTTCGCAGTTCAGTTGTGTTTTGTCTGTTTTAATTGCAAGAGGATTTTCTGTAACGTACCGGTACCGTATTTGACTGCATTCTCACCACTGTATACTGCAGAACACATTACCACTGCAAGCCATCGAGTATAACTCCACCACGGCTGGACTACTCACTGCAGAAGAACTCTGGGTCCCGATTGATAATCAGAGTAAGTAATGCAGTAAAGAAGCTGAGCTCAGGATCGACTCTATAGCAATTGCAAACGGCATCCATGCATTGCACAACACAGGGGTCTAGTGAAGTTTAGTACCATATTCCTGAATGTCATCAAAATAAAAACTGGCAGAATATTTTTTTTTATAAAAACACTCCAAAGGGTGTGAAACATGGTCAAATCATACCATTGATTGCTATTATATTTGATCAATATCACATGTATACAATTATCTCGCCGTCCAACACGAGTTTTCGACATCACATTTTTATCTTAACTAAGGGCGCCCATGCTGTGAGCATCTGGCATTGCCCCCGGGTTAGGATGAGTAGCTTCCAACATGAGAAATTTTATGATAATCGGATATATGGTACTAAACTTCACGAGACTGGAACATATTACTACTACAAGCCACCATTCATAAGTTCATTGGGAAGAGTCCAATCAAGGCCGAAGATTTCGGATCAAGTAAAATAAATCAAAGACACAATTGGCAATTGCAAACTGCAACTTTTCGTTTTTGACACGTTCAGACGTTGAACATTTTATCAACTTTCAGTTTAAACAACCCACACTGCGCAGGATACTCATTCATTGCACCACTAACATTGTTTTTTTTTCAAAAAAAAAAATGGTCATTATGAAATAAAAATTAGTTTAACCCTGAACTATTGATACCGGTACAGAAGATTCAATTCATTAATAAACTTGGAATTATTCCTCATTTTTTTCAATATTCTTCCTTCCTTTTATAACGGAAATGATTTGAGATTTAACTCATGCTGCATGGTATTGATGTACAGTGTAGTCTTTTCGTAAAAAATAGCTTAATTTCGTTCTGTCCATATTTTATATCTTGCAATAGAAATTAATAAAATAATAGCATTTGTTTCAACATTATTGAAATTGAGTATTCTGGTCCACTAAAATCTAACATAACACTTGTTCTATAGTCTGTTTTAAACTGGCATTGATCAATTTGCACAAAACTACATTACTTTAGGCGCTACCAACATGGATAGAGACGCAGTTAATTTCGACACCTCTCGCCACACAAACTGCAAAACGGGCGGCATTGCTTCGGGCGAACTTCTGTAGATTAAAAACGCAAACGCGGCAACCAACCCATCATCAACACGGCGAATCAAAACTCCAGGAAAACAACAAATGGGCATATCCCGACCTTTGACCCATCGACATTAGACATAGTTTATTTTGACAAAAGGCGATAGAAATGAAGATAAAACATCACAGAGTTATCAGGAAAGCAAACAAAACCTAAAATAAAGTTTGAAAACGTGACACGGAATAAGTTTCAAAAAAACATTCAAAGAAAGTAACACGCGTTTGCTTACCTCAAAAAATATATAAATATTACTAAAGTCGAACAAACACATCATACGGGACCTCCTCCACACAAAAAATAAATGAAATAAAGCGGCGCCAAACACACACACGCACTATAAGTTAAAACACAGACGAAAAAGAAATTGGACTCTACTGGAGAAACTGTACATGAGAAAAATTACGTTAAAACAATAAAAGAATTTCCAGTGCCAAATTATATACAACGCGAGAGCGGCAAATTCAAATATGCATTACTTGATTTATTGTTCCAGACATTCAAGTTACAATACTGATTCAACTTATTATTGTTGCTGATATGCATTATTACAATGATTTCGTTTCGGTATTTGAAATACAGCCATCATAACATACATTGATTAAAAACATTTACAATATGATAAAATGGTTTGACAATAATAATTCCAGATGCTATTTTTTGCAATATTGATGGACATAACGGATTTGTTACTGTTGGAGTTTAATAATCATAACAATTTAATGATGATGACAATTACTGAGGTGAATTAATGCTTTCGTGAGCCAATTTCGGCATGTTTTGTAGTTGGGCAGCGCCGGAAAAATAGGCGAGGCCAAAGTTTATATTGTGATGTTAAATGCCATCATGGGCATATTTTATTAACATGAATATTACTAATTGGAAGCTATGGCCAAATCTTTTTTTTACATATAAGCCGGCAATATTTGTTCAACGTTGGTAAATTGATGTCATTGCAATAAAACTAAGATTCAGGACATCGCTTTGATTGGGGAATAATCAATTCCTAACCCCTGCTTAGCTAACGTATTTCAGGTTACTCTAATTACCAAAACGACCGAAAAGTACAGAAGCGATCCCGAAAGATTGGAAAATGTAGCGAAGCGGAAAATGTACCGAAATTGACCTGGGGTTATGTTGGTCGGTCAAAATCAAGCTGAAGTTTTGAGGCGATTCCAACCATTCCCCTTTTTCAGGTATTTTGAATTATTTGCTATGGCCTATCCGTGAATCTGTCGGAGGGGATTCCTAAAACTGAGATTCAGGACATCGTTTTGATTGGGGTATGCTCATTTTTAACCCCTGTTTAGCCAATGTATTTCAGGTTACTCTAATTACCGAAACGACCGAAAATTACAGGAGCGACCCCGAAAGATTGGAAAATGTAGCGAAGCGGAAAATGTATCGAAACTGACCCGTGGTTATGTTGGTCGGTCGAAATCAAGCTGAAACCGAAGTTTTGAGGCGATCCCAACCATTTCTTTTTTCAGGTATTTCGAATTATTTGCTATGGCCTGTCCGTGGACCTACCGGAGGTACTTCTACTCAAGTATCGTTAGGGACGGACCTCCGTAGTGACTGTGCATCACAGCGACCCGCGAAGTACCTTGCTGAACACGCTCCATGGTGAAACGGGCAAGCATCGAACCATCGGCCTTCCGGACAATGCGATCGCGCTCAACTGATGAGCTACCGAGCTGGGCCTCCATTTTCCAACCATTCAGTGGGATGAAAATATTAAATATAGTCCACAGCGTCACCTAGCAGTGCAACAATTTTTGCCGCGTAGTTGTCGGCATCGTCGTGATCCATCTTTTCAAACTGTGGTTGGTTTCTACCTCCACCGTTCCGTATTCTTAGGGTGATTTCATCAGTCAATATGTTCGTAAATTGTATTAAAGTGGTCTCAAAAACCGTGAACTATCGAACCGGATATATTTGTTTGTGGCAACCTCAGCGCTCATTTCAAGCGCGCCACAAAATATTGAAAAAATCCGGAATCCGGATTGGAATTGGATCTTCTTTTATCCCCCCCCCCCCCCCCCCCCCATAAAAAGACACCTTAATGTTTACTGGATAATGGGTGAATAACAATTGTGTTATGAGAATTGAGTTCAGCCTAGCAAGACATTCTCTAACACCTTATTATTATCTGTCACCATTGTGATGTTATTGTTCTAAGTGTTATAATCACTGATCACAGATTTCAAATTTGTATCCTTAGGAGGAAAGGTTGGTGGGACCACTTTGAAACTCTTTCAGATTAATTAATATCAATAGCCAAGTATAACTAGGGGATACAGTTTGGATACATTTGTCACTCGCTTCCGTAGTTTTCGGTCGCTTCCTTAATTGGAGTAACCGATGTATTTCTTACAATGGACATTTCGCCGAACGTTGATTTCCTGTTTACTTCCGAGCTGAGAGCCTATCAATTAATTGTTTATGATGACGTGACAATACAAATTTAGAATCCCGCTTAGTCAGATTTTTTGACTCAGACGAAGTTTTAGACTGCTTTTTAAGCGCGTCGTCGTTTTAGTATTCTGATATACCTTGTGGATTTTTGTTTGTAAATCTCATAGACATAGTTTATTTCAACACAAAAGACTATACAAATAAAGATATCACATTACAGAATCATCAGGGAACCTAAAAGATATATGAATTAAGTTGATTTACAGCGATTTACTCATTATTTGCTTCATGATTTTGCTGTTAAATCCATAAACTCGGTAACATCCCTAAAATATCCTGTCAAACTTTCCCCATTGACATAATCGTGGTAGTCAAGCGTCCATGGCCAAATTTGACGTGGTGTTGTGATCCTAAAATACCGGGCTTTGCTGCATGAGGTTAGCTAGACAAATGCAATTTTCAATGAATAAAAAATGTTCGAAAAACTGTGAACTACGTTACTAACGAACCAAACGTACTTTTTTCTAGCAAATTTGGCATTTGGATTCGTGTGTTTAACTTGAGTTCAAAGACTGAAAATGCTCAAAAGCAAAATCATGGAGAAGTTACTAAGTAAACAACTTTCATTAAGCAACATATTAGTAAGTAATATTCACCAAGTAGATCAACTCTACTTGTATATACACTGTATATATTATATATCATACAATCGGTGGCGTACTTAAAACCTTTAAAAGAGAAGGGGATGAAAATTAAACAAAAAATCCTGGTCGAAATACGAAGTCATAATGAGCGCCGCAGATAAAAATATTCTCAGAAAATTAGTTTTAATTGCATATCACGACAAAACTGGGAAAAGAAAACAAAGGAAGCAGAGAAAGGGTGTATGCAAAATCTACCCAGAGCAAATACCACTCACTGCACTTCGCTATAGAAGTTCAGTTCTGGAATATTTTTACCTAAATTAATGTTGTTTGGTTTCTTTTGAACGCTGCTTCGTTCTTGCTCAGAACGAAATTCAGAACACGAAAAAGGCTCAGTCAATTCGAATAGGCCTCTCTTAACTCAAGAGTGAAAACCTTTTATTAAAAAAAAACTACTTAAGATAATATTTGAACGGGAAAAATAAATAAATAAGAAAATGCAAGTGTATGTGCGACGACGACGGCCACTAAAAAAAATGAAGTGGCGGATGGATTAACCCAGGGCAAATGTAACTTTTCGCACTCTGTAGCGCCGTTCAGTCAGATCAGTCCTGATTCCTTTTAGACGCAGCCTCTTGTAATGCATACGGAGTGAATTTCAATAAAAAGAAACAGTTTGCATAATTCGAAACAGTCCGAATTGGTTACTTCTTCCCCAAATACACAGATTTCTGCATTCCATCTTTAATATCCGGTCTGTATTCTAATTCTGATTCAAAATATTCGTTCTCTAAATTTGGATGACTTCGGACGTATTCCATATATTCTGGGTTTCCTGCATGATGAACAAAGTTAACATCGAATATAATAATTGTTCACTAGCAAAACCGGTATCTTTTAGTCGTGATCAAAATTGCCAGAAAAAAGTTGGTCCCGAAGTGCAACCTCGCCAAAAACATTTTAAAATGTAAAAAGCGCTAATTTCACTGGGGTTTTAAAGAACTTTGAACGGTTTCCAAATTAAAGGTAAAATTGTCCCGTGATAGCGCGTATAAGTGCCCAAGTATTAGTATTATTAGTCTTCGCATAATCGACGCATTGGGACAAGTTCTTCAAGTACGAGCTTTAAAGGTGCATTCTCATTTTCTATACAATATCGCTATTTTTGATCTTCCAAATAAGGAAAAATAAAACCGTTTACCACTTATAAAATATACAAAACTATACAAAACTTATAAAATAGTTTACCCGGATATAGCATATTGTCTGCCAAGATCACCGAACCCTTCTTCAATAAATCAGCTTCCATCAACCGTTTCAGATCTGCCGTATACAAAGGTTTATGGTGATCGATGAACACGAAGTCAAAGAGGTCAATATTGTGAGTGGATTTGAGGTATGGAATTATCTCTGATGACGAGCCGACTATGACGGTAACCTGAATAAGGAATGATTGATGAATAATGATTCTAACTCAGTACTGTTCAGGAGGAATCCTCAAATATTCGGCTCGTTGAACTCACACTGTTTAAGGACATAAATTGGAATGAATATGTCACTAGTATTACTAAACAAGCCTTGATGAAAGTTGGTTCTCTATATCGAGCTTGCCATTATCTCACTCCCGAAATCATTCTCCATTTGTACAAATCATTCGACCCTGTATGCAGCATTGCTGTCACATTTGGGGCAGTGCCACTGTCACTGTTCTTAGCATGCTCGAACAAAATTTTTAATAGGTCAACACAAACAGTTTTACGCAAAAAGCTTTTTCCAAGAATCTCTAAACTTTGGAATTCCTTGCCTTCTTGCTGCTTTCCTGATCGTGTTAATCTACAAGGCTTTAAAACTCACGTCTATCAGGGATGGGGGTTCCTTAGTACCTATTCCTGCATTTCATGTAGTTCTTTGCACTTTAGAGGCTTCAGGAGAATTTTCAAGTTTGATTCTTCTCCTGTGGCCTTGTTTTGAGCGAATTTCAATATATTCATGCTAGCAAACGGAAAAAAATTTTGGGGCCAGGTTAAAGATTAGGATATGAGTAAGAAAATGCCATGTTCGCTATGTTCCTAATAAATTTGAGACTCCCACGAAACCCACCCGGCAAACAAACCACTATTTGAATTCGCCGCTAGGTTCCTATATTACCTTGTCATCTAACCCCGCATATTCCACCAATTCCTCCGTCAACCTGGCGTACTTTGGTTCAATTTCAATCGAGTAAAACTTTCCACCTGGTTTGAGAAATCTACACATTCTTACTGCGCTGTATCCAATGAATGAGCCAAGTTCTAATACGGTGTTTGGGTTGGTTTCTTGAAATACTTTGTCCAATATTTTCCCTGAAATCAGAAAAGATAACGAGCACAGGAATTCATCTATCGTAATATTATCCACCGTGGCTTTTTGCCATATGGACGTCACATGCTCACCACAATTATATAAGATGCCAACGAATTGTCCTATCCTTAATAACTTTTAATATATAAACTATTTCAACATTGAAGTATATGGTAATATGTTCGCCACGTGTAAACTCCGTGTTCACGGCATTCAACCCTAAAAATCTTCAATATCTATTATTTCACGAACATCCAAGCAATATTTATTATTGAATATTATATGAACATTTTTGTTGATTTTACCCACATTATACCCTCTTATAACTCTCGACAGATAACCTATTTTAGCATTTAGGCAAATGTAAACGTGATTGCCACATTCCAGCCTCGTATTCACTAAATCCTACATTGCTAGGATTAACTAGCCTGGGTAAACATGTTTGCATCACAGATTGAAGATCTCGGGTTCGAGCCCCGGCGAGTCCAGCTCGCTTATCCATGTCCTACCACTCAACCCGGGGTGTACTAACTTGGGTAGGCTAAGCCGAACAGGAAAAGATCATTTCTTTAGAGCAATTGTAACCCTGTCCGTCTATAAGTGACCGCTGTTACAGGGCCTTGGTCAGGGTGATCCACTCTAAGAAGTGACCATAAATAAATAAAATTTAGCCACATGTTCCCCATGTGCAGACAACATGTTTACCACATCCCACATCGCGCACATTCATCATCCGATGAACACTCATCAATAACTCAAGTCTATAAACTATTTTAACATTGTGGTATATGAAAACATCACATGTTCGCCACATGTGAACCACATGCTCATCACATCCCACGTTTTACATCACCAACATTCATCATGCTACGAACATTACAGCAATGCCCATCATTTACTTTTCAAATATATCCACGTGTTCTCCACATGGGAACAGTGGGTTCACCACATCTTACCTTTAACATCACCAACATTCATCATCCCACGAACATTCCAGCAAAACTCATCAATGACTCTCAGTATATCCGTGGGATCGCCACGCTTCGCATCCTTCCTCACAAGTTCTATGACGTACTCAGGGTTGTTGTAAGAGTGAGCTGTGCGATCTGGTTGAGAAAGATGTTAAATGAGGGAAATTTCAAGAAGCAAAAATAACATCCAAGAAAAACCATTTGTAAATTGACCAATAACGAAATTTTAGCGTTAATTCGCCAATAAAGCCAAAATTGATCTGAAAACATATTCTGAGGATATAACTTGGTCGTAAAACGTGGGAACAAAGAGATTCGCGACGGAGGCGCACAAAAAATTACGATTTTCACATTTTTATTCAAATCTTTGCCTATTTGAACAGCATTTTCCTATTTGCCAAAATATTTGGCATTGGGGGGCCCAGACCCTGGATTTCCGGCGCCGACAGTGTTTAGAGGGTCCAATCGGATAAATGTTGCCAAAATATCTTTTGCTAAGCATGGTTCACTGATGGATCGCGTTGATTAGACGCGGTCCATCTGTGACCCGTGCTTGATAAAATAAAGTTTCTGGTTGGGCCTAGACCTTGCTTGAAAGGGAAGCGTTATAGTAGAGCAAAGTGGGTGATATCTGCCCTGGGCGACATATGAACAATTTACGGTTCTTTCGGGTGAGCACGGGCGAGCATTTTTTTGTTCAGCAAGTGATTGGACGCGGTCCATCTGTGGCACAATCTTTGCATAAAATTTCTGATTGGGTAATGATCTTGTTTGCGGTGAAGTTCAATTTAGAAAGCTCAAAAGCAGAATATACTTACGTTCAGCATTTTGTTGGGCCATTTTTCCGTTTCTCGATACAAAGTTAAACTATGAAGTGCTATTGTATTTATACATTTAATTATAAAATTGCAAAAAAAACGGTCGGTGACATTTTCTACAGACAAACCTAGCGATTAGTTTCAGGGTTTTTTGATTTTTCTAGCTTGAAACTATTCAATTCAGAACTTGTATTCAGTCATGTATAAGTAACAGATCACGCCTTGGCGGTGCGATACATCAGTGACTCTCAGGGACACACTTGAAGTTGTCTCACCGATGCGTTGCATGACGCTTCGGGTCATAAAATAAAAACGGCAATACACGCCTGCATTGCTTTGTTTTGATCGTGTTTACATGTGAAAAAGCACAAACGCTAACACGAAACAAGCAATAAGCGCTAGCTTTCATAGCAAACCGTTCTGTTTCATTGGAAAACGTAAGTAAATGCATGCAGAGCATTGTGCTAGTGTAAAACGCAAGGGTAAAATAAAACAAACCTAAAAAACGCAACCTACGCAAACGTGTAGTGTGACCTTCACATCGCCAAACATTGTTCAAAGATATTTTTCCACCGTCATCTGGTCGCGGTTTGAAACATGAGAGAGAAATGCCCGACGCTATCGACCCTAATTGGCGGAAAAGAGTCAAATCTGGTGGGAGGACACAGCCTAACAAAAATGATGTTTTTTGTCCCGTCTGCAGTTCACTATTTCGGCAAGTAAAACGGGATCATTGCACGTCGCAAGTGCGCGAAAATTTCGTTTACATCTAAAGAACCGTATCTTCTTTGCCACCGCTTGCATCCTTTGGTTTTAGCCGACAGCGTCTACCACAGCGAATGCCGCTAAGCTCATTGAGTCAAATACGGTTCGCCCAAACGTACTGAATAGAATTCTATAAAGACGTCACATGGCTTCCTTGCAGGGCACGGTTGACCACTGCTGGACTAAGCTATTATCCTGATTTATTACTATATCACTTTCGTTTTTGTCTGTTTTGTTTCAATTATTTTATAAGGAACGCTCACTGGTCTTCGAATAACCTTACACTATACCTTTATATACTCTATATACATCCGGGTTTACCTCTATATACAATAAACATACAATACACAAATTTTAGAAATACCCAGTCAACTACCTTTCAGTTAAATTTAGCGTTTAGTCGTCGTAATTCGAAACCGCCTTGTTTGTGAGATTCATGCAACGTCAACGACACCAGGTTTTATCATTTTATTTCAATATCATCGCGTAAAACGAAGATTTTATATCTAATTATGATACAATAGTCAACTGAATCACACGTATATTACTCGACGTACCATGACTTCTGGTAAAATTTCCGGTTGATCGCTTTTGACTGAACGAAACGATCTTGCTCTGTCACTTATGGGTCGATGGTGACTCATGTTGTTGAGACGCGAGTATTTGTGGCGCACGCTTGTCCAAATAAAATGTCTGATGAGAATATCACCAACATATTGACTCCATTGTAGCTCTTTGTCACACTCTAACAGTGTTTCTATATGATATATTTCCAACCAGGGCTTGACTTGTATTTTTCGTAGAAAAGCAACTTAATACACACAATGCTCGGTTCGATAGCTCAGTCGCTTAAGCGCGACTGTATCACCACCGACCGTGACCTTGTTGTTGTACCATAGAACAGATTCATAATGATACATACCTAACGGTTGTTCGGTAGGTTCTCGAACAGTCCATATCAAATAATTCGAGCCTCTCCCCCCCAAAAAACAGCCTCGCCTTATCCATTGATTTCCTTCTGGTATGGTTTCCGAACTTTTTTTTTATTGAAATTCACTCTGAGCAAGGCCGAAGCAGTGCCTAAAAGGAGCCGACTAATGACCACTTAATAGCAAAGAACTACTAAAAGATGTAGTACCAGCAACTGCACTCTTAATGGAAAACATCCCAAACGGAACTGAACCGCCATGGTGCAGTGAGTGGTATCTGCCCTGGACAATGGTGAAACCATCTACCACTTCTTAATCACCTGCCCAGTGATTCCAGTAGTACTGTATTTTTTAAATATCAGCGAATCGGAATCAACAGAATCAAGAATTGTGCTTTTGTCACACTGTATACGGGCCTGGGGCAGGGCGATCCGGTTTATTCGAATCAATAGTGAATCGAACAAAACCTTGAGAAATGAACTAGAATTTTTATTCTTAACGATGAAGCGCAATCGTTTTTGGCCTGTTCGTTGCCCTTAGACACTGGGTGTGAATTGAAAATACACAATTAACCATAAATTTTTAGATTCTCATAACTGGGACAATTTGTAACATTGTACTAAAAAATGGGAAATTTGTTATTTACATGGAATTAGTGATTCGATCCGAATCGAAAAGTTATTCGAACCAGACTCGAATTACAAAAATTCGGTTTTGCCCAGCCCTATATTTTACGGCAGTAGGCTGCTACACGCCAGTCAGCCCTAAGAATTAAGAATCATTTGAAATCCTGATTGAACGCTTTTCCCAATCGGAAAATTTCTGCCTAAGCATCTTTTGTTAAGTATGGGTCACTGATGGATCGCGTCGCTGAGACGCGGTCCATCTGTGGCACATGCTTGACGAAATAAAATTTCTGATGAAGTTGATCAGGCAAAATAATCATGTTCTGTCACGAATGTGTCTTCAAAACTAATGTGGTATCCGTTAATTATTATTGTTAGGGCTGGGCAATTCGATTTGGTGATTCGAAGCACAAATTATTCGAATCAATCCTGAATCGTTCATGGAAACAAAAACTTGCTAAATGTACTAGAATTTTCATTTTAAACGACAAAATGCAATCGATTTTGGTTAAGCTTGACCAAAATCGATTGTATTTTGTCGTTAAAATATGAAAATTGTTGCTCTTAGACATAGAGTGTGAATTGAAATACACTATAAACTATATATTTCGTGATTTCCACAATGGACACAATTGTAGCAGTAAATTGCTTTTCACATGAAATTTATGTTTCGATCCGATTCGAATCAGATTCGAATTCCAAATGATTCGGTTTTGTTCAGCCCTAACTATTATCGATTCAGAACCAGTAGAATCAAAAATTTGCATTTATGCCTGGTAAATACTGTAACGCTACAAGCATAACTAGTCCTTAAAAATAACTAAATTTTAAAGTGAATTTATAAAGCTCAAGAAGAACGATGTATAACATTTTTTTACAGCCACTTCTTGGAGTGGATCATTCTGCCCAAGACCCTGTACCAGTAGCCACTTATAGACGGACAGGGTTAGAATTGTTAGAAAGATCATATCTTTTCCTGTTCGGCTTAGCCTACCCAAGTTATTACACCCTGGTTTGAGTGGTGGGCATGGACTAACGAGCCGGACTCGCCGGGATTCGAACCCGAGATCTTCAACCAGCGACGCAAACCTGTTTAATCCCTAGGCCATTGCGTCCAAAGAAAAATGTTATTGTTATATACTACTTGTCAAACCGTAACAAATTCCAGCAGATATTTTGGTCCAAGAATCTGGTCTACGAATTTGCAATTTTGCCACGCTGTATACGGCTGGTGTACTACACGCACAGAGTAATTAGAATTTATCTTTGATCGCTTTTCCCAATCGAGAAAATAATTCGAATCAGATTCGACGTCCACATCATACTGTTCTGTCGAACGCTAATTTTGATGATTGGAATCTCACTCTAAGCAAGGTCTTAAGATTCAAGATTCATTCAACAATACTGCACTTTTATGGTAATATGAACAATTATATTAGTAAACCGGATATTTCTGCAGCCTTGTAGATACGGGGTTTTGAAGATTCCTAACGTATTTCCTGCGTGTTATGGTAGGCGCCTAAAAGGGAACAAATGAATGGTAGACGGTTTCGTCCTCACCCAGGGCAGATATCACTCACTGCACTTCAACATGGTGGCTTAGTTTTTTATGGGATGTTTTCCGCTTAGAGTGCAGTTGCTGGATTTTTTGTTATTTGATTGGCCGTTAGTTAACCCAAGGCCCGTTCTGGCTTTGCTCAGAGCATATAAAATATAAAAAAAGATCCCATCCACTCTCGCCGATGATTTGACCTTTTGACCTTTGTCTTGTCTTGTCTTGTCTCGTTGTTTATTTAATTTTGGTAATTGTTCATTATTGCACACAACGTCTACTTCGCCAGAAAGAAAATTTCATAAATATAAATAATCTTTGCAAAATGATTGCAGCATCGTGTGAGTCAGAGTTGCATTCCCGCAATTTCTGCAGACGTCACGTTCCCGCCAACCAGACAAACACTTAAATCCGCTGCCATTAAACTTGCTAAAACATGTTTTGTTAAGTATGAGTCACTGATGGATCGCGCCGCTGAGGCGCGGTCCAACTTTAGCCCATGCTTGACAAAATAAAATTTCCGGTGGGTGAAAGCATTTGTGTGCTTTGTCCTAAACCACATTTTGAAACGCGTTTTATAAAGTATGGGTCACTGATGGGTAACGCCGCTGAGGAGCGGTACATCTGTGGCTCATGCTCGACAAAATAAATTTTACATTTAAACTTTGAACTAGGATATCTTCAGCTAAGAGGTGAACGGCAAGCCGGCAGTTTAAACTCTGAGTAAAGTTCTAAGTTCTAATTGACTCTGAGTGAAGTTCCAAAGGTGGCGTTATTTTGTCAAGCATGTATCACTGATAGATCGCGTCTATTAGGCGCGGGCAATCTGTGGGCCATGCTTGGCAAAAGAATACTTATGGTAAGGCTTGGTGACTAATGTGTGAAGTAAGACAAACACGAGGGCGTTTGACAATTAGGACCAATATGATGGTGAGCGATGGAAGCAATACAGTAGGGTCTGTAAGGTGATTAGACATAGTTTATTTCGACACCTCTGACGACACAAAAGGCGATACAAATGAAGATATAACATTACAGAGTTATAAGGAAAGCGAACAAAACCTAAAAGAAGGTTAAAAAACGTGCCACAGGATAAGTTTCAAGGAAACATTAGAAGAAAGTAACACGCGTTTGCTTACTTTATTATTTTTTTTGAGGTGACTGCGGGATTGGAGCAGGAAATTTGGCCCGTGATATCTTAAGAAACAAGATTAGTGTCGGTTTCAAGAATGATGACGTCATTATGATGTTAGAAGGGTGGGATTTCGCTTATCTGAGTTTAATAAGGATATCGATATGAACTATAAATATGTAAGCTCATGAGTGGACGCAGATGGCTAGCACGGGCACGGGCAACATGTAGCTTTTTAGGTATGGGCTTTAGAATAGTCCTAACGTATTTCCTGCGTGTCGTAAGAGGCGTCTAAAAGGACGCAAAGAAGTGGTAGATGGTTCTACTACCATCGCCCAGGGCAGATACCACTCACCGCACTTTGCCATGGTGATTCAGTTCTGTTTGGGAGGTTTTCCGCTTATAGTGCAGTTGTTGGTACTATATTTTTTGGTAGCTCTTTGCTATTGAGTGGCCGTTAGTTGGTTCCTTTAGCTCTGCTTTCGGCCTTGCTCAGAGTGAATTTCCATAAAAAAAACGTGCTCAACAAAATATTATTTATGATAGATTTTAGGGCGAATTTGAAATAAAGTTCAACGATGTAATTTGTTTAATAAGGAGTTTTAGTGTCTCGTTGGCCACGCGGCTTGTGTTAGGTATTTATTATTAATGGAGATTTAGTAGGTCAGGGTGGTCGTATTGTCCGAAAGTCCGATGGTTGTATACTTGACCGTTCCATCAACGAGCGTGCGCTTCAGCAAGACAATTCGCGGGTAGCTGTAACATAGAACAGATACAAATAGGTACGTTTCTAACGGGCAGGCTATAGCAAATGTATCGAAAACCATTAAAAAAAAAAATGTTTTTATTGATATAGAAAAAAGAAACAGCTCGTTTTCGAACAGGAACATACGGTTGTGATTAGGGCTGGGCAAAACCGAATCATTTGGAATTCGAATATGATTCGAATAATTTTTTCGAATCAGATCGTTGATTTCATAAAAATAACAAATATCCCATTTTTACTATTACTATTTTAGTCTCCATTATGATGCTTAGGAAATATACAGCTACAGATTAGCATAATAATTAGCATAAACTGACTTAAAAGCGATGTATTTTTTTAACGGCAAAATACAACCGATTTTGACCAAAATCGTCTGCATTTTCTCGTTAAAATAGGAAAATGCACTTCATTTAGCAAATTTTTGTTTCTATGACCGATTTACAATTGATTCGAATAATCTGTACTTCGAATCGAATCAAATCACCGAATCGAATTGTCTCGCCCTAGTTGTGATGTGCTGTGTCTTGTGCTGTGTCAGAGGTCAAGATTCAAATAGGTCGGGAATGGATGATTTCAAACTTAAGACCACAATACACGCGAAGTTGTCTTACCGATGCGTTGCATTACGTTTCGGATAACAAAATAAAAACGGCAATACACGCCTGATTGCTTTGTGTTAATCGTGTTCACATGCCCACAAAGCACAAACGCACGCAACAAAACTTTGATAGAAAACAGTTCTGTTTCATAGGAAAATGCAAGTAAATGCATGCCGAGCATTGCGCTTGCGTAAAACGCACTGATAAAATAATAAAACAAACCTAAAAACCCTACGCAAACGTGTAGCGCGACCTTAAGCCTTCCGGTAGGTTCATGGGCAGGCTATAGCAAATATATCGGAATCTTAAAAAAAACGTTTTTTATTGATCTAGAAAAATAATTTTGGCTCGTTTTGGAACAATAACATACTGTTATGATTAGGGCTTGGTAAAAAAAAAATCAATATTTTTTTCGTATCGAATCGTTGAATCACCGAATCGAATTGTCTCGCCCTAGTTGCGAGAGTCTAGGGCTGTGTCAGACGTCAAGACTCAAATAGGTCGGAAATGGAAGTCCTTGAAATCAATACGTTGCTTTGCGTTTTGGATAACAAAATAAAAACGGCAATACACGCCTGCATTGCTTTGTGTTAATCGTGTTCACCTGCTTACTAAGCACAAACGCACGCAACGAAACGATCACTCTTCATTAGCTTTCATAGCAAACCGTTCGGTTTCATAGGAAAACGTAAGGAAATGCATGCAGAGCATTGAGCTTCCGTTAAACGCTAGAATAAAATAAAACAAACCTAGAGAAACACGACCTACGCAAAAGGCCTTTACTCAGTCGAGAAAGTGATTGATTTCATCAGGAAAACCGGCAGTTGCAACAAAAGTTCTTCTACAAGTCGACACTCAAAATGATACGTGGCTGCCACTGGCAGCGGAAAGTTCTGGGAAGAGGGTAGTCCCGTTCAAAGTTTTGGATATTATTTTCATATTTCATACTAATAGGCAAAATTCCCGCGCGCCTTTGGCGCAAAATTACTTTTTGCATGCGTTTCTCGCGTCTCGCACGTTTCCGCCGCGCAATTATTTTCGCCAGAATGAGGAAAATTTTGATTTTATTGATGCCACCCTCAACAGTTGTGATCTTCCGCAGTCGCTGGCGTGAAGGCTACTATACACGTAAAGATACTTTACCGATGCATTGCGTTCTGTTTTTTGGTAACAAAACAAAAACGGCAATAAACGTCTGCGCTGCTTTGCGTTAAATTGTATTTACATGTCCACAAAGCATAAACGTACGTAACAAAACAAGGACATTCTGTCAGTTTGATAGCAAGCCGTTCGCTTGTCTCGGAAGACGTAAACGTCCTGCTTGCGTAAAATGCAAGGTTAAAATAAAACAAACCTTAAGAGTGCGCGATGGTTCACGCAAGCACTGCTTAAGGCTTTCTCCACTAACCATGTCCATGCACAGAAAATATGAGAAATGTGAGCAAAACCTTCACCCCGATTCGGAACTGATGTCTGTACGAGAGGTCGTGGTTCGCATACGATTAAGCTGTATTCTCGGCTTTCCTCTCCCGCAGGATAAAAAAGATAATGAAATCTTGAGAGGCGGCTCGACGACAAATGTGGATCCAAGACAAACATGAATACGGTTGGATTTTGACGGTATTGTTTGTTTAAGGTCTCGTTGGGCCTACATATGCAAACAAGTTGGTTGCACCGAATTGAAATTAGTATACCAGGGTGGTTCAGTGGTAGCCGGACTCTTTATTGAGGCTTTTATGTGAATAAGTCATATTGGCGTCGCCAAAAAGGGGGGGCGAACGGTAAACTGGGTAAAATTTGAAAAATTTTGAGGTCAAATTATGACGGCAGAATGATCGCCGCAGGCACAAAATAATTTCACTTGAAACAATGCGCTTTTATGGTTTGCAGCAATAAAACATACGCAAATCGCGTTGGAGGCGCGAATTTTTTTTTTTGAAAAAGAGGGGCTTTCTAGGCCTCGAATAGGCTAACTAGTTTTATTATTCAATGTGCGCCGAAGGCGGGCAAAAAAATTGAGATTACATACGTGTTAGAGCACGTACAAGGTCATATTGAGATTTTTTCGGTCTATGCACTTTTTTTTATTTATTTTGTTTAGTCTCCTTCGGAATGCATTCCACCTTGTGGTTACTTGAGCTAAATCTTTGTGTAGTTCTTTATCATATAAAAGCACTGAACTAAAACTTATGGACGCGGCTTCTGGTTTTACATAAAGCGAATTTCAATAAAAAATGAGGAGGATAAGATACACGGGGAAAACTGCCGCTATGTTTTTCGCGAGGTAAAAAAGAAAGTTGGCTCGATGATAATTTTTGTCCTTCAAAACTCGGGCATTATATAACTTTATGTGTATATAGGGCTGGGCAATTCGATTCGGTATTTCGAAGCACGATTTATTCGAATCAATCGTGAATCGTTCATAGGAACAAAAACTTGTTAAGGGAACTGGAATTTTCATTTTTAACGACGAAATGCAATCGATTTTGGTCAAAATTGACCAAAATCGATTATATTTCGTCGTTTAAATATGAAAATCGCTGCTCTTAGCGTGAATTGAAAATACACTATAAACTATGATTTCTCCATTCTCACGATGGAGACAAGTTATAATAGTAAAATGGGATATTTGTTTTATACGTAGAATTAGTGATTCGTTCCGATTCGAATTCCATATTATTCGGTTTTGCCCGACCCCTAAGTGTATATTGCTTTGTATTTTTCAATATTTGTTGAAAATAAAGCACTTTAAACTTGGGCAAAGGGGCAGCTAATGCTCTTTACCAGCTTGAAAACAGTTATCAATAATGACATTATTATTTCCGGCGCGCTTTGATTTCCTCATATTTCCGAAAAGTTCCGCTTATTGACACAGGAAGCATATTGTTTTTATTTTCTACATGATTAATAACTCCCTCACAATCATCATTCTCTCTTAGCTTAACACCGCCCATGTATTCTGCTAGAATTTATATGTGTTACACAGTGGCATATTTAGGACCTTAAAAAAGGGTAGGGGGTTGAAAGTTTCCAAAGTGAAACTATGACGCCATAATTGGCGACGCAGTCAAAACTTGTTTTCTTAAAATACGGTTTTTGTTGTATATTGTTTTATTGTATTGTATCCTCATATAACAAGCTCAAAATCGCTCCGGAAGCTCAAAATATTTTTGAAGAATGCTATTTCAGAATCTAAAATGGATTAATCAGGAGTAAAAAAAAAACGGAGATTTCCAACAGAAAAGGCATCTAAAAGACCATTCTATGAATTCTTTTCGGCGAAGGGGGGCCATGGTGCCATGCCCTCTAAATACGCCTGTGATAGCACACGATACATACGGAAGTTTCTACAGAGTATGGTGGCCCCCACAGTCGCGTAAAAATAGTGTAAAAGTTTTTATTTTCAAGGGAGAAATCCACAAAATTTCTTCTAACAAGCAAGAATACAGACACTACAAATACGATGGGCATGTTTATATTGTCCAACTAAATAAATTTCATATATTTTTTTCTGTAAACTGGTGAGAATAAGTTCTTTTCATTTTTTTTCATAAAAGTTCGCTCCGATCAAGGCCGAAAGAAGGGCTCAATCGTCAAAGAGATACTACAAGATAAAGTGCCCGCAATTTCACTCTAAGCGGAGTACATCCTACGCAGAACTAAATCACCATGGTAAAGCACAGTGACTGATATCTGCCCTGGACGATACTTACTTTCTTAAATAGAATCATATAAAAAAATATTCGATTCGAAAAAGTATTCAAAACCGGATCATTCGGAATTCGAATAATTCTTTCGAATCGGATCGAATCAATAATTCCATATAAATAACAGAATTCAATTAATAATATTACAAATTGTTAAAATCGAGAAATTCATAGTTTATGGTGTATTTTCAATTCACACTTTATGTCTAAGTGCAACAATTTCCATATTTTAACGACAAAAGGTAATCGATTTTGGTCAAACTTGTCCAAAATCGATTGCATTTTTCCGTTCAAAATGAAAATTTCAGTTCATATAGCAAGTTTGTGTTTCAATGAACGATTCATGATTGATTGGATTCGAATAAATTGTGTTTGGAATCGATTCCAATCACCGAATCGAATTGCCCAACCCTACTTGCATCCCAAGTCGTTGGTCTAGTGATGGTAGCCTAGATATTTCTTAAACTAGGAGAAGTATAACGAAATGGCCACTAAACTAGTTAAAGTATTACTAGGTAACCTAGTTTCGCTTTCAAAACTAGATAATTTCTGTAATTAAAACCAGGTAAACAAGGTAATTGTCGTTCCGCTGCGTTTAGGTATTTTTAATAGGTTTAATTGAGGGTTGAAATCTTCAAGTAGTCTATTTTGGAAGTTTTTTTATAATGAAAATATGATTTCCCTAGATTTTTATACTATTTATCTAGTCTTTTCAACCAGGTACTAGGTTGTAAAATAGATAAAGTTACCTATTTTAGCTAGTAAATTCACAAGGTAAAATTTCAAACAGAAAACTCGGTAAAAGTTTTCGCGGGTGGCTGTAACATAGGACCAATACACAGTCACCACAAATTTCCATGCCTAACGGTTTTTTGGTATAAGTACCCCGCTAGGTTCACGGACGGCCATAGCAAATAATTCGGAAAAAAAATGGTCTTTAGTTGGTTCATTCTAGGTGCAACTTCCAGCATTGCTCAGGGTAAATTTTAAGGAGCAAGTTTTTGCGAATTATTTTTTTTTGTTTTGTGTGTAGGTTCATTAACTTTAGGGCTAACGGGCGCTCGTATTTAGTACGTGTTTTTCGAACTTCGGTTGAGGCTTTAGTCCATGCGCCTGATCTTTTTTACCTTTATCTTTAAAATGTAAATATGATATTCTTTACTACTTTTGTCACGGCGAGAAGGTCGAAATGAATGAAGTAATATTAAAAAAGGTAATGTTTTAGATTTTGGTGTTAGGAATAAAAGTACTAAGAAATGCAATCGCTTAGAAAGGAATTCTCTGCTGTTCCATTTGCGGCTAAAAAAATTGGAAAGAAAGGATCGCTTATCTTCTTAGGCATCGGAGCAGCCTATTGGGTTTGGTATTGGAGGAAATGCAGAGAGTTGAGACGAAAAGCTATAGAGAAGAGGCAAAAAGAACAAGAATACATTTCACAAAAGTTGAACACCTTGGAAAGAGAATTGGTAAGTTTTCATTTGTTATTTTTTTTACAAGGGTTACTCGAAGTTTTGATTCTACACTGCAACCAAAATGTAGTAAAATATTCATACTTTGACAGTAAGTTCTCTTGGATGTTTTAAAAAAAAATTATCCGATTTTTACATCACAATAAGTGCTATATCGGGGTAAAACATCTCATGTTTGTCGCCGGAGGCGCGAAATGAGATTTCGAGGTTTAAATAAAATGACTTAACTGACTAAATATTGAAAACATTCACTGAGCAAGAGTATTTTTGATATATTGTTCTTAAAGTCCTTAAAACGCCGTTCCGCGCTGTTTTTTCGTTTGGTGAGGGGATAATTCCTTTTATCCCCCTAAATACAATTGAATGACAATTTTTTTTTTCAGAATAAAGCAAGGGTTGAAGAGATATTGAAGCTTAATGGGCCAGAATTACTGGAGAAATTACGAAGCAATGAAATAGACGCTGAAGAGGCTTTGAAAGCTTATATTTATAAGGTACATTCTGACAAAAAGTCATTTTACAGGAATTGTATATTTTTTCCAAGTTTTTGTAGATAGTAACTTTATTACGAAAAAAATAACACTCATGAATATGAAAAATTAATTATTTGAGGTAAATAATAATAAAAACGAAAACGACGCATAATGTTATATATGAAAATACTAAATAATCCTAAGAATATTTTTTAAGTCAAATTATTTGTTAAGGCCAAATTTTGAAGTCAAAAAGGGCGCAACAGGCCACATATAGCTTTGATAATTTATAGCAAAAATGTAAATCGCACTGGTGCCGCTAAAATGGAAAGCAGGACTTTCAATGGCTAAAACAGGCTTAAAAGTTGTAATCTTCTATCAAATATCAATTTTGCCGTATTAAAAATACACGGAGTTCAACGTTCATTTCGCGGGAATTGTTCATTTCCAACATTTGGATACGCCATGTTGATGAGGTTTGTGCCACATATCTGCCGTTGAGGGAACGCTTACTAATACAAAACACATTTTCCAGGCTTGCAAGGTGACTGGTGACATCAACTGTATCACAGAAGTGATGAAAGATTGTGAAGAAACTTTACAGAAATTACAGAATGGAAATACAAAGGATTTGCCTTTGTACGGGATACCTGTCAGTTTAAAAGAATGCATGAAGACCAAGGTGAGTGGATCAATATGCGCAATTCCTGCACTGTAACAAAAGTACAGTAAATTAGCTGGGCATTTGCAGTAATTGCATATTTCCAAAGTTAAAAAACGCCATGTTGATGAGATTTATGTCAATTATGGGCTGTTGATGGACCGCACCTTCGCGCTTCGCCTTCCATCAACAACCCATATTTGGCTAAAAAGGTCAATTTTGAATTTTTTTCAATACCGCCCAGTAAAATTACTATCAAAGACCATGCCCATCACTCAACCCAGCGTGTAATAACTTTGGCAGGCTAGGCTGAACAGGAAATATCATATCTTTCGAACAACTCTGACCATGTCCGTCTATAAGTGACCGCTAGTGCAGGGCAGCTGTAATCACTGCAGCTTACAATGGCGGCTCAGATCTGTATAGGATCCTATGTTTTTTGCTTATGAAGTGCAGTTGCTGGTACCACATTTTGTTTTAACTCTCTGGAGTTCCATTGATTCTTAGCCGGCTTCTGTTAGACGCTACTTCCGACTTTACTTGAAAAGAAACTCAATAAAAAAATTTTTCCAGGAGTATTTCTATACATATATATGTTTTGTAATGAACTCGTTCGGAAATGGGAAACTGACAAGAAATATATGACATAGTCGCCTCATGGCAATCTCTAAAATTTTCCCAGTTGCAGATGAGTTCATTCTACTTGAGGGTAATCTTTGCTTTAACTAGTATGAGCCACAGCTGCACTGCGACGAAGAAGCACAATGTATGTACGGCCAAGTTTGCTTGAACAAACGTTACGCAAATCTATATCTCCTCTCAAAGGTCCTTGACTAGACTGTTTTGCATGTGCAGCGTGCAAACTACCGTGTAGACACACATTGCGGTCACCAATTCTAGCGATGACAGGATTCTGCAAACCTCGCACTGTCGCCACACTTTGTTTATTTTACAGGTACTGTAACTTCTGTTCCCGTTCGAAAGGTCCACTCGATCGGCTTCCAATTCACGCACATTAACAGTGAAAGTTTCGCAGTGTCGCACTTGGGTTGGGCAATTCGATTCGATGATTCGAATCGATTCGAACCACAGATTATTCGAATCAATCTTGAATCAGCCATAGAAACAAAAATTTGCTAAATGAAGTGGTATTTTTCCTTTTTAACGACAAAATAAATCGATTTTGGTTAAATTTGATAAAAATCTATTGCATTTTGTCGGTAAAATAAAGACGTTCGCTTTCAGACTGGAGTGTAATTAAAAATACACCGCTTTTAAGCCTGTTTATGCTAATATTTGTGATTCATAATTGTAATTTATTTAATTATTATAATGGAGACAATAATAGTATTAGTAAAAATGTGATATTTGGTATTTTCATGGAATTAGCGATTCGATCCGATTCGAAAAAAATATTCGAATCAGATTCGAAGTTCAAATGATTCGGTTTTGCCCAGCCCTATGTCACACACAATTTTATGCGTTTTGTGCTTTCACACCAATTTGTGCTTCGAATCGATTCGAATCACCGTATCAAATCGCCCAGTCCTAAACTCAAAACTTATTTTATTTTCCCCATCCGGTCAAGCGGTATAATTTTCCGTTTATTTTTTTGTTCAGGGAACGCCAAGCTGCGCCGGATTAGCGATGTATCTTGACCAGATACCAACTGAAGATTTGGTTCTTGCAAAAGTATTGAAGAAATGCGGTGCGATTCCGTTCGTTAAAACCAACACAGTACAGATTATGCTAAGGTGATTGAGTGACAGATATTCAATATTCAAAAAAAAAAATCCGTTTTAATTATTATGAGCAAACAATTTTTTATGTTCGCTCCAAGCAAGGCCGAAAGCAAAGAAGCATAAGAACGGTCATTTGAACGACAGAAAGCTACTACAAGATAAAGAGACAGAAAATGCACTCTAAGCGGAAAACATCGCATGCACAACTAAATCATCTGGTAGAGTGCAGTGAGTGGTATCTGCCCTGGGCGATGCTAAAACCATCTACCACTTCGTTGTTTTCTTTTAATCGCCTCTTTCGAAACGCAAGAACTGTTTTGAGACTATTCTAAAATTCAAATTTGACCAAAATCGATCGCATTTCGTCGTTGAAAATGAAAAATATGCACTTTCTTTAGCATGGATTTGTTCCTATGACCGATTCACGGTTGATTCAAATAATCTGTACTTCAAATTGATTCGAATCACCAAATCGAATTGCCCAGCCCTACCTACATGGCCACGTCACGACAGTGTGAAACATCAGCGACTGACATTCAAACAAGCTTGAGTAAAAATTTTACACACCCTCCTCACGCCCCCTGTTGCGACCTGCGTCATCCAATTTTCACATTGCGAAACCGTGCAGACTGTTCTGTAACGTAATTACGCTGCGACAAAAGTACAGTAGATTTACCATTCATTCGCATTGACAGGCGACTCATTGTATATTTCCATGAGTAAAAAATGTCTTGTTGATGGGATTTATGCGCCTAAAGTGGAGCGGTTCATCAACAGCCCATACTTGGCGAAACTTTCGTCTGGTTTGTAAAGCTTGTTGCATCATCGTAATGTTATCTCACTTCGCCCCCCTTTACAGTTTATAGTATAGTCGATGACTTAACCATTCCACTGCCCTGATGAAGAACGTCTGTATAGACATTCGAAACGTTGGCAAAATATAAAATATCGTTTGCAAATCACCGGTTGAGCATTTAAATTCACTATGAATTTCCCTGGTGGCAATCACTCAATCGTTATCTCACTTCGTTTATTTTATCGTTATTATAATAGGCTTTGTTCGGAATTGCTTTTTGCTCTCCTTCTTCCGATAAAAATTTTGAACCGGTCAACTCCATTTATTACCCAATCACATCCTTTCACTGTGAGAGTTCCACAGGGCCACAGACAATTATGCAAAATGTTTTCCCCTCGAACTTGTGATTGTGGTCTGTGATTTGGAATTCATTGCCTTTACACTGATTTCCCGATGCTGTGGATTTGAAATGTTTCAAAACTCGAATCTATAATTGTTTTTTGGGAATGAAGGTTCTCTAGCCCTCGTTTCTGTCCTCATGTAGCTCTTTGCACAACAGTGGTTTTAGATATTATTACTCATTACTAAAATTACTTATAATTAAAATTCTCCTAAAAATAGCTCTGGGGGAATTCAGATAAAGGTGATTTTATGGTTTTTTTTCAATATCAACAGAAAAAATTACCGTCAAAGAAGAGCAATTTTCCTGCACTTCTGGTATTTTTTTCACAGATATTATTTTTTTAACGTATGAGCCACCGATGGACCAAACCCTCCGACAAACAGTCTTTTACAATCGCAGAACTTTAGGAAGTTTTTAGTTTTCTGAACAAGGGGAGATTCGAATCGATTCGAATGCTTGTCTTAGTCGAATGGTTTGTACACTATGACATCAGTACATTGAATTTAGTGGTTTCGGCGCGCATTCGTCCAGATTTTTCGGCTATTTTATGATGATATAAAAAAAAATCTTTATTTTCTAGAAATAATTTATCGCCTGAGACGCCGATTATGACGTCATAATTTTTACTTGCAAAAACATCGCTTCTCCCGTTTCAAGGTTCTGAATACGTCACTGATAGAATGCAATATAGCATTGTGCGTTGGTATCTCTCTGGGCGAATGTAAAACCTCAACACACTTCTTTGCGCTTCTTTTTTGTCACTTTCTAGGACATGCAGGATGGCTAATGCAATTGGCTAATGCAATTAATACTCTGCCGGTGTCTCTTTTATAGCATTGAATCCAGCAATCCGATCTACGGTGAAACATCAAACCCACTCAAACATGACTTCTCTCCTTCTGGGTCCTCCTCGGGTGAGGGCGCCCTTGTAGGGGCTGGGGGATCGGTGCTCGGTTTTGGGTCAGATATAGCAGGAAGTATCCGAGTACCTTCGCACTTCTGTGGGATCTGTGGATTCAAACCAACAAAGAACAGAATAAGTTCTTCCGGGATGATATGTACGTACGAATACTGATTTTAACTATTATTTTCTGTTATCAATTAAATCATCGCCCAGGGTAGATACCACCTAATGTACGTTGTTAAAGTCGATTCAGTTCTCTTCTGCTTTCCTTTTGTGGAGTGCATCTACTGTAGTAGTTTTTTGCCACATAAACGGCCGTTAGTTGGTTCCTTCTAGGTGCTGTTTCAAACTTTATTGAAGGAAGAATTTCAGTGAGAAAGAAATGGTTCATTCGCAAATAAGCATCACTAAATTACCCATGATCAGATTTTTAAATAGCAAATTGTTTTTTATGCCGAATGACGATTTTTGATTTGTATAAAAGTGTATTGGAGGAATAGAAATTTTGTGGCAAAGGCGCGTAAAAATTATTAAGACTCTTGACAGAGACCTGTAACACTTTACTTAACTTGAAGGAAAGACGGTTGGCATCGCAAGTCGAATATTTCAGCTTCGAGTCGTGGGAATTATGGCTCGTTTATCCATGCCCACTAGGGCTGGGCAATTCGATTCGGTGATTCGAAGCACGATTATTTATTCGAATCAATGGTGAATCGTTCATAGAAACAAAAACTTGTTAAATGAACTCGAATTCTCATTTTTACCGACGAAATGCCATCGGTTTTGGACAAATTTGACCAATATCGATTATATTACGTTGATGAAATATGAAAATTGTTGCTTTTAGTGTTAAACTGAAAATACACTATAATTTATAAATTTCTTCATTTTCACGAAGGAGACAAGTTATAATAGTAAAAATGGGATATTTGGTATTTACATTGAATTAGTGATTCGATCCGATTCGAAAAAAAATATTCGAATCAAATTCGAATTCCAATTAATTCGGTCAATCAACCCAGGGAGGAATAACTTTTTAATTCAACTAACCCTGTTCGACTATAAGTGGCCGGTCGAACAGGGCCTTGGTAAGGGTGGTTCACTCTATAGAAGTTTAATTTTGTCAAGCATGAGTCACAGATGGACCGCGTCTCATCGACGCGATCCATCAGTGACTCATACTTAACAAAAGATGTTTTGATAATATTTTTCAGATTAGGTAAGATGAGTTAGAAAATAAAAATTTCACATAAAAACACAAATAACGTTTCCTACTTCTAGGGTCGCTGATGGGCCAAACTGCAGTTTCCTCTACTCTTGGACCGATGGCACGGGATGTGGACACGATTGTGATGGCAATGAGGGCTCTACTGTGTGATACGATGTTTAAATTGGATAAAAATGTACCTCCTTTGAAATTCAATGAAGAGGTATGTCAAAATACGATTTCAATTAGATATTTCGTAATTTTATGAATAATGGGTCATTAATAAAACACACAAAGTTGAATTCAGTAGTTAAAAATGCTTCATTGTTGTCGTGGCAAAAAAAACATTGGTAGGCAAGTCAACAACTTAGGCTTTAGAATAGTCCTAACGTATTTCCTGCTTGTCGTAAGAGGCGACTGAAAGAAATCAAAAAACTCGAACATAGCAGTTCGGTTCCGCTTGGAATGTTTTCCGCTTGGAGGGCAGTTGCTGTTACTACATCTTATCGTAGCCAGAGTAGCTGGCATTCTGCCTGTCTGTTATCCATCAGAAATTTTATTTCGCCAAGTATGAGCCACAGATGGATCGTGCCTACGCAGCACGATCCATCAGTGACACATACTTAACAAAACATGTTTGGTCTGAATATTACCTGCGTGTCGTAAAAGGCGACTAAAAGGAAGCAAAGAAGTGGTGGATACCACTCACTGCACTTTATCGTGGAGGTTTAGTGTTTTCTGTTTAGTGTGCAATTGCTGGTGCTACATCTTTTAGTATCTCCTTGCTATTAAGTGGTCGTTAGTTGGTTCCTATTAGGCTCTGCTCCTGGTCTTGCTCGGAGTGAATCCACACAGGTACCAACTATGCCCCAGTCTGAGATGGTGGTTTTCACTTCATGATTCACTGTTTTTTTGCATGTACAAGACTGATGGAGGAGGTTATAACGGTAACATGTATAAGAATAAGAGGGTGAGGTGTCGAGTTTTATTAAACCCGTAAATACTTGTTCGGGCCAGGTCGATCAGCGTTGCATATATCTCTCAGAGTGTTTCTTACGCTTTGCTGACAGCATCTCCACAAATATCCAACTACTTCTAGTTATAAAAATATTTTGCTGATCCTTCTCAAATCATTCAATATCGGCCTTTTTAGATTCAAGATTTTATACTTGTGTCCTTTCAAAATTCGTTCAATTACAATTCCAGCTCTATGCTTCAAGGAAGCCTCTAAGGATCGGCTACCTCATGGACGATGGATGGATGATGCCAGTCCCTGCTTGCCAAAGGGCAGTGAAAATTACCAAGGAAGCGTTGGAGAGGGCAGGACATACCTTGGTGCCTTTCAAGATCCCGGATATTGAAGAGTTGATGGATGTGACAACCAGAGGTTAGCCCGATTGCTTTATGAATTTCTGTTCGAAGTGAAAATAAATTTGTCACCATCAAAGGCGGGTACCAATACATGTGCTGTTCAAAGGTTCGAAAAACTCATTTACTTAGGTAAAATATCAAACAGAAAACTCGGTAAAAGTTGAACTAGGTAAGTTATTGATTCTTCAAACTGGTTAAAAGTGCTTTAAAAATGAACTCGGTAAACTAAGTATACTAAGCAAACTAGATACCTCTACCTAGTATTACCAGTACTAGTGAGCATGCCGAATGTCCGCTATTGCAGTAGAATAAAGTGAACAACTTCAATTTCTGCTATTAGGAGCCACTTCGAATGTAGCACCAGAAACTGTCCTCAGAGTGGAAACATTCTAAGAAAAACTGGGCCACTATAATAATGTGCAGCATGTGGGTATATGCCCCGTGAAACTGCCGCATCTTTCACCCAATTCTGAAAATTTAAAATTTTAAATGCAATTCCAATGTGTGCAATATCGCTTACCGCAACCTAACAGGATATAATTTTTATTTGTTCAATTTCACTGGGTGAAATTCTGTGGGGCGAAATCCACTGAGATAAATATCCTTATGTGCGAATCTGCATGGGTACAATTCTACTAGATGTAGTACCAATTACAGATTATGCTGATTGAATATCTGCTATGCAGTGAAACGAATATACCATCTTCAATTCTTGCCTTTAGCATTCTATATCGACGGAGGGAAAGGAAACATTGAAAGAACAAAGTACGACATCGTTGATAAACGGCTCTTACCTTCCTGGAGAAGATGGAAGATGCCTCCGTTTATTATGAAGTTGTATTCAATATATCTCAGGGCTTTCGAAGTAAGATTTGTTCATACTATACTCATCAATTGGATTTGATCATTATACACACGGCCGGATTAGCAGAATGCCAGCTAGGCTAATCTGCTAAGTGATGATAACCGAAGTGCATAAAACAGCTGAAGATTAACAATTAATTAATCATTCAAAATAGCATTTTCATTCTTGTGTTACGTTTTTCTACACGCCTAATTGTGCAGGGAAGTTTAAGGGACGTGAAACAGTTCCTTCCTGTGAACCGCTAGTATCTTCAGCGACTTATGCTTGTTGTAAAGGCCGAAGTACACGTTTGCGTGGGTTGCGTTATTTCTTGTTTTGTTTATTTTACCCTTGCGTTTTACGCAAGCGCATTGCTCTACGTGCGTTTCCTTACGTTTTCCAATCAAACAGAGCAGTTCGCTATGCGAGCTAACGGAGAGTGCTCGTTTCGTTGCGTGCGTTTGTGCTTTGTAGACATTTGAACACGATCAACACAAAGCAATGCAGGCGTGTATTGCCGTTTTTATTTTATTACCCGAAACGTAATGCAACGCATCGGTAAGACAACTTCACGTGTATTGTGCCCTTAAAACTAACTGAAAAAATTTTCCTGTAACCGGAAAATATACGTTATTAACCGAATTTTTGATTTTTCAGTCTTCACGCATGAGCAAAGATCTACTGGCTTATGGAGGTGGTGACAAATCAGCCTACAGTTTATGGAATTTGACTTTATGGATGAGCGAATATAAGATGAAATTTTGGACCGAATGGAGAGAAAAGTATAAAATCGATGCTCTGATTTGCCCTGTGCATCCCATGGTTGCATGTCCAAAAGGAATGGTGGCTAATATGACATGTGAGTAAGGCGAATGGGAACTGTAATATAGTGAGGGTTGGGGAAGGCAAAACCGGAACATTCGAATCTGATTCAAAAAATGTTCTTGTTCAATAGAAATGGCAAATGGTCGGTTCTGATTATTTATTCTGGGGATTTGTCAAGACAAAGGCGTTAACAGCTGCGAATACAACAACAAAAAGACCATATAATTTCAATTGACACTTTGTTTTCTCAGGGAAGAAAAAGCCTATCGTTTTTTTTTCATTGAAAATTCACTCCGAGCAAAAATGGGAGCATGGAGCAAAGGGAAATAAATATATGACAAAAACCACGTAGAATGTAAATTCAGCGGAAGGTGTAAAATAGAGGGGGTGAAAAAAAAATAAAGTTAAATCTTTTTCCCCCCAACGCACCCAAACCGCTGATTGAGTCTTTTTTAAAAATATTTTTGTTAAAATTGGGGGACAAATGCCCCCCACTCCCCCCTTTTTTTGCTACCAGTGTTCCCTCAGCGGAAAGCATTCATAACGGAGCATCTACGTTAGAGTTTTATCTGCTCAGGGTAATGTTGAAACCATCTATCCCTTTTTTGCTTCCTCCTAGCCGCCTTTTACTGCAGACCGGAAAATGTTAGTTTAATTCCATAGCGTTGAAATTACTAGCATTCCAAGGCAAATCTAATCTGACTCGTTAATCCTTACCCACCATTCAACCTAGGGTGTAATAAGTTGGGTTGGCTAAGCCGAACAGTAAAGGTCATATCTTCCCAGCAATTCTTGACTGGAATCATCACTTTTTTGCTCCCTCCTAGTCGCCTTTTCATGCACACCGGAAAACGTTGGGGTAATGCCATAGCCCTAAAATTACTAAGTTTCCAAGACAAAGTCTATACGGATTTATCACATAATGTGTTTGACAAAACACATCGATGATATTAAGATTAGACACAAACATGAAATTGAATTTTGTGATTGCAAATTTTACCCGGAACTTGACGTTCATATAGATTGGGTGCTGTGGCCTAGTGGCTAAATATGTTAGCATCGCAGGTTGGAGATCTCGGGTTCGAGTCCTGGCGAGTCTGGCTCGTTAATCCATGCCCACCACTCAAACTAGGGTGTAATAACGTGGGTGGGCTATGCCGAACAGGAAAAGATCATACCTTCCCAGCAATTCTAACCCTGACCATCTATAGGTGACCGCTGGTACGGGGCCTTGGTCAGGGAAATCCACTCCACTAAATGGTTATAAAACATTAAATGTAGCGCATATGAGCCGTACCGCATCCACAGTTACAAACAGACCCACCGGTGTCGTCCTGACTTAACAAGCCGGGTTTACCGGGACTCGAACTCGAAATTTTCGACATGTTAAATGTCACGAACAGTCATAACGTAGTGCCTTGAGACTATTATATCCTTAAATTCGTACATACAAATTTCGTCACTTTTTTGAGGAATTTCACATTTATAATTTATTTCAGCACACATGAGCTACTCGACCGCGTTCACCGTCACAAACTGTCCTGCTGGCGCCGTTCCGGTTACTAAAGTAAATCAGAGAGATATTGAAGAACTCAAGAATCACAAAGGTCATTATGGAGATCAATGGGATCGACATTGCAAAAAGGTTCCTAAATTGATACTATTAAAGTTACTCTTCTTCGCAAGCAGGAATTTTTTTTTCACGAGCACGAGTCACATAAGATAAAGGTGGTCAAAATCGAATGAATATCTTTTGTTCATGAATCTATAAAATTAGGTTTTCCAAATTGAAAGCATTTCAAGAATATTAAGCCATGTAAAGGCGGGCTTCTGAATTGTCTAGCGTATTACGTGCGCGTCGCAAGACAATTGCTGTTATTTTATTTTGTCCTGGCTCTTTGCCACTCTAACAGCCGTCGCTTTATTCGTTCTAGGGTTCTAGGCGGTACTTCCGGGTTTTGCTTAGAGCGAATTTCAATAAAAAAACGAAAGGCGCGCGGAAAATTTTGCGATTTTTCACGCAATATAATACGTTGCTTCATTTTTATTATGGGTTTTCAAATTATCTGTTATGGCCTGTCCGTGAACTAACCGGGGCGGAGGGCTTATCAACAACCTCTAGGTACGGACCTCTGCAGTGATTGTATATCTGTTCTAGGATGCAGATACCTGCGAAGTGCCTTGCTGAAAAACACGCTCGGTGGTGAAAGGGCTTAGCGGCCGAATCAAAGGTTCATTAACCAAATCCGAATTCCATTGGAGCGCCATTCACTATTGACTTATTTGTCCATGAGCTTATACCCAACATGAATTATATTTTGTCAAGCACGGAAAATCGATGGTCCGCGCGTTACTAAAGTGGCGCGATCGGTGGTGGAACGGGAACCCTCGACCTTCCGGACAATGAGATCGCGGTTTACTGACTGAGCCACCGAACCGGGGTTGCGGACTTTGAATGTGTATTCATTGCACCTTGATTTTTGTAATTTATTCAATATTTTAGTAAATATCTCTGCTGTAATCTGTCATATTTCGTGACCTAGCAAGAAACACAAACAAAAACTACTCATGAGTTAGGTTCAGGTGCTCATTCTGGACTCGCATTTGAATAATTTTCATTTGAAAAATTGTATAAATTCTACGTTATATTATTTTCATTGACGCGATCCATCAGCGACACATACTTAACGAACGCCATGACAAAATTTTTCGTTTCTTTGGGAGACCTCTTCCCAATCAGAAACTTATTTTGCTGGCATGAGCCACTGATTGATCGTGCCTAAGCGGCACGACCCATCAAAAACTCAAAATTAACAAAATATGCTAGGTCTGTTTGACAAAATAATATTGTATTTACAGGCATGCATGGGAAGTATCGACATGCCAGTGGGAGTGCAGTGCGTGTCTCAACCGTGGCAGGAAGAAGTTTGTCTCAGATTAATGAAAGAAGTTGAAACTCTTCTCCCGAAGTAGATGGACAGCTAGGGCTGGGAAAACAACGAATCATTTGGCCTTTGAATCTGATGCAGATATTTTTTTCGAATAGAATTCGATTTACATACAAACTACAAATATCCCGATTTAACAATTCCAACTTGTCTTCGTTCTAAAAAGCAAAAAATTTCTAGTTGGGGTATTTCCCCCTCAAGTTATGAGAAGATGCCCCAGGGATTTTGACATTATTTCATTATACCAGGCAAAACGGTTCTTTGTGTATTAGTTTTTTTCATTTTGTCCAGAGATGAGAAGTTTTTTCATTTTTGTCACTAAATCACAATTTTTGGCACGATGGGCATTTCACGAATCGACGAGTTTTTCGCAACGAAAGTAAAAACATTTCGACCGCCCTCGTCGCGCAATCTTTTAGTGAAAAAAAATCGATCTTGTCTTTTTATGCCCCCTCCAAGATTTGAGACTATCCGCCACCACTTATGACAATAGTATTTGTTGTGAATATTAATTGAATATGCATTGGAGTAATTTATTAAACCTTGTGTGACGCGAGCTTAGGCGTAATTTTTTAGACGAACTTAACGTTTTGGGAGCAAAAACAATAGATATGCAAGAGCGCTTGCCAAAGGTGTGGGCAAAATTTTCGCATATGTGATGTTAGTCACTGGACAGGAATTCATTTTTATCCTGCGGGAGAGAAAAGTCGAGAATACGGCTTAACCACATTTTTCACGTTCATGAACATGGTTGGTGGAGGAAGCCGTAAGCTTACGTAAACAACCGTGCACCGGACCTCTCGCATTTAGTCGTTCTTCATTGGGATTCGAACCCAGGACGATAGTGATGCGTATCTGGAAGCGTATTCCCGGACCTCTCGCACTTAGTCGTTCTTCATTGGGATTCGAACCCAGGTTGATAGTGATGCGTAGCTCGAAGCATATTCCCGACGCTTTACCGATTGAGCTAACCGGGTATCCACCGACAGCGGAACTGTCCCAACATAAGTTTTAAAGGGAAACATACCACTCACTGCACTTTACCATTCCAGTTCAGTTACGCCTGGAAAGTCAACTATTTAGAGGGCAGTTGCTCGTACTACGTCTTTTAGTAGATCTTCGCTAATAAGTGACCGTTGCGTGGTTGCTTTTAGGCACAGCTTCAGGCCTCGCTCAGACTGAATTTTATTGAAAAAGGATTTTTGATATTATTTTAAAATTGAAAAATCTTTTGTGTATCAGTGTCTGACCGCATTTTTCATATTTGCCTCTGCACATAACTGAGTGGAAGAACTCACTTGCCCAGAGCAGAAACCCTCACTACATTTTATTATTATTGCAGTTCGGTTATCTGGGCATGATTTTTGCTTAGGATGTGGTCGCTGATCAATGACTATCGATATTAAAACAATTAGTTTTATGATTGCACAGTGAAATAACGTTGCTCAAAATATTCAAAAAACAAAATAATAAGCAGCACAAATGTCCATCACAAGTATGACAAGTAGAGCCCGGCCGATATTGTTTTTTTGCAATCGATATAGTGACATTTTCGACTCCTGATAACCGATATTAAGGATTATTGAAAAATCTCCCAAAGAAACAAAAAACTCATCATTTCAAAAGGATTGCGCATGTCCATAAGTGCATTTTGGTAGGCCGATATTATCAGTCGGTTTCGTGACCTGCCGATATACCAATAAACAGCAAAATTTGGCTCTGTTCAGTTGGGAACTGTTGACATGGGCTTTAGAATAGTCCTGAAGTATTTCCTACATGTTGTCAGAGGTGATAAAAGGAAACAAAGAAGTGGTAGATGGCTTTAATGTTGCCCATGGCAGATACCACTCATTGCACTCTACCATGATTATTCAGTTTTGTATGGGACGTTTTCCGCTTGAGGTGCAGTTGCTGGCACTACATCTTTGAACAGCTCTTTGAGATTTAAGTGGCCTGGGTCCTTTTAGGCACTGCTTCTGGTCTTGCTTGGAGGAAATATCAACTACAAAAAACTGTTCTTATAAGATATTTTGAAATACTGATCTCTAAACACTAGCAAAGCATAATGATGCATTTGTCCCACCAAAACCAAATGAGTTGCTTAGTGCAACCCTTGTACCATTTACTGACCATTTCCTGGATTTCAATGGTACACAGTCAAAATTTATACCAAGGTCAGGGTTTTCTAAGTTGATAGTCGGTGGTAAAACGAAATGATAACAAGCCAGGACTGTAAAAGCCGCCTCAATTGCCCCTGCGGCTCCTAACAAATGTCCCACAGCTCCCTTCGAGGAAGAAACCGCGAAATTATCATCACAATTTTGAAATAACGTCGATATTGCATCTGCTTCAATACGATCTCCTTGAGGTGTAGAAGTTGCATGTGCATTAATATAAGAAATATCTGATATATTAAAACCGGAATCTTTCATTGCGCTCGCCATAGCCCGCTTAGCACCGGAACCGCCTTGAGATGGTAATACTATGTTTTCGGCATCTCCTGAAAGTCCATATCCTGCCAGTCGTGCGTAAATTTTTGCACCACGTCTGTTCGCATGATTTTCTTCTTCAAGGACAAGCATTGCCGCACCTTCACCCATAACAAAACCTTCTCTATCTCTGTCAAAAGGCCTCGATGCCTTTTCAGGGCAGTCGTTAAAACTTTTTGCCAATGCTCGTATTTGTGCAAACCCCGCCAATCCAAGAGGTGAAATAGCTGCCTCTGTTGCCCCAGCAACCATGACATCACAGTCTCCATGAACAATAAATCTCATTGCATCACCGATCGCATGAGCCCCGGTAGCACATGCAGTAGACACACAATGGTTTGGACCTTTGAGATGATGTTTTATTGCAACTTCCCCAGCAGGCAAGTTTAATAAAATTCGTGGTACAAAATGAGGTGAAACAGTCCTCGGACCTTTGTTAACTAAATTAGCACCAGTGTTGTACACATAATCCAATTCTATCATTCCAACACCGACAGAAACGCCAGTGTTGCATTGATCTTCGTCTGTTGTCGGTTTCCACCCAGCATCCTCCAATGCTTCATCAGCAGCTGCAAGAGCGTAGGATGACATCATAGACTTCGATCGATCGACGTACATTGCCTCATCAAACTCATCTCGTGGAACGTATGCAGCAACTTTGCAAGATATTTTCTCGTATCCTTCACCTTTGACCCTGGTTATCCCGCATTGACCATCGGTTAAACGTCCCCATACTGTGTGAGTTCCACATCCAAGTGGAGATACGATCCCAATGCCGGTAACGACAACATTTCTCGAGTAACGTCGAAAAAGTTTTCTTGTAAAGTACTTCACATGTCGACGACATAAAAATCTAGAACGAATTCGAAAAGTGCTACCATTCATCATACATTCAACGTCTATAGAACTATAATTATAAAAATTGCATTATACATAGGTATTGATGTGACCATAACCAGACTGGCAGAATATTGGCCAACCGCTCGGATGAAATAGAATTTTCTTCGGGTGTCTAGACAACATAGTAAAATAGAAAATAACTTCCATCAGAGAAACTGAATATTCTTCTAATGATAGCAATTTTCTCAGGGTTTCTGCGTTACATAGCAAAATAGAAAATAACTTCCATCAGAGAAAAATAAATTTTCTTCCAATAAAAACCCTTTTCTTTGGGTGTCTAGGTATATAGTGAGAATAACTGCCATCATGCAAAATTTTCAAATTTCCTTCCGATGGTAGCCATTTTCCTTTGGGTGTCTGAGCAACACCTTCAATAACTGCCAGTCTGGCAATGTAATTAATTCTGCAGTCTTGCCACTCAAAAACTCAAATTTTGACAATTCCAAAACACACCATTTGGTAATTTAATTAAAAAACAGAAACATAATTATTTTGACAAGTTCATTGACAATATTGGCAAATTAAATATATATCTTTCCAGCAAGCCTAACCCTGTTCATCTATAAGTGGCCGCTATTACAGGGCCTTGGACAGGGTGATCCACTCCAAGAAGTGGATATAGAAAAAAATCATTTCATTACCTTGCTATGCAGTATAACAATTTAAAGATAAATTGGATTAAGAAATCAAGGCACATAAGTAGCGGTAACTTCAATCTGATTATTTGTATAGCACTTTCAGTTTAATGGCGTATTTAGGAACTTAAAAGTGGGGGGAAATTGTAAAAAATATCAGAAAGCAAATTATGACATTATAAAGGGTGCCGCAGGCAAAAAATGTTCCTAAAAATGAATGTTTTTACCTTAGAATAGCCTAGAAATAGGGCTAGAGACACGAAAAGGTTTTAATAAGTTGATTTCATTGCCTAAAATTCACTAAATAGGATTAAAAACTACTGTGCAAAATAGGTGTAACATCTACTGCCGGATCTTGGTTTTCTTCGGATGTCCAAAATGTCCATGTCATTTACTTCATTCATTGATATCTTGCAATGAACTACCTATCCCTCCTCCTCGTTTCCCTAAAATCCTGGATCGGAGTGTGAGAGAATTCACAAGGATACACAAATGAGATAATATCAAGCAAATATCATGTTCTTATCCACAGAAATATAAGTTTATTGTAAGCTTTTGTGAAAACATAGTCTAACTTCTTCAGACAAGATTGAAGTGAAGTCATTTACTTCAAATGGACAAAAAAAACTTCAAATCATGAATACTGCTATTCCACAGCAGTATCGATGATTTTGAACCTTTTTTTACTGCTTGAGTTTCTACCAGAAATTAGAAAATAGACATTGCATATTTCTAGCAAAAGTTATTGCATGAAATATTGACCCTTCGCTAAATTTTCTTCTGCTGGAACCCATTTTCTTTCAGTGTCTGAGTTGGTGACCTTCTCAAAAAATATTCAAATGATTACTTCACTCAAAGTTTCAATGTCAATGTAATTCAAACAAGAAATCGGTCCATATGCTCTCAGAAGAAAGAATATTGGGATTTGATTTGGGTAAGTATTGGGTAAAATGAAAAAAACAGAAATAACAGGATCTCCATCCACAAAATGACACGTTTATTTGTAAGCTTTTGTTAGGTCATAATCGAACTTTTTCAGACAAAACCAAATATGACTCATAAAACAGCGAATTTTTTTCAGTTTCGTCTGAAAAAGTTAGGCTATGACCTAATGAAAGCTTACAAAAGTATTTGTAATTTTGTGGAAAGTGACATAAACATATAGACATAGTTCACAAAAGTTTATACAAATAAAGATATAACATTACAGAGTTATCAGGAAAGCAAACAAAACCTAAAAAGAAGTTTAAAAACGTGCAACAGTATAAGTTTCAAGGAAATATTAGAAGAAAGTAACACGCGTTTGCTAAACCCATTTTTTTTTTAGAAATAGACATAGTTTATTTCGGATCATGGTATTTCTGTTCTTAACTTTGATACTGTCTACATGTGGATTCGAAATCGCAAGTAAACAAGGAAGAAGGTTTTACAGTTTACTAAACGATACCTCGGAATCTCATAAATTGAGAAAAAATTATGCATCAACATCACTCTTTTTCGATTGAACATTTTTGTATATAGTCACAGAATGTTCTACAGAAACTTTGCTAATTGTCTATGACATGAGCAATAGAGTATAGAGCTGGGAGGCATTGGTTATATTTTTTACCGGCACACCATCTCTACGATGTCGGTTCGGTATGTCACGCTATTTTCTGGTATCAAAAAGCATGTTATTGTGCTGTTTTGAAGAGCTGCGTGAGACACTCCCGAATTGAAAAACTCAGATCATATTAGAAACTCTAAAAAGTCAGCGGATTGTTTTTTCATACCGTTGCAAAAGTTTAAATGAAGCATAAAAGCCAGCGGGCCAAAGGTGGTGTGGTACGAGACTCCAGTGTTGAACAAAACCAGCATTATGAAGATCAATGGGATACGATATTTTGGAAATGCAATACCGACATTTACCATTACAGCACCCAGCTCTAATGGAGTGTAATGTAAAATTAGTCCATATCAGGGTTTCAATTAAGAGTTTAAAGGTTTGAAACAAACCCAGACAGCAAACTATTACAGTTTAATATTTTGAAGTATCGCCACACAAATAGTCCAACAACTGATGGATTCCTACCTGGTAAGGCAAGTAGGTATCTACTTATCCAAATATTAGATGGATATTTCAAAATTCTAATTAAAAGAAATTTCACTTTTTAAATATTCTTGAAAAGATTCATTCTGCAGTGAAATCGTGACATATGCCAAATTTTGTGCCCCTGATTTACTGTAAAATGGGCAAAATATCATCAACTTTGTTTACTCTTAAATGATGAAACATTTAAATGAGATTAAAAACGAACTATAAACACCACCTAATTACAAGTATTCTCGATTTGAAACCTTTGAAAATCGCTTGCTTCTAAGTCGCACAAAATTCTTGAAATCAACGATCAAAGTTGAAATACAATGTCATGTATTTTGAGTAGGTGTCTCTTGAGATGATGCCGAAGTTTGAAGGCCTTACTACACATATTACATTCATGGGGTTTGAGATTCGTGTGCGATATCATATGCCGCTTCAAATTTCCGGGCCGCAGAAACTTCGAGTCGCAAAGTTCGCAATCGAATTTCAAGTCTGTCGTGTGTATCTCCTCATGAGACTTTAAATTCCCAGCTCGTAGAAATTTTTTACCGCACATATCACATTCGAATTGTCGAGTTCCTTCATGGATATCCTGATGCCTCTTCACATCACTTTTCTTCGTAAAATCCTTCCCACATACGTCACATTTGAAAGGCTTCACTCCAGAGTGAGTCTTCACATGCGAAGTTAGATGCCACGGCCATAAGAATTTCCTTTCACAAATATGACATTGATGATTTTTTGTTCCAGTGTGCGTTAATATATGTCTCTTTAGTGCAGAGAGCTTCACATACTTATTTTGGCATATTTGGCAGCTATATTCTGTTAGATTTTTATGAACTGCTAAGTGATTTGCCAAAATATTGATTTTGTTGAATCGGATCCCGCAAACACTGCATTTATGCGAAGATGTCACACTGTGAACAATTTCATGCTTTTCCAGCTCAATTTTTCTATAAAACTTCCTTTTACACCGATCACATTCAAATGGTCTTTCTTCTCCATGAAAAATTACCAAATGCTGTTCTAAGTTTATTCGTATGTTGAATGACTTTCCACATTTTTTGCATTCATTGTTTGGAGATTTTCTCTTAGAACGTGAAGATCGAACGATGTTTTTCAATGGTTGTTGCTTAGATGGTCGCCCTCTTTTCACGGCCGAGTCTTCGCGTGATGACATCTCCGCTAATACCTCAGCGATTTTGTCAATGTTTTTCTTTGGTCTTCCTTGCCTCGAAGCCATTTTCTTATCCTCACTTGAAGACATCTTTTCATGATATTCATCCTTTATATATACTGGTACTTCTTCTCCAGTTTTGTTCGAACTTTTCTTTTGCTTTGAGTGCATTTGTCCTTTTTCTTCTTTCTTGCAGGAAGATATGCGCGGGTTCTTCTTCTTATCTTTATGCAACAAATTTGCCACTGTTTTTCGTTCTTGTTTTTTGAAGGCTTCATCGATGTCATCACTTGCGTCATCTCCTTCAGTAATAATCTTCTTCTGCTTTTTAGGTTTCACACTATGTTGTTTGTCCGAGGTGTTAATTGAGTAATCAGTTACTCCATATGTTTCTGCATTTTGTCCTTCGTTTTCTGATATTTTATCACATTCTTGGTGAATATGCGTTCCTGCAGCTTTTTCTATAATATCATGAATTCCCGAACTAACAAAATCTTCGCTCTCTTCATCTATTTCAATTTCCACATAAGTTTGTGGAGCATAAAACTCCTCATCAGACATTAAATTCATTTTAAATTCGTCCCACAGTTTAAACAAAGAGTCTGTGTATATTAGAAATATTTTTTATATAAAGATCTCGGATATTCTAATTACCGAAAACGACCTGAAGCAAGTGAAAAATGTCCGAAAAACGACCCCACAGTTATACTTGACCATTGATAACTAAACTAAAAACGCCGGGTTAGCTCAATCTGTAAAGCGTTGTAGCAATCGAGCAATCCAGCGAGGGATGATGATTAAATGCGAGAGGTCTGCTGGACGCCTCGCCGGTGGTTCACGCTGATTACAGCTTCTTCCACCAACTCGTTCATGCACAGGAAAAATTAGAAATACGATAACCCAAAAGCCCTCACCCGAATTCGGAACTGGTATCTGCACGAGGAGTTGGGTTCACCATATGGTTAAGCTGTATTCTCAGCTTTCATCTCCCGCAGAATAAAAATGATATCATATCCTATGGTACTGGGTATCCTAGTTTCAAAGTGGTCCCATCAAGCTTTCCTCCAGTGGGTGCAAATTTGAAATCTGTGATTATAACGCTCAGAACAACAACATCACAATGACGACAGATACCATAATAATAAAGTGCAACACAATGTCTTGCTTGACCAAACCCCCAATTTTCATACTGTAATAATTCTTATTCACCCGTTATCCAGTAAACAAACATGAACATAAAAGTGTCTTTCTTTCTTTTTTGTGTGTGTCCAAAACAATCCAATGCCAATCCGGATTTTTTCAGTTCGATTGACCCAATGATATCAAACAATACAGGGCTCACGTATGCCTTCCACCCAACGGATAGAATATTCTCATCCTAACTCAGGGGCGCCAATGCTGCAAGCATCTGGCATTGTCTCCCGGGTTAGGATGAGTCACTTGCAACATGGGAAATTCTTATGGATGATTTAAAACACCCGACTAATAGCATGACGAGTAATGAATAATATCCGTTTGGTGGAAGGCATACGTGAGCCCAATACAGAATAATAAACGGTATAAAATTTAAAAACAAAACATTATCAAGAACAAAATAGGTGTCACTTCGTCACGCGACGACGACGATAACCCTGCAGCGAACATTGTTGCGTTGCTAGGTGGCGCTATGGACTATATTTAATATTTTCATCCGACTGAATATTTGGAGTCGCCTTAAACTTCGATTTCAGCTTGATCTTCGACCGGTCAACATGAATACATACTATCTATTCTAATTAAATCTATAACACTACCAACTCCCACGAACGCACTCAAACGACACTGAAGTGAACGCGCGCAAGGCGCAGTACAGAGTACTCGCTTTACGAGAACTGAAACACCATCAACTCAAAACCACTCGTCAATCAAATGCAAATACACGCGCGCCGCGCATGCACGGAAAGCACAAAATACACGCGATCGAAAGTCACGCATCACGCCGTCGGCAGGTGCGGATGTGTTTCTTCCGCTCTGCTATCGACTTAATGGAGATGCAAATTGAGGGAGATTTGTGTTCCAGGCCTGATATTATCACGCATGGGAATAGACTATGGAATGTAGATATAAGAACTGAAATCTGCTGATCAAGAATGTCGTTAAAAGGCTATGCATTCATCAGAATTACTTCAACACGAGCCTCGTTGCACAGAAACTGAAATGAACAACTATTACATTTTTGAAAATCAACCGCCGTGGAATACTGAACTGAGATTACTGAACAATAATTGCTAGCTTTTTTATTATCTTGGAATTTGTTTTACTCATCATGCTTCAATCATGTAGTACCGGTACATGTATCAAAAAAGAGAGGGGGGGGGGGCATGGACGTATTATTAAGAATCGTTGTGTACCGATGGATCCAACAATGCAGAATGTGTTTAAGATGTAAGCGAACAAATTCCTTTCAGAAAAGTCAAAGCTTGAAAAGCACTGATATTTTAATACAAAAAAATCAAAATTTATTCGGTGCAGTTCTAACATATTACCCTTCGTTGAGACAGAACGATTGAAAGTTTTGTCAGAAATTTATATTCGTATCATAAATTATTCGATTCCTGTAACTATTGGAAATCAACAAAATGATACTTTGATTTTTATATTCATTATTGTGAATTTCGACGTAGTGGTAATTTTGATGTGAATTATAAGTTCATAAAAAGATGTCATTGTTTATATGACTTCGATTCTAATATTCGAGAAAATTATTGGATCCCACTGTGAAACCAAAAGGTATTCGATTTTAGCCACCCCTTAAAACCATCTGATTCAGACATCTAAAAGCTAGCTGGTACTGCATACGTACCACAAGAAGCTATGCTATAAAAAATTGCTTTTATTTTCAAAACTATATAGTTTGAAAAACATAGCAATCAAAGCTCATACCTAAATGACTTCTGAAAACTCAACAATACCAGAAATTTGTGAAGTTCAAGAAACTGCTGATGAACCAGGAAAAAAACAATGGGATATCAATGATAACTTCCTGGATCATGACCCTGAAATGGGAGCACAGAAATGTAAACTTTGTGGAAAGGAGTTCACTCAATCATGGAGGTTTACAAGACATTTAAAACTTCATACAAAGAAGGGCATATTTACTTGCGAAATTTGCCAGATGGAATTCGGTTATAGAACTGTTTTAAAACAACATATGCGGATTCATTCCGATGGAAAACTTTTTCAATGTTACGAATGTGGAAAAGAATACAGCCAAAGACCCAGTATTGAAAATCATTTGAATTCTCACACTGGTTTGAAATTTTACGACTGCAAGGAATGTGGGTAAACGTTTTTTTTCTAAACCCAGATTTCGCCGACATGGGTTATGTCACAGCGATGCAAGGCCTTTTAAGTGTTTGTTTTGTTCTTCAGTTTTCAAGACTAGAAGTAATTGCAGGTTTCACATTAAAAAATTTCATAAACATAAAGCCATGACCTAGCGGTTGACTTCACATGTTGAAGATTCAAACCTAGGCAATCATTCAGGTCTGAACAAGTCCAGCTTGATCCTTGCCCACCACTCAAACCAGTGAGTAATAACTTGGATATACTCACCCGAATCGGGAAGATTGTATCAACAACTCTTCAACATCAAACCTGTTCATTTAAAAGTGGCATGTGGTGCAGGGCTTGCTCAAGGCGGTCCACTCAAAAGAGTATAGGGATGGGCATTCAGAATTATTCTTGAATACTCAAATCGATTTATTATTAACATGGTGAAAAATTGCATCAAATATGAAATAGCAGTATTGATGGTTCTGAATCTTTTTTGAACATCCAAAGAAAATCACATGAACATTTCGGATACCTGAAGAAAACTAAGATTATGCCACTCTGCACAGAACGTCGTAGGTAGGTTATTTCCGTCATCCAGGTGAAAAATTTTTCTATAGCAATGTAAGTTAATAAAAGATCGTGTACATACAGTCGTAAATGAACAAGATTAATCACATGAAATGAACAGGGGTTGCGAAAGGCGCTATGAGGCCATTAAGTCCGTAATCCATAAGGGAAATATGCTAATGTGTCCTTATTCATTTGACACCATTGTGGCATTAGAATCAAGTTCTATTCAATTTTAGTTTCGGATATCATTCTAATCCTGTTATGAATCTGGGTGAATTATTTTGGCTATTCATATTTCTTGTCCATGGACCTGTTTAGTGAAAGAAAGCCGTCATCAGTGCCTACGTGAACGCACTAGTGGGGCTTCCAACTGACCTCCTGCACTTATTGTCATCTCTCGCGGGATTCAAACTTGTGTCTCGGAGGTCAGGGATGCGTGACACGAAGCGCATTCCTAATGCTTTGGATTTTAATGATTCTCTAATTCCGATCCACCCGAAAAGGAATTCTGTAAGGCTAAATCAGTGGCTAAAAAAAGAGGTCTTCCACAAAGGTTTTTAGCAAAGCTTCAATCGGATGTTGTAGTTTTACGTATTTTTCCACCGGTGTGAATATAAATTTTTTTATAGATGAAATCGAGGATCTATTTGATATGATAAGAATCCACGTTAGTTTAAAAATAAGGAATAAAATAAGTGAATAAAAAAAACAGGCCCCTGTATCGGGACTGATTTCTGAACGAGAGGTCTCTGTTCACCTTATAGTTGGGCAGTATACGTTAGGGATGCTTGTATGCGAAAGATCTGCTGGACGTCTCATCGGTGCATAGTGGTCCACGTAAGCGCTGCTTACCATTTCCTCCAACTATATCCATGCACACTAATAATGAGTAAATGTTAAGCCAAAACCTTCACCTGCGATTCGGAACGAGAGGTCGTGGCTTGCCGTATTCTTGGCTTTCCTCTTCCAGAAGATGAAAAGGAATTTTTATCCTAACCCTGTCGTTGGTTTAAGTGTATAGGCAGATTGGGCAACTTTTCAGAAAAAAATGTGTGACTTTGTATCCTCAACAGTTCTGGAACTCGCTATCCGCAATCATTACGACATAGACAACAATTTCTGTAACATAAATTTTTAATAAAGATATCACAAAAATGTTCAAAAAAACGAAATCGGGGTACGTGCTAATAAAATAAATTTTTTTCGGGAGACAGTGAACAACAATACAATTGCAAATAAATATAGAATATTTAGTTATTCTCAACACAGTAAAATATCTGTACAAATAGTGCAATTGGGTTTTCCAAAAAATATGTATTATTCATAGGGTTACCTTGTGTAGATGAAATTAATTTTCTAATCTAATTTTTCCGAATGTATTTGGAATTAAAACAATTTGTCAATTTATTCTTTTTCCTTTAGAATATTCTTTTGTCACGTTTAAGCCGCTAAGATATTGTGGTGCTCAGTCACGTGGTTGCTTAACGGCTGCTTTCAGGTTACAAATTTAAAAAAGTCTGATTTACTTTGTAGTCGTTGTCATATCATAATGAATTGCAGAAATAGATTGATAGAATTTCCAAATCAATTTGAATCTAAAAGTGGCATCATCGTTTATCAGATTCTTTTAGGGCCATTGGTAGAGCTCTTCAAAAATATGTGTTGAGCGAATCACAAATTATTCGATCCCATTTTCCCAATGATTCGAAATCGGCCAAATAAAAAAAAGTAGAAATTCTTAGAAATTAAACGTTAGTTTTGATGTCATTAGCAATTCACTGAGAAAATGTTTGTGTTTGTTTAATATAACACTTCTGATTCGAATATTCGACTCGTGAAAATTATTCTATTCTTAATTCAATTTGTTTTTTTGCTATCCTTACTCACTGGTGAAATAATCCATTAGGTATTGTCTATTATAAAAAAATAATACGAAGAAATACCAATCCAAGTCAGGGGAACATTGCAGCATTTTTAGATAGGTCAGCCGTTTACCAAAAACAATCTTTTGGAACAATATGGTTGCTTGTGTACTGAATAAATCCATACCTTCCATGTCACGATCCCACTGCACATTGGACATAGTATTAGGATAGGATTAATTTTCATCTTGTTTAAGAGGAAAGCTGGGGATATGGTTTAATTAAACAAACCATCTTTTTTTACCGATTCCCGGCTAAAGTTCATGCTTAACCTACTAATTTTTCTTCAACGCACAAAAAAAAGTAATCTCTAAAAATAAAAAACGGTACTAGTATTTCAAAGTTTTTAAAAAATTGCCAGGTGACACAGTGAAAAACATTTTGTATGAAAAAACTACAATGAAGTACATGGCTACTTATTTATACTCTTGCTTGGCTTATTACTTCGAAAGTTCTGTTGCCTTTTATGTCTGTCGGCAGGATTGATAGACATTGTACTTTGAAGGCTGGGCACGGACGACATAAGCATATCTGTCAGACTTGCGCTTTTTACGGGTTTCCGTGCTGACGGCTTAACGGGTATTCGTGGTAATCTTGTGTCAGAAAATGATTCTCCGCCCGAATACTCTTTCATCACTGGAGATTCTAGTGTGATAGGGCTCCTTGGAGTTGTGCTTCGGCGGTCAGAACGCAAGCGAGAGAGTTCTTGAAGTTGTAGGCAGTTTGCTTCATGTAATTGTTGGATAATAAGCTCACATTCCACTCTTGTTGGTAAGCGCGGAGTATCGTTAACGCTGTCTCGAACCTGAAGTGGATTTAAAGTGGCATTAAGAGGCAATGGTGATGACAAATTGCTCACTGAGTATTTTCTACGATGTCGTCTCGTAGAATCCGATTTTGGCGGTGGAATTGGACTTGCTCGATCTTCAGTGTTATCAGTAGTGCTATTTTGAGATCTTGATTCCAGTTTGTAAATTGTTTGCTTCAATTCGTTGTTTTTCATACTAGATTCTTTCAGAGCCCGTTTCAGATCTTTAATTTCCTCTTGTAAGAGAAGCGTTTTTATATCAGTTGGAGCGGTTTGCGAAAATGACACTTTGGCCTCATCGGGATTTTGAGCAGGCGAATTACTCCTGTGAGCCAAAACAACTTTAAACTGTAAAGCCTTGTTTTCTTTTTTTAGGGAGTCAAGCTCTGCATGTAATTTTGATAACGTCTCGGCATGTTGTTGTTGTAGAAATTTGACGCTTTTATCGTGATTTATCAATTGATGTTGTACATTTGTCGTCATTTTCTCTAAAAACTTCACGTCAACATTGCTTAGTTCCACAGTCGTTTCGCCATTGGGTGACAGAGGTATTCTATCCCGTAAGAATGGCTTCGGATAACGAGATCTGTCAAGAGTAGAGACTCGTGACCAAGATGGTAAATTGCTTGGTGGAGGTAAGGCTGAAGAGGACGACATAATTTAAACATTGACTTAACTGTGAATAAAATGCGTAAGATGCATTATTTTCATGTTGTACGCAACTGAAATAAAATTTTGTCAAGCATGCGCCACAGACGAACCAAATGCAACTGTATCACGCTTAATTAACATAAATTTCTGTGATGGGGAGATAACCAGAGTAACAGATTTTCTACAGGTATCTGAATTGCACATGTCATATTCTCTTATATGTACAAAAAAAACTTTGAAAACATCAACAATGGTCTTTTCATGATTTTGAGCCTATTTTCTACTCTTTGCTTACAATCAAAGAAACATTTTTACTTTCTAGCGAGTGATATGCGGTTATCAAAAAATATTGTCAATTTACTTCTGATGGAACGTGAACAATTGTTTTTCATGGGCCGCTGAGTACCAGAATTGTGGGGTTAAGCTGTTTCCAACCTTTTTTTTTTAAATTTTTTTATCAGGGGCTACTGACATATGATAATCTGTGGGAATATATCAGACTATTTGGATAAGCGTGAGATAAATGATCAGCACTCTGCTGTCACTCCTGTTTTAGTATTGACAGAATTGAGTGAAATATGTACTTTTGTCAATGAATCCACACCAAGAATAAGAAGATTTCGTTATGATTCAGAACCCGGACGATCTCGCTTTTTTGCAATCGATATCAACTTTTGTCCACTGATAACTGGTATTTCATCTTATGTTGGAACTCTCTGAAAAATCCTCTATATTTCTAACATTTTGATGCGTTACTAGACAATTTTTGCAGAGAGAATAAAATTTCATCTCGTGCAAATAAAATCTGCTGGGACTTCACCCCAACGAAAGCGAAAAATATCGCACAATTTTGCCATTTGAATCAAAAAAAAAGGATTATTTTAGAAGAATTGCACATGTCCACAAGTGTATTTTGGTTGTCCGATATTATCGGGTGTTTGGTGGTCTGCCGATATATCGGAAAACAGCAAAATTAAGCCGATATATCGGTCGGCCTCTAATATGGTTTATTCAAAAGCTACAGTACAGAGTAACGAATGTAGAAAAACTTAATCTTTATATTCATAGTAATAAAAATTTTTTCAAAAACAATTCAAAAAGTCAATATGTTGAAATGTCTAAGGAGCATTGGATAAGCCAGGGTGTTGACTGTGCAGTGTGTTTCATTATGTGCAAGACATTTACATATAAGTGCAAATTGAGGAATACGAGACAACATTTCATTTGAATGTTAGAATTAGTAAAGAAAGCATGGAAAACTGTGAAAAAAAATATTTACAACACTTTTGCCTATTCAACAGGATAAGAATGAAATCCTATTCCGATGCACCAAGAACAGGCTGTCAAAATTAATCTAAGTTATACAGGTAACTGTTTATTTCTAGCTATTTCTAACGTTATTTCTTTTTGCCACCATACTCATATATGATATTAGCGAATGTCAAATCGCACACAGTTGACTAACTTAGTTACCGGTACCTAATCTACCTCCCCACAGCCCAAACTACTATCCTGATTTGGAAATAACTAACTTAGCAATAACTAATAATGAAACCCATAAATACTCTCAAATATGGTCCACAAATTAACAACGCACGCAGGTCGGAAGGCAAACAAATTCAGAATGCACCAATCGACAACAAGTCGACAAGCATTCTTCATCCTTTGTTTAGTGTCATCTGGTTCTGGCATTGATTGACGTATTAAACTGAGCGGTTTCCACGCGTGAATTAATCGAACAAAAACGTCAGCAGCACCATTGTATATTTACGAAACGCATTCCACCTTGTAGTTCAAATCATTTGCAAATGTTTAAAATATTTTTTGACATGAATTATTTGCAATTATGTATTTTTTTAGCACTAAATTAACCCAAAAAAATGCGCCCAGTAATGCCACCTTTTACCCTAGTAACGCAAAACTCCGCCTTCTACTAGCTGTAGCGAAAACCAAACCTTTTAGCGTCATTAGATGTCTAAAGTTGTTGAACGGGCCCATTTGACATTCTTTGCGCTCTAATTAATTAAATTTCACAAATAAATACCAGCGTTTATTTTAAATGCTCCATAATAACGGAATATACTGACATATTCCCAATCTTCAACAGGCATTTTTTTCTTCCCAAGTAGGATAGAATTGCATTTTTATCATGCGGGAGAGCAAAGCCGAGAATACAGCTTATTCATGCGTTGATTCACGACCAGTGCAGATACCAGTTCCGAATTGGGGTGAAAGTTTTTGGCTTATTACCTTTCTCATTTTCCTGTGCACGGACCTGGTTAGTGCAGGAAGCCGTAAGCAGTACTTACGTGAAAGGCGAGGCGTCCAGGAGACCTCTCGCATATATTCATCATCCCCAACGGATTCAAACGTACATCATAACGATAAGAGATGCGTAGCTCAAAGCGTATTATTTTTTTTAGGTTTTTCAAAATATTTGCTATGGCCTGTCCGTGAACCTACCCAACAACCGTTAGGCACGGACCTTTGTAGTGACCGTGTATCTTTTTTATGTTACAGCTACCCGCGAAGTGCTTCGCTGAAGGGCACGCTCGGGGTGCGGGGACGGTCAAGCATCGAACCATCACCTTCCAGACGATACGATCGTGCCTAACCGATAACCAAATTTTTACCGATTGAGCTATCGGTCACCCAAAGATACCCCCAAGCGGCTAAAGTTTTACCCGCATCCCACAAGAGGCAAAAAATGCTTTTGGTACATACACACAACGAAAAAAGTAGCCGTATTTTTGTAAACTGTGTATATTTAAGAAAAAATGCCCCTGCTTGTTTTCCACGAATCTAAAATAGCAAAACACCGTTCTTCCTATTACGGCTTATGACTGGTATGGTAAGAGGCTCAAATCTTGGTTAAGGAAATGAAAACATTTGAACAGGTTAACAGCAAACCATGTCAAACTCTGCCAGCTTTTGCTTATTTAATATTCAATTTCACAAACAAATTTTCGATATATGGAATAGGATTGTCCTTAGTAGCTCGATCAGTATTCGGAATATCGATAGAACCATGTTTCAACATTTCTAACTAACAAGATTGCTGATATTTGACCATATTCACTTATGATAGGATATCATTTATATCCTACGGGAAAAGAAAGCCTAGAATACAGCTTAACCATATGGCAAAACACGACCTCTCGTGCAGATTCCAGTTCCTAAGGCTTTTTGATTATCGTATTTCTCTTTTTTCCTGTGCATGGACCTGGTTGTCGGAGGAAGCCGTAAGCGGCGCTTACGTGAACCAACGATAAGGCATCGAGCAGACCTCTCGCATATAATCATCATCCCTCACAGGATTCAAACCCACAGCATACCTCTCACATATAACCATCATCCCTCACAGGATTCCAACCTACGTCATGACGATCATAGAATGAATCGCGAAAATAATCGACAATGATCGTTTTAAGTAACCCATAGTATGGATATTCACATTGTCATAGAATATATTTATATCAGTCAACCAAAAATTTTCAATCAATAGTTGAAGTGCATTAAATTTCTGGTCCTCATTGAAACCAATAATCTTATAAACAGTTCACAAAGAATTCTTCTTTTCATGCAACAAATGTAATATATTAAAAAAGCCATCGGCAAAAATTTGAGTCTGAGTAACAAATAAGTAAGCGGATGGGACATTGAATGTACTAACTTGTGCATTTTCCTTCTTAGTGTGGATCAATCACCTTAAATGGTCTTTTGACTAAGGGGAGAAAATAAGTCATCAAGACACCAGTTTTAGGCGAAAGCTTTCGACTTTAATAAATGGTTTACCACTGTCTGGATCAGATACCACTCGCAGATACCAATGTGGATCAGTGTCATAATAGTAGTGGTCATTGGGATAGGATTTCATTTTTATCCTGCGAGAGAAGCAAGTCGAGAATATAGCGTAATTATATGACAAACCACGACCTCTAGCACAGACACCAGTTCCGAATCAGGGTGAATGTATTTAACTAATTTCTCATAATTTCTGTGCATGGATCTGGTGGTGGAGGAAGCCGTAAGCAGTGCTCACCTGAACCACCGTGCACAGAAAAAATGCTGTGAGTAGTAATCACATGAGCCACCATGTGTCGGGCGAGGCATCCAGCAGACCTCTCACACATTATAAATCATCAACCCTCACCAGATTCGAGCCTACGTCAGGACAAGCAGAGATGCATAGCTCGAAGCGTATTCCCAAATTTTTATCAATAGGACTAACTGGGCACTCACTAGATTGTTTTTTTTCGAATGCATGCTTGACCCAATTTGAACGATGACAAAAGCACAAAGTAATCACTTGAAGAGTCCAGCTTGATTTGAATTACAAGTACGTTATGTTGGACATCTCAACCTATGCATTTTCAATGTGTGGTTTCTCGTAAATCTCTCCCCTCACGCAGCACATTTATATGGATTTTCACCTGTGTGAATTAATGATTTTTGAGGTTGCTTTTTGTGATAAATGACATACATGATCCGCACATTTTCAATTCTTTGCATGAACGTCCACTCATATGCCTCTTCCACAAATTTGGTCGAGTAAAGACTTTTCCACATATTTCGCATTTGATGGAATAATTCTTGTGGACCCAGGAATGATTATAAAGCTCCTTTTTTTGTAAGAATCCTTTTTCGCATATCTTGCAAATATACGTTGCAGACTTGTGGTGAATGGAAATGGGTCGTCTCAGCCCACACTGGATTTGAAATGATTTTTCGCAGTTTTCACATTCACATTTTGAATTTTTATGAATCAAATAATGCTGTAGCAGACATTTGTAATGTTCAAAAAATTTCCCACAAATATTACAATTCCCTGATTTTCCTCCTTTGAAAACTAGACGATGTTGTTCAAAATTAAACTTATGTTGAAATGATTTTCCACAGAACTTACACACATATTTATGTCCCGAAGATTTCAATTCCGGGTTGTCGTCGTTGTTATTTTCCGCGCTGTTGAAATAGGATTCCATTTCATGTTTGATGAATAAATTCTTGTTGCTTGTGTTAGGTTCAAGAGATTCAGGAATGTAATAAACTCCTTCACAAATCATTACTCAGTTTAGAAACACAATTTAATCTTTTTTCAGGTGCACATACACAAAAAATATTGTAAGTGTATTCATATTAATATAAAACATCAAATAGAGGTATAATACAATCAATTTACAAGATAATAGGGAATTGTCGCACACAAAGTTTCGTCAAAGCGATATAAGAGTGTATGAGTTTGGGGTATCTGATCCCTCGGACATGCAAAAGAATGACTTTACCTTTTATGGTTAAGTGGTGGTATGAGATAACATCCTTACATAGAAGATTTATACAGTACTATAAGCTGCTTTACCATAGCCCAGGGCAAATACTACTCCCTAAACTCAAACCGTTCGGTTTTGTACGGATTATTTTCTGCTTGGGAGTTTCACATTCTTTTATTTAAATGCTGATGAACCGAATCATTTGGAATTCGAATCTGATTCGAATAATATTTTCGAATCAGATCGAATCGTTGATTTGATAAAAATAATAAATATCCCATTTTCACCATTATTGTTATGATGATTAGGAAATATACAGTTACGAATTACAAATATTAGTATTAACCAACTTAAAAGCGATGTATTTTCATTTTAACAACAAAACAACTGATTTTAGTCAAATTTCACCAATAGGTTTGCATTGCATGCAATAGATTGCATTTTGTTGTTAAAAATGGAAAAATGCACAGAGAATGTTTTTGTTCTTATGACGATTCACAATTGATGCGAATAATCTGTACTTCGAATCACCGAATCGTAGTTCAGAGTTGGCCGGTAAAATACCTGAACATCATGCTGACAGCAAGGCTGGAAGTACGGTACGGTACGATTGAATTTTCCGGTACAAATCATTTTTAAAGTTTCATACCAGGTACGATACGAAGTCCGATATTTATTTTGTACAGTACCAAACTCTTTATCGTACCGCACCGTCCTCTTTATCGTACCTTCGCATTACACCTTATTCTGCTCAAATGAATTAGCATCACCGATGGGCTTTGACCTGTTTTTATTTAAATTTCACAATGGCGCAGAAAGCACTGCCCGAATATCCTAACTGCAATGGCAGATCAGAAAAAAAATTTTGGGGAAGGCACATTTGAAACAACATGCAAACATAGTCTTTCAGATTTAAAAAAAGATTAGCATGCCGAAGGCGCGTAAATTTTTTGTGAACAAAAAAAAAATACATGTTTTAAGAGCGAAATATCACACAGGAAAATGTATCTGCGCGCCAGATACTTACTGAAATTTTCGTAAAAATTGAACAACAAATCTCACTTTAACGGCTAAATGCTACGAAATATACAAAATTAATCAGAGAAAAATATTGCACGGGTCAGGTGTGCGAAAATTTTATGACTACCATGACAGATAACCCGCACAAAGGTACGGTATGCAGAACGAATGCGTAAACAACTGGTGATGGTCCACCATACTGGAAGCGAATTTTTAAGGCGACAGCAATCATTTATCGCCACTCCCCGCAATTTTACAAGGGGCTTACAAGTTGTTTTCCCGGCAGAGTTTGATGTACATATTAAAATAACGCAAACTATTTTCTTCCAAATTTAACACTGTTCTAATGCTGAACATTTAATCACAACACCACTCTGCACAGTGAGCATTAAATATAGTCCACAGCGCCACCAAGCAGAGCAATAATTAACACCGCGTCGTTATCGGCACCATACAGACTGCAGCTATAATTTGTGTCTCGACAATGCCGTCCGTATGTTCACTTGATAGTAGGCAAATACCCTATGATTCGATGCATGACCGTATCACCACCAAGCGTCCCCTTCAGCTAGGCACTTCGTGGGTAACTGAAATATAGAACATATGCACAGTCACTACGAAGGTCCGTGCCTAACGGTTGTTGGGCATAAGCCCCCCTCTGGAAGTTTCACGGACAGGCCATAGCAAATATTAAAAACCTAAAAAAAGGCAAATAAACATTGCCATGTTATTTTTGTAAGTGTTCGAATTTTAACCCTGTGGAGAGAAGATTGGTGGGACCACAAACACCTAACTAAAATAGACTCCCAACCTCCATTTCTCGTCCAAAACCGGTGCTGCCCATTCTCGAGCGCTTTTTTTAAATCTGGGAATCCACGGTAAATTTCTTTAGGGTATTCAATTGAGTGGGAACAAAAAAATATTGAATTATTCAATAATTATTATCAATATCCTATGGTGAAGTGTTAGTGAAGTGTGGTGGTATCTGCCCTGGACGATGGTGGAATAATCTGCCACTTTTGTTTTTCTTTTAGTCGCCTCGTATGTAGGGCTGGGCAATTCGATTCGGTGATTCGAAGCACAATATATTCGAATCAATCGTGGATCGTTTATAGGAACAAATACTGGATAGACTAGAATTTTTATTTCTAACGACGAAATGCAATCGATTTTGGTCAAATTTGACCAAAATCGATTGTATTTTGTCGTTAAAATATGAAAATTCTTGCCTTTAGACAAGAAGTGTGAATTGAATATACACTATGAATTTATTCATTTTGAAAATGAAGACAAGTTGTAATTCTGATAATGGGATATTTGTTATTTACATCGAATTCGTGATTCGATCCGATTCAAAAAAATTATTCGAATCAAATTCGAATTCCAAATGATTCCATTTTGCCCAGCCCTACTCGTATGGCACGTGGGAAAAACGCATGATGTAAATGGATGATCTGTCCAATGTCTAATGTTAGAATACAGGCACTAGGTGACCATTTGTTAACGCGGAATCGTAAATCACTATGATAGTGCTGGAAGCCAGATGTCTTTTCCAAATATAGGCATCACTACAAGCCTCCCTCAACCAAAAAAACATTTAAAAAAAAACATGTGAAAAAACATTTATATTTCGTGCAATGAACGTCAGTATCAACGTTAACAACGTAATGCATTACAACTTAATATAACTCAAATTTTTAATTTTTTAATGACTAATAGTCATTGTGTGTTATAGGAACTAAAGATAAACTCAGATGAACACTGATTCGTTACGGTCCAGTTGGGTTCACATCAAACGTTATTACCGTTTTGTGCTGTGTTAAAAGTTTATTAATCGCACTATTTCTTTGTTGTCCTACATTGAATCACTGCAATATTGATGCAAAATACTCCAATGATACATAGAATCAGCCTGACCCTATATTGCACTTCCGTGTATTTTGACAGTGCAAATAATGACCTTCGGCACGCACGCGCCTTACCAGCGCGATCAGTCAGTGACTCTGGGTATAAAATTTTCCTTCTGGGTTCAATTAAGGTTCAGCTTATGTACATAGGGCTGGGTAAAATCGATTATTTTTTTCCTGATCTTATCGCATCGCTGGTTTCTTTATAAATAGAAAATTTCTTGTTTTCCGCTACAATTTATCTTATTAACAAAATCAAGAAATTTGTTGGTACGAATTCAATTAAATCAATGGTAACAAATTGTAAACGCGTTTCTATTTACAGTGGTTCATCTGTTAGTGTACAGATAAATTAGAACTATTTCGGCTCCGGTTTTTCACGTTAAAATTAGGGCTGGGCAAAACCGAATCATGTGGAATTCGAAATTTTTCAAATCGGAGCACTTAGTTCATAGAAAAAAACTAGGGCTGGGCAATTCGATTCGGTGATTCGAAGCACGATTAATTTGAATTTGAATCAAATTTGACCAAAATCGATCATATTTAGTCGTTAAAATATGAAAATTGTTGCTCTTAGTGTGAATCGAAAATACACTATAAACTATGAATTTCTTTATTTCCACAACGGGGACAAGTTATAATAGTAAAAATGGGATATTTGTTATTTACAAAGAATTAGTGATTCGATCCGATTCGAAAAAATTATACGAATCAAAATCGAATTCCAAATGATTCGGTTTTGCCAGGCCCTAGAAATAACTAGTATCCCATATTTACTATTACAATTCGCCTTCATTGTGAAAATCATTAAATTTGCATTTGCGAAATGCTAACATTAGGGTGAACAGAGTTAAAGGTAATATATTTTATTTTCAATTCACACGGCACGTCTTGAAGCGACTATTTTTATTTTTTAACAATCCAAACAATGCGATTGATTTTGGTCAAATTTGACCGAATTCGATTGCATTCCGTCGTTAAAAATGAAAAATTTACTTCAGTTTTTGTTCCTGTGAATGATTCGCGACAGATTATAAATTAAATTGTGCTTCGAATCACCGCATCGAATTGACCTGGCCTATTTGTAAATGCATGAGAGAAAATCAATATTTTGTTAAACAAATTTATTTCAGGGGAAACGTTGTGAAATAATAAAATAAACAATCAATATAAGCAAAGAAATAGACCTTCTGGAAGCATGTAGAAGATTATCAAAACTAGAATCACACTTGGTTTTTTTCACAGAAATTCTGTCTTAGCTAGGCCGGAAGTAGCGCCTAAAAAGTAATCAACTAACGTCCACTTCATGGGAAAGAGCTACTGATATCAATTTATCGGAGAAGTATTTTTTTTTTATAAATGTATATATAAAGTCTATAAGCGCAACTTATTTTTCTGCTAATATATCTTATAATTCAAAAAGTTTTAACAAAAAAAAGAAAGATCCACAAGAAAGTCACAAGATTCACTGCTTTTTGGGAGTTTTATCAGTAATATCAATTATAACACCAACTTTCAATTTTTCCATTTTGGCTCATTTTAAATAATTTCTTACGGGCGTTTGAATATTTACTTATTCCAATTATTCCTTTTAGGAAGTTATTTCCCAAAAATGAATTATTAATTTGGAGGGGAACGCCCCCTCCCCCAAATAAAAAAAAACTTTTGGAATATTAACAAAAAACTTTATTAGGTCTCGTATCGTTTTGTCCCAAAACGTTGTATTTTCAATAAACGACCAATTTTGTTTCCTTTTTTTATTAAAATTTTCCCAGAACAAAGTTATACGAGACGTATCGCGCATGAAAGCCTCCCAAAAACCACCAGTGTGCAGAGAGCTACATAAATGCAGGAACGAAGGAAGCTTAAAAGATCTTAATCCCTAAAAGATATATATTGACTCGAATTTTGAAGCCATTTCGATCAATATAATGAGGAAAGTCAGTGAGCATTTTTTAAACCAATGGTTGTAATTTTCCATATTAGATAAATAAAAAGATTCACAAGCAATAAAAAATAAATTGTAAAAAGCAAAAATGAATAAAAGGAATAAAAATTTTACACACTAAATAGCTTTTTAGTCGCGAAAGTTTTATGCGCTTTCGGCGCGCATATTATCAAATGACGATTCATCCGATTTCGAGAAAATTTTAAAATCCTTTTTTCCTAAATTTACTGTTTTTTATTCTACTTCTGAGTGATTTCGTTGCCAAGATTTTGGGTCCGACGCATTTTCCACGATAAGCTACACTGTAACAAAAGTACAGTAAATATACTGGTCATTTGCAGTAATTGCAAATTTCCAAAGTCAAAAAACGCCATGTTTATGATATCTTTGCCAAGTATAGGGTGTTGATGGACCGCACCTTCGCGGTGCGTTCCATCAACACCCCATATTTAGCCGAAAAAGTCAATTATGATTATTTTCAACAAGACCAAGTAAAATTACTGTCAAAGACCGGTGATTTTGTTGCATTTTTGTCACAGTGTAGCAAAATTGAAATGTTATTGAAAAGCTCACTCGGGATTTCCATTTTTTTGTTCATACTAAGTTTTTTTTTGTTTAATTATATGGTTCACTTAAAATATCCACTATAAGCAATAACAAATCATATAACACGAATAAAATAATCAATAAAATTAAAAAAATGTCCCACGCCATATAGCTACACAGGAAAAAGTTTGTCCTGCTAAATGTACTTTTCAAAAGCCATTGACAATACTTGGATACCTTTTCATCTTGGATAAAAATTTGCCATAAATGGTTTCTAAAAATTTCTCTATTTTTCAAGTTTGTCTCTCTTTCAGCCAAAACATGTTTCCTGCCAACCATAAGTACAAATTCTTTTTCCTGTGTAGCTCTTTAGGGATTTATGAGATTTTACCCATTCACGGGTTTGGCGTGCATGTCCAACTATCTATTCCAGGCAAGTTTTCATTATTTAAAATTGGAAATTATAGAGTTCGGGTATATATACATTAAAAGCAATAATATTAAATCATATAAAAAATTATCGAAGAATTGAAAAAAAATCTTGAGCTCGAGTTTTTTACGCGCTTTCGGCACGCATATTATCAAATGCCGATTTCCACAATTTCAGGATAATTTTTATGAGGTTTTCCTACATTCAAATACTTTTTTTACTTTATTTCATTCATCTATTTGTGAGTAATTTGGAAAGATCACAAAGATTTTGGTTCCCGCGTATTTTGTCACGGTAAGATGGCAAAAGTGTGTTGAAGGTTGAAAATAAGTTACTACGTTAAGGGAATTTTAAAGCTCACATCAACTCATTCGTATTCTAGAGGGCAAAATTAGGATTCGTTCAGAATGCAGATTGAAAGCAATATTAAATCTTATATTAACACAAAGAATAAAACAACATAAATGTATAAACAAAGAATTTGTGGGCGCGATGGCTTAGTGGTTGAACATGTTGGCATCGCAGGTTGGAGATCTCGGGTTCGAGTTCCGGCGATTCCGGCTCGCGCATCTATGCCCACCCCTCAACGCAGCGAGTAATGACTTGGGTAGGCTAAGCCGAGCAGAAGAAGAATATATCTTTCCAGCAATTGTAACCCTGTCCGTCTATAAGTGACCGTGGTTACAGGGCCTTGGATTGAAGGCAACGCGCTTTCGGCGCGCATATAACCTACTCCCATTTTTTGGTTTGTTTCGTTTTACAAGTAAAATTATTGAGAAATCACCGAATCATTAAGAATTCGAATCCGATTTTCCAGTTTTTTCTTTTTATTCTTCTCTTGAATAAGTTGGCTGCAAACAATTACCAGCGCCTGCTAAGTACTTAGAGACGTCACAATAAGATAGTAAAATTTGAAAGTAGTTAAAATTTTGTTCGCGATTTCCTTTTCTATACAAATGAGTACGATAAATTTTATTTCTGATAAATTAGGTTTCAGATAAAAAAATATAGATTGAAAGCATTGATACATCTCATAACAAAAGAATACGTCACAATGCTTTTTATGTGTTAAAAGGCAAAAAGAATTTTTTTATGCGTTATTCAAAAAAAAAAAAAAAAATAGATGAATACGCCACGCTACTTTTCAAATTTTAAAAAGGAAAAAAACATCAATTTTTTGCGCGCTTTCGGAACGCATATTCTACAGGTTCTTTCAATTTTCTGTTTTTTTTCCAAAATTCGCTCCGAGCAAGGCTGCGTATAATATACTTGATAATTGTCTTGAAACAATTAGGTGTGCAAAGAGCTACATGAACTTCAGGAATGAATTAAATAAAATCCTCATCCCTGGCAGGCAGATGTCTTTTAAAGCGAGATTTGAAGTCATGCAGATCAACAGAAAGCAACGGGAAGGCAAGAAATTCAAAGGTTAAAGGTTCTTGGAAAGAAAAAACCTCTCGCATAAAACTGTTTGTGACACTGAAGGCCAATATTCAGGTTAATGATTTATGATTCGCAGATGACACCGTTTTCCATTATGTTCGGTATAATATTCGAAATTCCTTGGCGTTTTTCATTTGCATCGATGTTGATTTCCACGACAATATTTGTCAGAGTTTGATCATCTTTACGAGGGAAACTAGGATACCAAACTTCTGCTGGTAGGGTGTGGTTTTCTCCAGATCTTAGTTTCAATTGATTGTTCTGTTGAAACAAAAAGATAACACGATTTTATCACCGCCCAGATCAGATACCACTCACTGCACTTATCGCGTAGATGTGTGCCTTGTAAGTGTGGGCATCAGAATTGCTTTACCGTTTTTTTCTGCGTGTCGTAACACACGACTGAAAATAAACGAAGAAGTGGAGGATTGTACCATCGCCCAGGGCAGATACCACACGTTGAACTTTATTATAGTGACTCAGTCTTTTAGGAGATATTTTCCGCTTAGAGTGCAGTTGCTTTATTTTTGTATTAGCTTGTCACAATTTTCGTGCTCGTCAGTTGGTTCCTTTTAGGCGTTGTTTCCGGCCTTGTTTGGAATTTCAATAAAAAAGTACACTGCTAGATATAGTGATTCAGTTCTGTACTGAATGTTTTTCGTTCACGTGCAGTTACTGGTATTGTTCGTCTTTTTTTGTAGTACCTCTTTACCATTAAATAGTGGCCGCTACCTTCATCGTTTTGGGCGCTGCCGACTTGGTCAGAAGTGAATAGAAAAAAAGAAATAAAAAGTTATTGATAGATTGAAATGGTTCAAAAATGTCAATGATGCTCACCTCATAGCGCATACCAGTCCATACATGGACAGTCGTGGCTCCAGGGATATTCTGACGTATGTATTGTTGCAGATAACGGAAATGTGCGGCATCATATATGTTTGCTGGTTTGCCGAGGTCCGCCTGATCACAAAGATACTGCGCGGTGCTGAAAATGACGTTGCTGTAATATGCTGGATTGAAGCATTTCGATTTGTATGTCACTGCACAGCCGTCTGAAACATGTATTAATGTCAGGTAAAAGCATTTGACAAAGAAATATCGCAGGTTCTTTAATCGGCCACAACTAAGGATGGGCAAAACCGAATTAATTGGAATTCGAGTCTGATGCGAATATTTTTTTTCCGAACCGGATCGAGTCAATAATTCTACGTAAATACCAACTATTCCATTTTTACTATTTAACATGTCTCCATCGTTGGAATGAATAAATTTATAGTTTATAGTGTATTTTCAATTCACACTAAGAGCAACAACTTTCATATTTTAACGACGAAACATAATCGATTTTGGTTAATTTGACCAAAATCGATTGCATTCCGTCGTTAAAATTAAAAATCTCATTTTATTTAACAAGTTTTCGTTCCTATGAACGATTCACAATTGATTCGAATAACTTGGGCTTCGAATTGATTTGAATAATCGAATCGAACTGCTAAGCTCTAGCCATGACAGATATCCCTCGCTGCCCTTTTTATAACGGTCTATTCCCCTTTGGAATGTTTTTTACTTAGAGTGAAGTTGCTGCTACTGCGTTTCTTAACTTTGGAAATATGCAATTACTGCAAATGACCAGTAAATTTACTGTACTTTTGTTACAGTATAATGAATATGTTCACTGTAATAAAAATGCAGTAAAATCGCCGCTCTTTGACAGTAAGTTTACTTGGCTATATCGAAATGAAAATATTAACTCGACTTTTTCAGTCAATATTAGGCGATGGAACGCACCGGTGGAAAACGGTGGTGAAAAATTAAAAAAAAAAGTTCGTTAGCTTAGTATGGGATTTCCATGAGTATATTCATGTTCACCCTGAACAAAGCCAGAAACTATGCCTCAAGTGAACCAACTGATGGCCACTTAATAGCCAGGAGCCACAACAAGACAGAGTACCAACTGCATTACAAGTGGAAAACATTGCAAAGTACATTAGGTACATGCAATTTGTTAAATTCCCTCAAAACAGTTGAACGAACCTTTATTGAAGGGGTCATATGTAGTGACGTCAGGGTTGGTATCTTCGATAGTTGTGACGTCATCAGTGGAGCGAGTAGTTCGGGAAGTTATGACATCACTACCAGTGGTATTCGTAATGTATGAGATAAAAGCTTCTTTTACAGTTGTCCAGCTTGGAGGACCTGCCAAGAGAAGCAGCATATAGAAATAAAGGTTAAGGGTGAGTTTTCGTTAAATCATGGCCTAACAATGTCCAGACTAAATTGAATGTTTGTATTCCATCACACACGGATCCACGATTATAAGAAAACAAGGAGAAGGAAACAAGGACAGCTTTTTGCTATTAAGTCGGAGTTAATTGGCAGTTTTTATGCACTGGTTCCTATCTTGCCCACAGTGAATTCCAATAAAAACAAAACATATATATGCATGCCACTCGCCTCCCCTCATTCGCTTCTTACGACAGGCAGGAAATATGTTAGAACCATTCTAAGGCCAGTGCTCACAGAGCCGTGACAGAAGGTGATTAGAGAAAATATTCATGGCTAGGTAAAAATGAAAGAAACCTGTGGAAGCCTGAATGCTTGGTGAACTTGGAACTCCCACACTTAGAGTCGAACTTGTTTGTTTTGCTGAAAAAATTTCAATTTGTTTTTTCAGATGAGAAACCGTTTCTTTGAGAACTTTAACATTATCTGAAAATAGTGAGAACTGTTAAGTATGTAAGGTGTTCAGTACTGTTGTGGATACTATAGATTAATAACCTATTTTTTTTTGTTCATAGCCACTCCTTAGAGTGGATCACCCTGCCCAAGGCCCTGTAACAGCGGCCACTTATAGACGGACAGGGTTACAATTACTGGAAAGATATCATCTTTCCTGTTCGGCTGAGCCTACCCAAGTTAGTCAACACACTGGGTTGAGTGGTAGGCACGGATAAGCGAGCTGGACTCGCCGGGGCTCGAACCCGAGATCTTCAACCTGGGATGCCAACATGTTTAACCATCAGATAAGCCAGGTAAATTTACCGATTTTACAAATACTTTTACCTTACCTGCTTGAGATAAATCTAGGTAAGCCAGGTCTTAGATTTTACAAAAAAACTTATAAAACTAGTAGTATATATTTTTATTAAAAAAAATCTTCCAAAATAGGCTATCTGAAGATTTTAATGATGGTGATGATGATACACACCGCTAAGGTGCGGTTCATCCACGGCCCATATTTGGCATAAATCTCATCAACGTGACGTTCTTTAACTATAGAAATATGCAATCACTGCAAATGACCAGTAAATTTACTGTACTTTTGTTACAGTGTTCCGTTTTTTGGAAGTGAAAAGGTTACCTAATAAGTACTTTCTAAGTTCTGTGGTAATTTTGTTCACCTACTTTAACTAGGTTGCCATTATTAGTGATCAGCTGCTCCCTCGCATATAATCATCCCGCATGGGATTCGAACCCACGTCGTTAGAGATACGTTGGCCGAAGGGTATTCTTTTACCGACTGAGCTAACCGGGGTCAGACAGCAGTTGATGGTATTACATTTTGCAGCAGCTTTCTGCAATTTGAGTGGTCGTTTGTAGGTTTCCTTTGGGGATGCTTTTGCTTGAGCAAAATTCAATTTAAATATGTTAACTTAATTGCTCACCTGACAATTTGACTATTTCATATCCACATTCGCTGGTCCCGTTCTAAAAAAGATGTTCGGTTCGTAAATTTTTCCGATATTTTTCAAGTGAGCGATGGCCTAGTGGTTAAATATGTTGGCATCGCAGGTTAAAAATCTCGGGTTCAAGCCCCAGCGAGTCCGGCTCGCTTATCCATGCCCACCACTCAACCCAGGGTGTAATAGGCTAAGCTGAACAGAAAAAGATCATATCTTTCCAGCAATTATAACCGCAACCCCGTCCGTCTATAAGTGGTCGCTGTTACAGGGCCTTGAACAGGGTGATACACTCTATGAAGTGGCTATAAAAAAAGAACACTGCCAAAGAGGGGCGATTTTACTACAATTTTGTTACAGTTTACTCTATATAGAGAATTAAATTTTCGACAAAGTTAACAGAACAGAGCCACGTACGCAATCGAAATTGTTTTCAAATTTGATCACTGGATTAAGAAACTTGCAAGAAGAATGTTTAACAAAATTTTTCTGATGACATAATAAATTATAGATACCTGCCATGTTGTTTCCAAACTCGATAAACGGGTCCAAGATGGCTGCCCGTTACAAAGGGTCGGGGTATAGCATTCTTCCGCTGTAAAAGTAGGAAAACACTAATTACGATCAACTTTCTGTGCGGAAATTATTGAGAAAGTTCCTATGTTTTAAGGCACTTAAAAGGCCATTTTACGATTTTTTCGATCGACAAGAGAGGGGAGGGGGGATTGCATCATTCCCCTCACCCCCCTAAATACGCTAGTTATCACCTATCCGAAAATATTTTTCCTAGGGATGACACAATTATAATTGAACAATCAATGCACTAAAGGGTCTTTTTGCGGTATCTGTTATCAACAACAAGAGCAGCAACAACAAAAATAATTGAACAACACGAAAAAAAAACATTACATAACGTAATTCCCTTAGCAACTGCACTCTAATAGAGAACAGTATAGACAGAACAGGACTCGAATAATAGAGTACAATGGTGGTACCTGCCCTGGGCAATAACGAAGCCAAATACCATTTTTCCATTTTATATGGTAAAACTATTAACATTATACTAACCCATCGCTTCCCTGATGATGAGCGCAAACACCCACACAAGATTCTTAATTGCGGTACCAGCAATCATTCTTTTCTCACTGAAATTCACCCCGAACAAGATTGGAAGCGCAAGACTATAATTAAACAGGGGTACAAAGAAGGATTTCTCTACGGGAGCACACTGTACTCTCGTATTTTCCAACACTTGAATATTTCAAATCTATTTCAATTTAATTCAAGTGGTCAAATTTGGCCAGCTATATCTACCGTTCTGCAAAGTTACATGAGCGATATAGGAAAGTCATCATCGGCGTTATAATATATATTGTACAGACGTCATGCCGTGTCAAAAAATCCGTCTATATTTTACTCTAACGCTAAAATTGTTTTGTAAAATTCCATAACTTGCCCCTTTTTTCTAAATTATTCACTGATCTAAAATCTCTCATATTTTTAAAATATCAACCGATTCTTTTTTCAGTTGCGCTCATGAATTTTCTCTCAATTTTACGTGATGAAATTTCATACCCTGGTGACGTGTGAAATTATCTTACACAAAGGGAGCAGAATAAGGGCAAAAATTTCAAAGCGATACATGAAAGTATAGTATCAGAAACTTTGGAATTTATGTCCTTCTGACTTCTTTCCTGATCGTGTTAAATAAAATTTGAGATAAATATATTCTGGGGATCAGGATTCTTTAATCCTTCCTCCTGCATTTATGTAACTCTCTGCCCTCTTTGAGCAAATTACGATGTAAAAAGTGGAAAAATTCTAAACAGAACTTAATAGATATAACAGAACATAGGGTAAGTAGTATCTGCCCTGAGCGATGATGAAACCCTCCAAAGGCCGCAATACACGTTAAGATAGGTTGCGTTTTTTCTAGATATGTTTTCCCTTTGCGTTTTGCTCTATTTGCGTTTTTCGCAATGCTCCACGTGCATTTTCTTACGATTTTTAACGCAAACGAACGGAGAGTGCTGTTTCTATGAATTCGTTTGTGCTTTGTAGGCATGTGAATACGATTACGGCCTTAGCACTTGGCGAAACTCAGGCCTCTCTCGTGAGCGCTCGGATACTTGTGTAAATGTAGAGCATTTGGATTTCAGTATTCCCAACAGCACACTGTCACAGAAATTGAAGGAAAATCGCCGCGCTTGGACAGTTTTTATATATTTTTTCATGGAAATTCACTCTGAGCAGGCCGGAAGCAGTGCCTAAAAGGAACCAACTGACGGTCACTCAACAGCAAAGAGCTACCGAAAGATGTTTTACCAGCAACTGCACTCTGGAGAAGAAACATCCCCAATGGAACTGAACCGCAGTGATAAAGCGCAGTGAGTGATATCTGCTTTGGGCGACGGTAAAACCATCTACCACCACTACCATCTCTGCGTCCTTTTTACGACACGCATGAAACACGAAGACTATTCTTTCTAAACCTCGTACCTACTCGTACCTATTGGAACCTGGCATTTCGTTTCGTACGTTTGGGTCCTATACCTACCTATGGACTGGTTATTTTTCAACGCTCAAAATATTTTATATTTAAATATTGATTATTTAACTTATTTACTTTGGTTTAAAATTATTTGGTTCTTTCTAATAGATCAATCTGATATAAAAAAAATCCAGCTATGCCTGTAATAGTCGCTGCGTAATATGACAATTTCCGTGTTTCTGATCGTTCATTTACGCAGATTGATGACTCCATGTGTATTAATAATGACAATCGTTTGGATTAACGCGGAAGTTCGAACGAGTGAACTATACTTGTTTGACCCTGGAATTGCAAAATGATTGCGCAACATTGGTTTAATATTAAAGGATTGTGTGTACTGATGTTTTGCGTAATACCAGAGGTAGCTTAACTTTGAACTCGCCTGATTCGTTAAGAAAACGGTAAAGAAGATATGTTTTCAACATTGTTAAACACAGTTGATTGCTGCGAAAAATTCACACAACGATATAGACCCTGTGCGCTTAAATGTGACAGCTTGAATTGAAGGCCTCGATAACAATGATCCTCTCGAACAAGCTATAAAATATTTGCACCATGGTTCTGAAATCTGCCCTGGGCGATGGTAAAACCATCAACCACTTCTCTGCTTTCTTTTACCGCCTCTTACGGTACGCAGGAAATACTTTAAGACTATTCTGAAACTCGCACTTACAGAGATTATTTTACTTAGCGATTTCGGAATCTGGCGTTTCGTTGCGTGCGTTTGGGCACCTACGGTTCTCTATTTCAGATTTTGTCCCCTCGCTGTTCACTGGTTATGTTTCCAACATTTTTGAACACAGCTGATTGCTACAAAAAAAATTCACACAACCGCCATGTACGCTTAAATGTGGCAGCTCGAACTAAAGACCTTGCTATGAATGATCCTCTCGAACGGGCTATAAAATTTCTGCACCATGGTTTCGCCACAAAGCTTGTGGCAAAATCGCGTGAAAATCCATACACTTCTTGCTTAATATTGGTTTTAATTTAATTTTAAAAATGCAATTGATATTAATTATGCTGTTCAATTGAACCATTCATAATTTCCGAGGGGTAGAAAAAAACAACAACCACGTTTTATGGAACATATTGAGCGAATACCATAAAAAGAGCTGTTCCCTCTATTCCACTAGATTCCAAGATGGCTACCCAAGCATTACTGGCGCCCCTTAGAACACGAGGCGCAGGCGGCCGAAGGTGCCCGCTGGAGGTCGTTATAGCTCCTCATTGCCCAGGATATATTTACAAGAGTACTGAGCTATAACCAGTCTCGGTGGCTTAGTCGGTTAAGCGCGATCCTATTGTCCGAATCGCCGATGGCTCGATACTCGATCTTTTCACCACCAAGCATGCCCTTCAACAAGGCACTCCACGGGTAACTGTAACATTGAACAGATACCCCCCACCCTCTAACAACTAATGATAGTGTTTTTATTGTATATCACGAAAAGTCAGCTTAAAAATTACGCAGAAGGCAAATGTTGAAAAGGTTTGTCGGATGGAGATGACCTCGGTCAGACGAAACTTCACAAAAATAATTTTTTTTTTTTTTTTTTATAGCCACTTCTTTGAGTGGGTCACCCTGTCCAAGGCCCTGTAACAGCGGCCACTTATAGGCGGACAGGGTTACAATTACTGGAAAGATATGATCTTTTCCTGTTCGGCTTAGCCTACCCAAGTTATTACACCCTGGGTTGAGTGGTGGGCGTGGATAAGCGAGCCGGACTCGCCGGGGCTCGAACCCGAGGTCTTCAACCTGCGATGCCAACATGTTTAACCACTAGGCCATCGCGCCCTAAGATTTTTTTTAATTTTTTGTTTGTAAAATTACAGCCAGATGTCAAGGCCTATCTCAAATATGGGATAGGAAATAACGGAAATTTTAATACTCTAAACCTATCTTAAATATGGGATAGGAAATAACGAAAATTCTAATACTCTAAAATAAAACGATTTGGTTTTAACCTCTTTAATTTTTTATTGCCTCTCAATCGGGATAATTTTCTAAAAATAGGAAAGCAAAAACGCGATTCAACTATGGCGCATGCCTGACAAAATATAAAATTTCTGATTTGAATACCTAAGCAATTCACACTCGAATTCCAAGATATTAACATCGTGGAAACCATTGAAATAAAGATTTTACGATCTCACATCTGTTCCCGATCGCATTATATATGTTTTTATTACAAATACTAAGAAATCCGAACCCTATTTCTTCCACTGCTTTGGGATAAGATAGGATTATAATGACATTTCATTTTTATCCTGCGTTTTAGAAGAAGTGGTAGATGGTTTACCATCGCCCAGGGCAGCTACTTCACCATTGCCGTTCATTTGCGTTTGGGGTGTTTTCCGTTTACAGTGGAGTTGTTGGTACTACATCTTTTAGTAGCTCTTTGCTTTTAAGTGGCTGTTAGTTGATTCATTTTGGTCATTGATTCCTATTTCTTACACTGCTTTGGGATAAGTTAGGATTATAATAACATTTCATTTTTATCCATTTTCAGAAGAAGTGGTAGATGGTTTCACCATCGCCCAGGGCAGATTACACTTACTGCACTTTACCATTGTGGTTCAATTTTGTTTGGGAACTTTTTCGTTTACAGTGGAGTTATTGGTACTACATCTTTTGGTAGTTCTTTGCTTTTAAGTGGCTGTTAGTTGGTTCATTTTGGTCATTGATTCCAGCCTTGATTAGAGTGAATTTCAGTGATAAAACGACACAATTCGACGAACCACCCTGTTAGCTCGGGTGTCAAATCATTAGTAATACGCTTCGAGCCACGTATCCATAACAACCTGGGTTCGAATCCTGTGCGGGTTGATTATATGTAAAAGGATTACCCCTCGCTGGCACACGGTGATTCACGTAATTAGCATGTCCATGCTCCCGAAATATCTGCCAATGGTTAGACAAAAACCCCATCCATGACTTGCAGTTGGTATCTGTATTAGAGGTCGTGGTTCGCCATATAGTTAAGCTGTTTTATCGGCCTTCTTCTTCCCCAGAATAAAAGTAAAATTTTATCCTTTACTATAGCGCACGCATCGCTCAATAATTAGTGTCAAGAAAAAATCAAGAAGAATCATCTGCGATCTTTATAAAAATAGGGTTTTCACCAAAATTTTGAGGTCTTTTTTAGTTCCTTTCAACAACAAATTTTCCACTCTGTACAGTTTTTCCTGATCAAAGATTTCAATGCAATATGGTTTTGTAGCGCTTTGAAGTAATGTAACGTTACAGAGCCGAGGTTCATACTTTAGGACATCTTCAGTTCATACTTGGCAAAATGAACTTTTTGATTAACCTATCGCCCTTCTAGCTGGCTACTTGTCGCTCCTTATCACCCTTTTAGCTGGCTACGCAGAGACGCGGTTTTACAGCAAATTTACTGTTAATCAACTGAATTATTGCAACACACACGACTTTGTTTGAACAAGGCTAAAACACACAGACGCTGGATTACAGATTTACGATAATACGATAAGACAGATTTCATTTTATGTATGGCCATGCATGATCCATTCTCAATACACTTTATTAACGCGCGGTCCAAGAATGCTCGAATGTTAAAATCTCAATAAATTCGTTACGTATTGTGGAGATCATAGGTCGAAGGATCTTGCTAAAAGCTCTGGCTTTGTTATGCTGTAGAATAGCACAGGTGGAGTGTTTTTAGTATATTTCATTTTTAGACAAGATTGTGTTGGTTTTAAGAGTGTAATGGAAAGGGTCAAAATCATAATGATAATATAATGATTTTACAGATATTATGCATAGGTTTGGGCAATTCGATTCGGTGATTCGAATCGATTCGAAACACAATTTATGAATCGTTCGTAGGAACAAAATATCGTTGAGCACACTATAATTTTCATTTTTAACGACAAAATGCAATCGATTTTGGTCAAATTTAACCAAAATCGATTGTATTTTGTCGTTAAAATATGAAAATTGTTTCTCTCGAACATGAAGTGTGAATTGAAAATACACTATAAGCTATCAATTTCTTAATTTTTAAAATGGAGACAAGTTGTAATAGTGAAAATGGGATATTTGTTATTTACATGGATTTGGTGATTCGATCTGATCCAAGAACAATTTTCGAATCAGATTCGAATTCTAAATGCTTCGATTTGCCCAGCCCTAATTATGCCATTTCATTTGTTTAAACCTGCCTTCATTGTTAGAAAATTCTCAGGAAATTTTGGATGATAATATTTTTTGTTAAGCGTGAGTCACACAAAAACCGGTGACGCGATGCATCGATTGCTCATACTGCACAAATTCGTCGAGGTCAAAATATGATTACGGAGAATACCGCTTTTTTATCGTATATCATCACAAAACACCCCCAAAATCGCGCAGGAGTCGCGAAAAGTTTGTTTGTTTGAGCTTGTCCCTCTTGTCAGCAAACCTTCGGGCAAATTATTCCGATGATCTCAATTTCCCTCTTATATTATGTTCCACCGCAGGGGTGATGGAACTTACTGCAGTTTCTTATTTAGTTTTATTTTTTTTTTCACGCTAGACCGGAATCAGATCCACTCTTGCTTAGAGTAAGTTTCAATAAAAAGAAACCATACATGAGAGTGAACTCAGTAGTATCTTGTCTTATTTTGGACAGTGGTGAATCATGGCAGAATCTCAGCCGGTTCGGTTCCTCTGAGCCCGGTTCTTTAATCTGCTCCCTTCCCTCAGCCCAGGGTGTTTTAACTTGGATGAGATAGGCCCAAACGAAAAGGATCATATCAACCCTATACGTTTTACAAGTGCTCGCTAGTACAGGGCTTTGTTTATGGTGATTCAAACCCAAAAATCAAAAATGTGTCTACGACAAAAATCACCCCAGGTTTTGTTGAATATAAAAATCTCTTTATATTCGTTTCTTGTTGTGGTGATCATTGGTCGAAGGATCTTACTAAAAGCTCTAGCTTTGTTATGCTATAGGATTGCATGTGTGGAGTGTTTTAAGTATAGTTCAATTATAGATAAGACCGTTAGTTTTAACAGAGTAATGGAAAGGGTGAAATATTTCAAAATAATGATAATATAATAATTTTACAGATATAATGTCAGTTGCTTCGTCCAGACCTGCCTTAACTTCCTTAACTTTCAGGCAATCATCAGGAAATTTTGGGTAATGATCCACATATCTTTTTTTGCTAAGTGTGAGCCACAGATGAACCGCGCCTCGGGGTATACGTGGCTCATACGTATTCATCAGCTGCTCATACTGAAGATATTTGTAAATTTGTCAAGGTCGAAATATGATTACGGAAAATATCCTCAAAATCGCGCAGGAGTCGCTAAATATTTGTAAAATAACAATTTTACAAATATATCAGTGTTTAAGCTTGCCCCCCTTGTGAGAAGCTCGCCAAGCAATTTTGGCTGATTGAACTTGGCCCATATCCCTTTTCTGTTGTTTTTAAAATTCACATTGGCCAAGGCCGGGAAAAATGCTAGAAAACAACCAACTGACCACAACTCAATAGTGAAGAACTACTACAAGATGTAGTACTAGCAACTGCACTATGAGCGGAAAGCATTCCAAACGGAACAGAACGGCTATGGTTAAAGTGCAATAAGTGACGAGTGATGGGCCCTGGGTGATGGAAAACCATTTACCACTTCTTCGTCTCCTTAGTCGCCTCTTACGACACGCATTTATGCCGTATTTATGACGTCATAACGAAAACCGAAGACACAGAAAAATTTATGTGCCTTTTTAAGATACAGCACAAAATTATTCAAAAGTGAGAATGCTTTGTCTGGAACTAGATAAACATCAAAATTTAGAATTCATACGATCCAAACTTATGAGAGGAAGTAAAAATTTCATATTTGAAATTACCAATTGAGATTATTTTGTCTCGCCGCTTTTATTATTAGTAAACTCGTATCAAAAATTATAGATAGAAATACACAGGCTTGCGAGTTCGCTGCAATTTGCGAGATTCCATTTTGAAGCATGATTTAGTAGCTTAGAAGGAATCAATACCGGGTTTAATATGAAATAAGCAAAAGGAAGCTCAACAAATCAATGCTTCATCCTTAAATATAATATGAATAATAATAATAATCCCTAAATAAATATTTTGAAATTTTATCATGGCTACATAAAAGTATTGCGAGAGTCCGTTCGTGTGGGATTCTAGAATCCGCGATTCCAATATTTCTGCAAACCTGTATATTTATATAATAATAATGTGGACAACGAGGCATTTGTTTTTAATATAAACTAGGCATTTAATTCCATACGAAAAAATTCGAACCAGATTCGAATACGGTGTGATTTGGTTTCCTTCTCTGTGGCTTACGGTCTGTACAGCAATTTCTTGCTTGAGTTATAACATATGACATAAGATTAGAGCTAGGTAATTCGAATCGAGTCAATTCGAAGCACAAATTATTCGAATCAGCTAAAAATCTGTCATAGGAACAAAAGATCACAAAATGAAGTGGATTTATCACATTTTAACAACCAAAAATAACTGTTTGTGCCATGAAAGATTAAGTATGAATTCACCAATATTGACCATTAGAGACAATGTTAACATTGTCTCTAATGATCATTATTAGTGATTTTGCTCTTATTGACCTCTTTATTTCTGATAATGAGGATGAATTGTGAAGGAATCCACAAAAATTTTCTTCACAGAAAATTGCTGATTCGAACCGATTCGAGAAAAATATCCGAATCAGATTCGAATTTCGAATGATTCGTTTTGTCCACCCCTATATATGACATAGGATTGACCAAACTTATCTCTTGCATGTCGTAAAGGGTGACAAGAAAACAAAGAATAACAGATGGTTTTGCCATCGATATCTGGACAGACGTGTTTGAAATAAGGTAATGTGGGTTGAAACAAAGAAATGGTAAAGGGTTTCACCATCGTCCGGGGCAGATATCACTCACTGCACTTTACCAAAGAGGTTCAGTTCTATTTGGGATGTCACCCGCAGCAGTTCTGTGCTATTAAGTGGCCGTTAGTTGGTTCTTTTCAGGCACTGCTTTAGGCCTTGCTTAGAGTGAATTTCAATATTAAAAAAAAAAATAAATGATCAATAATATGGGATAAAAAAATCGTTAAATCCTTTAACGATTCCTAGGTACGCTGTAACAAAAGTACAGTAAATTTACTGGTCATTTGCAGTAATTGCATATTTCCAAAGTTGTAAAAAGCCATGTAAAAAGCCATGAGATGAGATTCATGCTAATTATTGGAAGTTGATTGAGAGCACCATGGCGATGCGTTCTACCAACACCAACTGTTTGACCAAAAGGATCAATTTTGATTTTTAATACCGCCAAGTAAAATTACTGTCAAAGACCAGTGATTTTCTAGAATTTTTTTTACAGTGTGGTCAAAATAAATAGATTTTAACATGATCAATAGACAATAAGTAAATACAGGAATATTATTTTTGCTCAGCATGGGCCACAGATGAACCGCACCTCGGTGGCGCGATCCATCGGTTGCTCATGCTAGAAAAATTAGCAATTTTGCCAAGGTCAAACTATGGTTGAGGAAAATAGTCTTTTTTTATCGTAAATCACCACAAACAGCTCTTAAATCACGCAGGGGGTTGCGAAAAAATTTTGCAAGTGTTTAGTGTAACGTGCAGTCCGAGTCATTATATTTGGATGATTTTTTTTCAAATTACTTTTTCTATAACATTAATATACCTATACATTTTTATTGAAATTCCCTCTGAGCAAGCCCTGAAGCAGTGCCTGAACGGAACCAACTAACCGCCACTTAATAGCAGAGAACTGCTGCTGCTGCTGCTGGGTGACATCCCCAATAGAACTGAACCGCTTTGGTAAAGTGCAGTACGTGGTATCTGCCCTGGGCGATGGTGAAACCATTTACCATTTCTTTGTTTCAACCCACATTACCATCCGCGCATATGCTACTGCATATCCACGTTTTAGACGCATATTCATGCATAAGCAAATAGGAATTGAGAACCGCCATCTTAAAAAACTCCGAACGTAACTTTCTACACGAGAACTCATAGTGCGCTATATTCTATGTTTCCTTCTCTCGCAGGGTAAAAAATGCTTATATCCTAAAGTTTTTCAAAAGTGCTTATGATTTTATCAATACCCAGGGCAGATAACGCTCACTGCACTTTACCTTTGTGGTTCAGTTCCGTTTGGGTTGTTTTCCGTTTAGAGTGCAGTTGCTGGTACTACAGCTTGTAGTAGCACTCTGCTTTTCAGTGACTGCTTCTGGCCTTGACCAAAGGGGATTTCAATAAAAAAAAAAAATTGACCCTTTTTATTTCTTTTTCTAATAAGAATGGATGTACCTCCATTACCTCGACCGAAGCAACGAGATCCACTGAAGCAACTGTCGTTTTATCACGGCAAAATATCTCGCCATGTGACCGAGGTTTTGTTAATGACAAACGGCCTGGAAGGAAGTTTCCTCATCCGACTGGCGAATCAGGCTTCGGACGAATATTGCATCAGCGTTAAAGCTAAAGACGATGTCAAGCATTTTAAACTGGTAAGGGTTGCATTCAGAGGCATCGCCATATTTTATCTTTTGAGGAGTGTGGGGGAAAGGGTGCATAAAACAACTTTGAAATCAATCAAAATAGGGCAAAAAAATGCTAGATCTACATGGTAACAAAAGTACAGTAAATCTACTTGTCATTTGCAGTAATTGCATATTTCTAAAGTTACAAAAACGCCATGTTAATGAGATTTAGGCCAATTAAGGGCTGTTGATGGACCGCACCTTCGCGGTGCGTTCCATCAACACCCCATATTTGGCCAAATATTTTGAATTTTTTTTTAATATAGCAAATTAAAATTACTGTCGAAGACCGGTGATTTTGTTGGATTTTTTGTTACAGTGTACTTGGAAGGAATTACCCTATCAGGGAGCAAACGATAAATAAAAATTTATAAGTAATGGCCTTGGACAGGGTGATCCACTCTAAGCAGTGGCTATAAAAAAAATTCAACAAGAGAAGAATCGATTCGAATCACCCAGAACGAATCGGACTGCCCAGCCTTACTGAAGTAGGCGCGAAAAGTTCGTTTTATTGAGCAAGAACTTCATTAGACATCTTGCACCATTTAAAAAAGGGCCTTTTATTTCCACAGTGCTTCAACTTAACAAGTTTTGTTGCAGGTACGCGATGGCCCGAATTACATGCTGGGAGACGCAGAATTCGAGTCCTTGGACAGCTTCATCGTTTATATCGCCAACCAACCAGTCTTTGGAAGTAGAAAAGCGGATATGGCGAACAACCTAGAAAATGGGACGATGGTGGTACTGAGATATCCGTATCCGTACGATGTGCAAGAGCCGGAAGAGTGGGTTTTTTTAATTGAATTTCGCCTAAATCACATAAAATAAAAATAATAGAATTCTTTTCCCGTTTTTTTGTTCTAAAATATTTTAAATATAAATAAGGATATATATTTTCATATACCACATGTTGTTTTAAGAAGCATTGGTACGACTGCGATCCACCAGTACCCCAAATTTAACGAAAATATATTGCGTAAATTTTTTTAACTGCGGCGAAATTGATTTTCTTTATGCAACAACCCCTTCGTGAATTATTTAAGCATTGGGTCATTGATGAAACACGCCGCTATGCCTGACTAAATAAAATCTACGTTAGAGTTGTGGAATGTTCAAAATGACCTGTACGTTTCAAAACCTGGTACTCGAATTGACTTCAAATATTGCATGAAAATATCGTTTTTATTTTTTACTTTATTTATCGACATTGCCTATCAACTTTCACTTCAATCCTGTGTCTCTGAAAATTGCATTATTTACAGGAAGTTTGAATGACGAAGCGAAATTGCTGAACCGACAGATTGTTACCGTAATGACTTCCTTTTGCTTGTTAATTAAATTTGTTTGTGGTTCAGTTGATAAATATATTCGGTCCACGACTGTACGCCATGCATTTTGCTTATAGACCTCGTGACTGAGCCGGGGCACATATGCCCTCAATTCGTGAGAAGGATGGGAAATGTCTTCTCCAAAATTTTATTTGCAAAAATTATATTTTGAATGTTAGTAAGCAAAATTTTGGCGGGATATGCGCTTCTACTAGTTGTTTTTATTGTTTTGTGCCCAAAATGACAAATTTTTAAGAATAGTTTTTAACTTTTCAATCATCGATCTTCAAGATTCGACAACCAACTTTCGCAGCCGCTGGAGCAAGTGCATGAGATGTTTGCGCATAGTTCATTCCTAAACAGTCGATCATTTGTATTCTACAAGAAACGATGGCCTAGTGGTCATCATATTGACATCGCAGGTTGAAGATCTCGAATATGGCAGGTCTGGGTGGGTAATCCATGCGCACCATTCAACCCATGGTAGGCTCTTTCGATTGGGAAAGTTAATATTTTTCCATCTACCCTAAATGTGTGCGTCCAAAAGGTCGCTGGTGCAGAATCTAGTTCAGGATGATTCACGTAAACCATGTAACTAGGGCTGGGCAAAAACCGAATTATTTCGAATTCGAATCTAATTCGAATAATTCTTTCGAATCTGATCGAATCACTAAATCCATATAAATAACAAAATCTAACTTTTAATAATATGAATTGTTGAAATCAAATCAAATTTATAATTTTTAGTATATTTTCAATTCCATCTCCATGCAACAATTTTCGTATTTTAATGACAAAATATAATCGATTTTGGTCAAATTTGACCAAATTCGATTGCATTTTGTCGTTAAAATTGAAAATAATAGTGTATTAAGCAAGTTTTCGTTCGCATGAACGATTGATAATTAATTCGAATAAATGGTGCTCCGAATCGGTTCGAATCACCGAATCGAAATGTCCCAGCCATACCTGTAACCAATGAAAGAATGTGCTTCTATTACCAGGTTCGATCAGATTCGGATGCATTCTACGATGACCACCGATTCCACGGCTGCAAATCTCCGCCTAAGAATAAAAAATATGCCGATGGGAACCAAAGCCGGCTATCTCATTAAACAGGTAAGGTTAAGTCTGATTTTCTCCGATTAAACTAGTCAACCAGTCCACTCGATTGGCTTACAATTTACACCAATGTGGAGGTTCTAAGGGATTTCTCGCCTTCTCACTTTCTTTCTGCTCGTGTTAATGCATGGATCAATTCGAATCAATGTAATTCGATTCGATTCGATTCGTTGTGATTCTAATAGATTCCCGTTGCATCGCATACGCGAAGATCTGTCGTTTTCGAAATTTGAAAGCAAAACTTTTGAAATTTTTTGAATATTCGGTGACATTTTATGATAACTTGTTTCCAATTCTACTGTGATAAAAACCTAGTAATAATAATTTGTAAAACTAACTAATATTGTACCGTATTTTAAAACAGTTGAGTTTGTACGGTATTTTAAAACAGTTGAGTTTTCAAATAAAATTATATTCGAAAAGATTCGATTCGAAAAAAATATACGAAACTTGCATCCTTAGTAGTGCTGGGCAATTCGAATCGATTCAAAGTACAATTTATTCGAATCAATCATGAATCGTTCATAGGAACAAAAACTCGCTAAATAAACTAGAATTTTCATTTTTAACGACAAAATTCTATCGATTTTGATCGGTAGCATTTTGTCGTTAAAATCGGAAAATTGTTTCTCTTAGACAATGTAGTGTGAATTGAAAACACTATAAACTATCAATTTCTTGATAACCACGATAGAGATAAGTTGTAATAGTAAAAATGAGATTTCTATTATTCACATGGAATTAGTGATTTGATCCGATTCGAAAAAATTATTCGAATCAGATTCGAATTTCGAATGATTCGGATTTGCCCACTTCTAATCCCCAGCTGAAACACACTATCTATACATACAAAGCCTTTACAAACTAACATGTGTAACGTTTGCCGGTCTCAGGCCCCCGTATGTAGGTTTACGGACAAGCCATGATAACTAATTCACCCCACAACCTCCCCCACCCCCCAACCCCCCCAAAAAGTGAAACAAAATATTTTTTTCATCAGGGAGGGTCGATCAAATCCTGGAAACGAAGATGGTTTGTCTGCATTCGAAATAATCTCAGTTACTACGAAAAACGAGAGGATGAGAAACCCATTTATACCATCGATATCACTCATGCAACCCAATGCGGAAAAGTGAAGCTGGACGGTGAGTTTTTTTTTTCATCAAAATCCGCTCTGACTCAATCGAAAAAATGTTAAAACATCTTTTTAAGCACGATTCACAAATGCATCGCGGCCATAAGACGTGGTCCATCTGTGGCGCATGTGTTGCAAGCAGGGCTGGGCAAAACCGAAGCATTTGGAAATCTAATCTGATTCGAATCGAATCACTATTTCTACGTAAATAAGAAATATACCATTTTTACTATTATAACTTGTCTTGTTGTTAAATTGAAGAAATTTATAGTTTGTAGTATATTTTCGATTTACACCTTTCATATTTTAACGAAGAAATATAATCGATTTTGGTCAAATTTGACCAAAATCGATTGCATTTCGTCGTTAAAAGGAAAATCCTAGTTCATTTAACAAGTTTTAGTTCCTATGAACTAAATACTTCACGATTGATTCGAATAAATCTTGCTTCGAAAATAAATCGAATCACCGAATCGAATTGTCCTAGCTGCAAGGTATAAGATTTCTAAATGCTTCAATGCGGAGTAGTTAAGCTGGGTGGTAAGTGGGGCTCGTCGATAGCGTGGAGCGAAAATTGAAAAAAGTTTCATTTTTGTCGGCAGGGCGCGGCAGGGTGCTTTTCCACCACAAATCATTTGGTCGTAATATCAAGGTCATTGAAGGAGTTCTAGACCGAAGCCTAAAGAATTCGTTTTTTTGAAAATGACAATTTTTGACGCTTCCTGTATAAATTACCACTACATGCCATGGTGCGACCAATAATATTGCCAGGTTTGATAAGCGGTACGTCACCAAACTAAAATTACCTAAAATAAGCATCTGAAACCCATTGCATTTCATTCGTAGTGTCCGAATTGTACAAAGAGAGTTAGACAAGTTTCAGTTTAGCGACAAGAGAGCCATTGGTCCTCTCGAGCGCGCTTTTCGCAATCATTCCCGGGTCCCGGGTGGCGTTGTATATGTTTTTGTTTATTTATTGCTTTCTCTTGTCGTGACACGTGTCGTGTCGTGACACGTGATAGGCTGATTGTTTGATACGTGATCGTTTCACCTTGGAGTGTACCTTTTTGTCGTATGATTTTACGTTCCTTAGTTGCGTCCAAGTGACGTTTCCGGCCCTGTTTAAGCGAATTGGGGTGCGCGATGGCCTGGTGATTAACATGTTGGCATCACGGGTTGAAGATCTATGGTTCGAATCCCAGCGAATCCGACTCGATAATCCATGTCCACTCAGGGCGTGATAACTTGAGTAGGCTAAGCCGAACCAGATTGATCATTTCTTCCCAATATCTTTAGCCCTGTCTTTCTATGAGTGGGTGATAGTACACTGTAACAAAAGTACAGTAAATTTACTTATTATTTGCTGTACTTTCACATTTACAAGTTAAAAAAACGCCACGGTGATGAGATTTATGGCAATTATGGATTGTTGATGGACCGCACCTTCGGGGTGCGGTCCATCAACATCCCATATTTGGCCAATTTTTTCAATACCTTCAAATAAAATTACTATCGAAGACAAGTGATTTTGTTGCATTTTTTGTTACAGTGTATGCAGGCCCTTCTGGGTTGGGGTGATCCATCCTAAACAGCGGTTGAAAAAAAGAATTTCAATAAGTTCCAAGTTTGATTTTTTCGTTTTTTTTTTCAGGAAAAGAAAACGAATCAACGTTTGCTCTTGTTTGCAAAGATCGAAAATGGAATTTCATTGCAGATTATGATCATGAGATGATGGACTGGATCGAACTGTTGGACTGGAAAATACAGAGAAATAACCGTTAAGGGGAATATATCCCATTTTAAAAATTCTGCTCAAAACCCCGTTTTCTTAAATATCATAAACATGCCCGTTGGCTGAACCGTTGCTCAAATTTTATTTGCTTCTCGTCTAAAATATATATGTTTACCGCTATCCACGAGCAGCGGAACCTCATACATATTAAGGAAAAGATTTTCAAAGAAAAGGACGGTCCCCGAAATTTTGACGAAAATATTTTTAGAATTAACAAAATATTGCGCGCATTCGGCGCGTAATCACGTGTTTTACAGAATCTTACCGTTTTTGCCCTGAAAGCGATGTTATTTTCAAAAAAACGGTCCAAAAAATTTTTGCAAACCTTCGGTGCGCATGTTTCGTTATAAATATTTTATTTTTTTATACCCCCAGAGATTTTACCTTTTGCCGCCGCCCCCGCTAACTCCTTAATTGGTTAAAAAGCAACGGTAACGAATTGTGAAACAAGATGGGACATGATCTCTCTATTTTTTTTTTCGATTGAATGAATAACTAGCGACTGAAGGAAACTTACAAATACCCTACGGCCACATATGTACCAAGGATCTACTAAAATGTAATCTCAGCGATCGAAGCGAAAAACATCCTAAACGAAACTGAACCGCGTTGGTAATTTACTGAGTGGTATGAGTGGTTATAAGCTAATACATTTTGTTTCCTTTTAGATGTCACTCAGAGCAAATACGTTATGGCAATTCTAAATTCTGGCTTTCTTCTAATTATTTGATGTTCTAAGAGAGACTAAAATCGACAAAAAATTAATTTTCATTGAAGTTCGCCAGCAAGGCCGTTACTGTAACAAAAATCAGTAAATTTGCTTTTTTTTGACAGTAATTTTCCTATGTAGAATTAAAATAGAACTAAATCGAAATAAAAGTAACTTTAAGCAGAAAGCATCCTAAACTAAACTGAACCTGCCTTGGTAAAGTACATTGAGTGATATATGCTCCGGGCGATGGTAAATCATCATCACCTTTTCTTTATTTTAGTTGCCTGGTATACGACTAGGGCTGGACAAAACAGAATCATTTGGAATTCGAATCTGATTCGAATATTTTTTTTCGAATTGGATCGAATCACTAATGTCATAAAAACAACAAATATCCCATTTTTACTATTACAACTTATCTCCATCGTGGTTAGCAAGAAATTGATAGTTTACAGCGTTTTTTCAATTCACACTGCATTGTCTAAGAGTAACAATTTTTATATTTTCACGGGAAAATCCTATCGATTTTGGTCAAATTGGACCAAAATCGATAGCATTTTGTCGTTAAAAATTCTTGTTTAGTTATGGCAAGTTTTTGTTCCTATGAATGATTCATGTTTATTATGTTTGATTCGAATAAATTGTGCTTCGAATCACCGAATCGAATTGCCCAGCCCTATATACGACTTGTAGGAAATACTTCAGGGCTACTTTGAAAACCCGTATTTATCTTAATCGCTCAGATTTTCTTCTCAGTCATTCAGTCATCTCAATTTTCTATAAACTTGTTGATTTTTTATGCAATTGTATCCTGATTTTTTAAAATTTTTTATATAGAATCCTTTGCAGCTGCACAGTAGTAAAAATTCAGTAAAATCACTACTATTTAACAGTAATTTTACTTGATCATGTCAATTGGAAACTATGATAAAATAAACTTTATTGCACAAAATGCAATTAACAATGTTCATAATTTTATATGGTTACGAGATTTATCTTGCTTCATGCCAGTCCATCCAGTGCGCAATCGATCAAAAGTCGATAAGGTTATCGCCCAGGGCACCACGCGTATATATAACCTTTGAAGACTTTTTCGTTCATCGATCTTGACCCTACCTCGCTGGGGTTCGAACCCACGTCATTCATTGGTTGTTACGTTCGGCGGCTGTCATCGCTTTTATCAAGCCACCATCACGGATCACTGTTATATTAAAGTCGAAAAAAAAAAATCGGTTTTGAGTCAATAATAGGATGTTGAAGCAACGCACCGATAAGGTCAAGACAACCAATACCCTATAATATTATAAACGACGCGTTTTCGAATTTTGCAAATATTTATTTACTACAAAAGGAACGTGAACTTTCTGAACTTTTTACACAGTACGTGATCTTAATAAATAAATAAATTAAAAATTACTTTGATACTGCAGCCCAATCAGAAATTATATTTTATCAAGCATGGTCACATATGGACCGCGCCTTTGCGTCAGGCACGGACCTTTGTAGTGACTTTTGTGTATCGGTTCTAGGGATTTTTCGTCTAATATCCATTGTAACAAAAATGCAACAAAATCACCGGTCTTTGACAGTAATTTTAATCCGCGGCATTGAAAAAAATTTAAAATTCACTCTTTTGGCCAAATATTGGGTGTTGATGGGAAGTGACGAATATGCGGTCCATCAACAACCCATAATTGGCTAAAGCTCATCAACAAGGAGTTTTTTTAACTTAGTAGAGAGGAATTGAGGATACGCTTCCATATCCGTCCTGTGGTAGGATGAAAGCGACGATATAGACTTGAGTGCGTAGCGAATCTTGTACTGGGTAATTTTCTATTTTGTGACGAAAATGCGATATTTAACAAACGGGCGAGTTAAGGAGGAGAGTGTAAAATCTTTAGAATAGAGACATAAAATATAAAAATGAATATACATTTTCTAGACGAAAATGGAGACACGCGAAAATGCTCTGGCATTGGGTTGGGAGGATTCCCATTTTGAGTGCAAAATTAATAATAGTGTATAAAAAGAAGGGTTTGGACGATAGATGCAAAATTTTTGTTTTTTCCGACGAAATTTTCGTATAAAATTCCAAAACTCTTGTTAGAGGCAAATGTTTTTTTTTTCGCCTCTCCCCATTGTGTTGCTGCCAGTGGAACAGTATAGTCTACCTTTTCGAAAAAAATATGGGGGTGTGTCAATCTCGGTTCTCCCATTGGTTGTTTCTGTTTCATTGACAGCTGACTCATACCTTTCCGACACTTTTTAAACCGACAAAGTTGAAAGAAACGTCATCGACAACACCCGCTGCTTTCAGAATATTCTGTCCAGTATGAGCCACTGATGGATCGCGCCTATGCGCGTTCCATCCGTGGCTCATTCTCGACAAAGTAAAGTTTCTGATTGGATTCCTTCTCTTTAGTCAAATTACATTTTTATTGAACATATGATTGCTGACTTGATGACATCTCTCGCAATCCCCGTCCATTACTTGTGATTAATTTTTTCTCTAATACGTTTTTACTTATTTTATTTACTCACTTTGTTAAATTTTTTCACTTTGGCGACGGAAATAAAGAACCTACCTCTGTCGTCAAAATATGAAAAGGGTCGCCGCTCTCATGGAACTTGGATTGAAAATACACTGCCTTTAAGATTGCTTATGCAGGTATTAGTAATTCGTATTACACTGTAACAAAAATGCAACAAAATCACTGATCTTTGGCAATAAATTTAATTAAATTTACTATTGAAAAAAGATTTAAAATTGACCGCGAAGGTGCGGTCAATCAATAGCGCATAATTGGCATAAATCATCAACAAGGCGTTTTTAAACTTCGGAAATATGCAATTACTGCAAATGGCCAGTAAATTTACTGTACTTTTGTTACAGTGTAACTATGAACTTCTTGATTTTCTAAATAGAGACAAATAGTATAGAAATGGGATATCTGTTATTTACATGGGATTAGTGATTCGATCCGGTTCGAAAAAATATTCGGATATATTCAAATGGTTCGGTTTTTCGGAACGAGTTAAATTTGACCAAAATCGAATATATTTTTTCGTTAAAATATGAAAATTGTAGCTCTTAGTGTGAATTGAACATATACAATCACCTATAAATTTTATCAATCTCAAAATAAGAAAAGTTATAATAGTAAAAATGGGAAATTTGTTATTTACATGGAATTGGTGATTCGATCCGATTCGAACAAATTATTCGAATCAAATTCGAATTTCTAATGCTTCGGTTTTGCACAGCCCTGCCTGTATCGAATGCTCGACAAAATACTTTCTATGGCTGAGATTTTGAAGGAAGTGAAACTCAAAAAAAAATTACTCAAACCGCTGACAAGGCACACGATTCACGTTTTTGACAAAAATTGGACAAAAAACTGACTATAACGTGTTATGACCAAGACAGGGATTCCCAGTTGTTTTATATTAGAAAATAAATTTCGCCAAAAGCGGTGTAATAGTCCAAAAGTAGCCAGCTTTCAATGCACTAAAAAATCACCAAAATTTTTTTTTAATTTTTTTTATTGAAATTCGCTCAGAGCAAGGTTACATGAGACGAATCAAATTTAAAAATTCTCCCGGAGTCACTAAAGTACAAAGAGCTACATGTAATGCAGGGATAGGAACTGATGAACCCCCACTACTGATAGATGTCTTTTAACGCGAGTTTTAAAGCCTTGTAGATCAACACGATCAGGAAAGCAGCAAGAAGGCAAGGAATTCCAAAGTTTAGAGATTCTTGGAAAAAAGCTTCTCGCATAAAACTGTTTGTGACATTGTGGAACCTCCACAGTAAATAGGTGCAAATTGGTAGCCAATCGTGTTGACCGATTCAAAAATTTTGTCCGGAGGAACGAGAGCAGAAATCTCCCTTGAACAAAGACCAATATAATATCTGCAAAATAAACAGATAAACAGATACTAATAAATATACTCTACTATATTGGTTTAATAATACGAAATCGCCCGTGAAGGTCCTTGGTTGGATGCTTTGAGCAATGTTTCCAAGTTTTCCTGAAGAAAACTTTAAATAAAAATATTAATTACATCGGTATATTTATTCTAATTACCATAATATACAAGTTAACTTGCCCCCTACATTAAACAGTGATTGATAGTTGGTATAACTCCGGAAATTCGTCGATATGAAACTGCGCATATATTCTCATACTCATGGTAGTAATGGATCTCAACATAATTAATATACGTGACTTGATCCCTATCATAGAATTTTATATTGTCAAGCCTGAGCCACAGATGAACCGTGCCTATGTGGTGCGATCCGTCAGTGACCCATACTTGACAAAACACGTTCCAGACAGACGTTGCTGGCTGGATTTCTTCTTATTGCATTCCCCATTGGTTTTCGAGTATATGCACAGGAGTGAAGTTGCAAAAATATACCTCGTAGATGTTGAGTTGATTTAAGGTTGGATACAGGATTGCGAACTCGGTCGATATTAATTCTGAGTTTAAATTCAAATTTAAGGAAACCAGTTGTATCAAGTTTAAGTTCGTTCCTTTTTTTAGGGTTTTCGAAATTCGAAATATTTGCTACGGCCTGTCCGTGGACCTACCGAGGGGCTTATACCCAACAACTGTTAAGTTACGGACCTTTTTAGTGACTGTGTATCTGTGTTCCGTGTTACAGCTACCCACGAAGTGCTTTGCTGTGGGGCACGCTCGGTGGCTCGATGATTCCCATCGATTCGAAGCACAATATATTCGAATCAATCGTCAATCGTTCATAAGAACAAATACTTGCTAAATGGGCTAGAATTTTCATTTTTAACAACAAAATACTAATTTGACCAAAATCGATTACATTTTCTCGTCAAAATATGAAAATTGTTGCTCTTAGACATGGAGCGCGAATTGAATATACGCTATCAAGTATAAATTTCTTGATTTTCACAATGAAGACAAATTGTAATATAAAAATGGGATATTTGTTATAAATCGAATTCGTGATTCGATCCGATTCGAGAAAATTATTCGAATCAAATTCGAATTTCAAATGTTTGGTTTTGCCCAGCCCTAATTACAACCCTGGTTGGACCCGGTAAGAGTATACGTGTTTATCCATGTTTTGAATCGTTTCATAATATTTACCATTGGAAGAGCGATAGGCAAGAATCTTATCAAATCATCTTTTGTTTAGTATGAGTCACTGATGGATCGCGCCACCGAAGCGCGGTCCGTCTGTGATTCATGCTTGACAATGAGTGGAGAAATCACCCTGTCCACCGCGTTGTAACAACGGCCAACCCAAGCTATTACAACCTGGATTGAGTGGTGGGCATAGATAAGCCGGACTCGACGGGACGCGCCGAGATCTTCAATCTGCGATGCCAACTTGTTTAACCACTAAGCCATAGCCGCTCACTTAGCTCGTACATTGTTACAAAGTGTTTATTGTGTGTCTTGAGGGGTGAACCAAGTGAAACGAAAAAGTGGTAGGTGGTTTATACATCGCCCAGAGCAGGTATTTCTCACTGCACTCTACTATACCGGTTAGTTATATTCGAAATGGATCACTGCTGAAATGGATCAGTCACTGACCAAAGCATATTTTTCCTAGTTTTTGGGTAGAATTAGGTGATATGTATAACTCTGGACACCTTATATACTATTTTTAATATTTCATACTTCTAAACCGACGTTTTCTTTGTCCAGTCAGTTACTTAAACACTACAGAATATTATCTAAAGATTCGTTAAACTTATCTCAATCAACATGAGAATATTCCTCCTGATTGCAGTTATCACAAGTCTGCTTATTTTGGGCGACGCTGCGGATCGTGAGTGGAAAATTTTAATTTTAGTTTCTTTCTTGTACTTGTATAAGAATGCGGTTTGCCGCCAATATCCGGTCACAAATTTAATGCCAAATTGAACATTGTCTATTGTTGATTTTTTATAGCCACTTCTTAGAGTGGATCCCCCTGTCCAAGGCCCTACAACAGCGCCCACTTATAGGCGGAAATGGTTACAATTGCGAGAAAGATATGATCTTTCACTGTTCGGCTTAACCTACCCATGGATAAGCGAGCCGGACTCACCGGACCCGATTTGCGCTAACGGTGCATCGCTAAAGGTGTTGTTGTTCATGGTGTAAGCTTAATCCAACTAAATCACATATAATACTTGTTAACATGGCTTAGAATCCCATTCGAAATTTCAACTTGGTCAAGTATGAGCCACAGACAAACCTTTTAGGCGGGAATGATTATTAGGCGGCAATCTCAATAAGTTCATAACTGGTACTTTTTATCGATAATTTATTTCTAAGCAAATTCCGGAAGCAGAGCTCAAAATTAACTCGATAATATACCCAAGAGCAATGTTAGGATCTGCACCCAAAACGGAAACATTCCATATGGAACTACATTAGTAGCCCTGTGCTTAGGGCTGGTCAATTCGATTCGGTGATTCGAAGCAAGATTTATTCATCGAATCAATCCTGAGTCGTTCATAGGAACAAAAACTTGTTAAATGAACATGATTTTCATTTTTAACAATAAAATGCAATCGATTTTGGTAAAATTTGACCAAAATCGATTATATTTTTTATTGAAATATGAAAATTGTAGCTGTTAGTGTGAATTGAAAATATACTACAAACTATAAATTTCTTCAATTTCACAACAAGACAAGTTATATTAGTAAAAATGGGATATTTGTTATTTACGTTGAATTAATGATTCGATCCGATTCGAACAAATTATCCGATTCATATTCGAATTCCAAATGATTCGGTTTTGCCCAGCCCTATCTGTGCTACGGCAAAATCAGTGCGCAACCAAAGAATTATTGTTTTAACCTAAATCACCGCACAGCTTTTTCAAGTATTAGTCGCTGATGGATCGCGCCGCCGAGGCGCGGTCCATTTGCGGCTCATACTAAAAAAATATGATAAAACCTAATCAGAGTTATTGTTTTAACAGAAAGAAAATGTTTCGCACCGGTCTACTGTGACCTCGGAGATAATACTGGACGTCCAGAATGGTTACAAGTTTTTCCTCCACCAAAATGTCACTGGACCCAATCTGTAAGTGGTTCGTGTATTTACAGTTGTGTACAAGCAACCTATAGTTATTTTTAGAATTGTCAAAGTAAAAAGAATTTACTATAAATCTAGGTAAATTATTACTAGGTACCCTAGTTTCACTTTCATTTAGAACATTTTTTGATAGATTAAAGGTCAAAATTTCGAATAATTGATTTTGAAATCCTTTCACATCGGAAATACAATTTACTTAGTCTTTTATACTACGTATCTGGCTTGAAATAGGGTTAATTTACTTATTTTTTGTTAGTAAATTTACTACGTAAAACTATAAATAGCAAAACCCAGGTAAAACTATGTAAAGCACTTTGAAAATCAACTCAGTAAACTGGGTATACTATCTTACCTTTGTACCTTTAACTAGAATTGCAAACACCAGTAGAAGTACATTTGCATTGACTTTTGGATGATATTTCACACATCTGGTCTGAATGTGTAACCATAAGCCTGGTGTACAAAGATAACACTCAAATTTTTTTTCAACTTTCATATATAAATTTCTGCCCTGTAGATACTGGATTTAGAATAGTCTTAACGTATTTCCTGCGTGACGTATGAGGTGTCTGAAAGAAAGCAGTGGTAGATGTTTTTATCATCACCCAGGACAGATACCACTCACTGCTCTCTACCATGGTGGTTCGGTTCCGTTTGGAATGTTTTCCGCTTAAAGTGCAGTTGCTGGTCCTATATCTTAAAGTAACTCTTTGCTATTATAAAGTGGTCGTTAGTTGGTTCCTTTTAGTCACTGCTTCCGACTTTGTTCAGAGTGAATTTCAATAAAAATATTACTAATAAACTTTATTTGATAATGAAAATTTTCTAAAAAAATTTTCGCGCTTTTTTAACGAGTGGTATTTTTGGTTGGTCAATCCAGAAATTTTGACTAATTTTCGGCAATCTTCATTGAGTATTGATTAGATGGCTTTTACATCGCCCGGGGGAGGTAGCAGTAACTGCACATACTACAGTGGTTCAGTCCTTATTTGGATGTTTTGCACTTGGAGCGCAGTTGCTTGTTTGCCATTTTAAAATGAAAGAAAATTTTAGACAGGACTTGCGGTTGTCCTGGAGTGAAATTCAATATAATATTTGATATTCAGTTTGTCTTATAGTATAGATATAGATACAGGTAAATACGTTGATATAAATAACACTTAGTTTTAATTTATTGCACTCGAAGACGTATATAATATTATTTCAATCTACAGGGCAACACGACTCGTAAAGCCAGCAAGAAAATTAAACCAGACAAAAAAATCACGGACGAGATTAAGAAAGGTGACGTGTTTAAAAATAATACTTTAATTTAAAATAAACAATTCAATAATCCAAAACAGAAATTTAATCTTTCCAAGCATGAGCCATCAATGGCCCTCGCCTCAATGGCGCGATCCATTAGTGACTCATGCTTGTCGTGAATCGTTCGTAGGAACAAAAACGTGTTAAGTGAACTAGGATTTTCATTTTTAACAACGAAATGCAATCGATTTTGGTCAAATTTTTCGTTAAAAATGGAAATCCTTGTTTATTCAACAAATATTTGTTCCTTTGAACAATTCGCGACTGATTCGAATAAATCGTACTTCGAATCGATTCGAATCACTGAATCGAATTACTCATCCCTATATGTGAGAAGGTTGCTGGTGCCGTGGCCACAAATAACAGTGCGACGGAGTCAGATAAAACCTCTGAAAAAAATTTGACCAATATCGATTATATTTCGTGGCTAAAACATGAAAATTGTTGCTCTAGGTGTGAATTGAAAACGCACCATAAACTATAAATTTCTTTCTTTTCACAATGGGAACAAGTTCTAATATTTGTAATTTACAAAGAATGAGTAATTCGATCCGATTCGAGAAAATTATTCGAATCAGATTCGAATGCCAAGTGATTCGGTTTTGCCCAGCCCTAGTCTCGACCAAAATATTTCTGACTGGGATTTTTAAAAACCGTTGATGCTATGAATGGCAAGAGGGATTTTGTATCTCAACAATTGCATATGACTCATCCCACGATACACACGCTGTTCTGAAACCACGAAGAAATAAGGCCTTTAGAATGGTCCGGACGTATTTCCTGCGTGTCGTGAGGTATGGATGGGACACCGATAAAATGTACCAATGAGGCGGTGGCCATCTGTGGCTCAAGCTTGACAAAAAAAAAATTAATTTTTCAACGTTGTTAATGGAATCTTATACATGTCATGATAAATAAACTTGTTTCATTCAGATCTCGAACAGCAAAAGACAAACAATGTGGAATTAAACGAAAAATATGAAGATCTGGTGATAAACGTTACTGCTAACCAAAAAAGTAAGTTTTTTTCCCCTAGAAATCCACTCTAAGCAAAGCCTGCAAGGTAAGATGCAGTAGCTAAGAGGAACCAACTATCCAAGACCCGTTAAATAAAAGAGCTATTGAAAGATGTAGTACCAGCAACTGTACTCTAAACAGAAAACCTCCTGAACGATTCTGCACCGCCATGGTAAATTGCAGTGAGTGGTATCTGCCCTGGGTGATGATAAAACCATCTACCACTTCCTTTATTTCTGCTTCATGTAACTTATTTTCTCATTATCTGATGAACAAATTAGTAGGGCCTGTTTGGTGATTTAATTCCATTAGTGACTCAAGCTTAACAAAACATGTCTCGGCCAAAATATTTCTAACTGGGATTTTTAAATATCTCAAGTCGTGAGTCATCTCCAAGCTTGTGCTTGGTATTAAGAATCAGTTGTTGGCATTGCCCAGTGCAGATACCACTGGCCACGCTAAACTCCACTATATCGGGGCCAAATTTCAAAAGTAACCAAAAGTGTAATGTCGAACCAGAAAGATCTAATCTTCCAAAAACAAAACTTACCCGACATGTCTATAAGTGACCGCCGGTAAAGGAACTTGGTCAGGTTATTTACTCACTTTAAAAATTGACTATAAAACAATGGGACGTTTGCTATTAGTATGGAATTAGCGATTCGATTCTACTTGAAGAAATTATCCGAATCATATTCGAATTCCAAATTAGTCGACTTCGGCCTGCTTTGGTTCCAACTTACATTCTGGTTTAAAGTGAATATTAATTCAAACACAATCTGACTTGGTTTCTCACAAAGCATACATCGATAGATATTTTATATCTCAATAATTACATATGACTCATCCCATGATACACACGCTGTTCTGAAACCACGTAGAAATACGGGGTTTGGAATAGTCCTGACGTATTTCCTGCGTATCGTGAGGTATGGATGGGACAACGATTAATTGTACCAGTGAGGCGAGGTCCATCTGTGGCTCAAGCTTGACAAAAAAACTTACCAGTCGAATTTATTTTTTTATCGTTGTTGATTGGATCTTATTTATGATAAATAAACTTGTTTCACTCAGATATCGAACAGCAAAAGACAACCAATGTGGTATTAAATAAAAAATATGAAATTCTGGCAACAGCTAACAAGGAAATGTATGAAAATCTGGCAACGAACGTTACCTCTAACCAAGAAAGTAAGTTTTTTTTTTTTATAAAAATCCCTTTTTTAAGCAAGGAAGGCAAGATGCAGTAGGCAAGAGGAACCAACTATCCAAGCCTCGTGATGGAAAAGAGCTACTGCAAGATGTAGTACCAGCAACTGTACTCTAAACAAAAACATCTAAAACTAACCTGAACCGCCATGGTAAAGTGCAGTGAGTGGTATCTGCCCTCGGTCATGATAAAACCATCTTCCACTTCTTTTATTTCTGCTCCATGTAACTTATTTTATCATTATCTGATGAAGAAATCAGTAGGGCCTGTTTGGTGACTTAACTCCATTAGTGACTGAAGCTTAACAAAACATGTCTCGACCAAAATATTTCTGACTGAAATTTTCAATACCGTTGATGCAATGAAAGACAAGAATCTTATTCGATATTTTCAAACAAGTTCGGTAAGCGAGGTTTCTGTAGATCAGAGTCCAGCTTCATGATCCGAACATTTTTAATATTTACAAAGTTTTTAAAACATTTCAAAATGTTATTCTACAATTCCTGCTCTTCTGATTAATTTAGAGCTGTCACGAAACCCTAAAAATAATTTTCCCATGCATGAGTCACAGATGGACCACGCCTCTCTATATATCAGTGGCCATACGTACGTAAGGTAAATGGACGTTTTTTCTGATTGGGAGGCTCGCTTGATACTCAGGTTAGGGCTGGACAAAACCGAATCATCAAAAAATTAAAAATTCGAATCTGATCGAATCATTAAGTAACGGTAATAGCAAATATTGCGCTCTTTCTTTCACATTTTATTCTCATTATTAAGAAATATAATTTGGAATCCAATAATATTTATATTAATAAATTAGAGTCAATGTGCCATCATTTCATAAATAATCTTCCTGGACCCAAATAAATTTGCTTAAAATTTTATCATTGAAATATGAAAGTTTAACGCAAGTTTTTGTTCCTATGGACTGCTTCACAATTAATTCGAATAATCTGTGCTTCGAATCAAATAGAATCACCGAATCGAATTGTCCAGTCCCACTTGAGGTGCAATCCATCCGTGGCTCTTCCTAATAAAAAATTCTGACGAAATTCACGAAAAAAACCGGCTTGATATCGAAATAATCGGTAAGTCGATACTCCTCTCAACCCCGTGCTTGGTATCAAGAAGCAGTTGTTGGCATCGCCCAGTGCAGATACCACTGACCACGCTGAACTCTACTCTATTGGGACCAAATTTCAAAAGTAACCAAAGGTGTAATGTTGAACCAGAAAGATCATATCTTCCCAAAACAAAACCAACCCTCCACGTCTATAAGTGACCGCCGGTAAACTTGGACAGGTTATTCACTCTAAAAATTGACTATAAAACAATGGGACGTTTGCTAATTTTTTTATTTTTTTATAACCACTTCTTTGAGTGGATCACCCTGTCCAAGGCCCTGCAACAGCGGCCACTAATAGGCAGACAGGGTTGCAATTACTGGGAAAATATAATCTCTTCCTGTTCGGCCTAGCCTACCCAAGTTATTACACCCTGGGTTGAGTGGTGGGCATGGATAAGCGAGCCGGACTCGCCGGGGCTCGAACCCGAGATCTTCTACGTGCGATGCCAACATGTTTAACCACTAGGCCATCGCGCCTCACATAATAGTATGGCATTAGCGATTCAATTCTACTCGAAGAATTTATCCGAACCATATTCGAATTCCAAATTAGTCGACTTCGGCCTGCTTTGGTTCCAACTTACATTCTGGTTTAAAGTGAATATTAATTCAAACACAATCTGACTTGGTTTCTCACAAAGCATACATCGATAGATATTTTATATCTCAATAATTACATATGAGTCATCCCACGATACACACGCTGTTCTGAAAGCACGGAGAAATACGGGATTTAGAATAGTCGTGACATATTTCCTGCGTGTCGTGAGGTATGGATGAGACACCAATAAATTGCACCAATGAGACGAGGTCCATCTGTGGCTCAAGCTTGACAAAAAAACTTACCAGTCGAATTTATTTTTTTATCGTTGTTGATGGGATCTTATATATGATAAATAAACTTGTTTCACTCAGATATCGAACAGCAAAAGACAACCAATGTGGTATTAAATAAAAAATATGAAATTCTGGCAACAGCTAACAAGGAAATGTATGAAAATCTGGCAACGAACGTTACCTCTAACCAAGAAAGTAAGTTTTTTTTTTTATAAAAATCCCTTTTTAAGCAAGGAAGGCAAGATGCAGTAGGCAAGAGGAACCAACTATCCAAGCCTCGTGATGGAAAAGAGCTACTGCAAGATTTAGTACTGTACTTTAAACAAAAACATCTAAAACGAACCTGAACCGCCATGGTAAAGTGCAGTGAGTGGTATCTGCTCTGAGTGCTGATAAAAGCATCTACCACATCTTTTATTTCTGCTTCATGTAACTTATTTTCTTATTAACTGATGAATATATTAGTAGGGCCTGTTGGGTGATTTGAGGTGAAATGACGGTTGATTTTGAATCTGTATTTGAGCTTAATTAATGGGTAAAAATTCGTTGATTAAATTAAAGAAAAACGCAGACCATGAAGGTTGGGAAATATACCAATAGGCGCTTATTGGATTATCAAAAATAAATATTAACACTTATATTTACTCCAAAATTAAATATTGTTTGTGATAGATTAGAGTGCTTGCTTAGGGTGAAATCCAATAAAAAAAAATAAATAATTATATGTATTTGTTAAAAGTAATATAAAATTGTCAAAGGGTCAAAATCAACTTTCCTTCAATAAAATAATTGTTGTGTCATGTAAAAATATACAAGTATCAAAATATCAAAATAAAAATCTCGCATCGGAAATAATTTCATACGAGTTATCCCACGGCATACAGGGTATACTCACACTGCTAAGCAACGTGGTAAAAGAATTTCACCCCTTATAACGATAATTACTCGAAATTTAAATGAAAAGTTAATAGCAAAGAAAATTAGCAAATATCGGCATAGTCTACTTTTCAGCAAATTTCAAACATTCATTTCTTTGCTCGGTCCAATATGACAATAAACGGTGTTCAATGGTTGATTCCTTGACAAAATTAAATAAAAAAATCTTGGAAATTATAATTTGCAACTTTTTTTGTTAAATTTATATAGGTTTTTTCAAAGCTTAAATTTGCCGCTATTTACCTTCAATTGTTGCTCACAAAAGCGTGTTGTTGGAACCTTGTTTATGTGAACTTTATTTATCCAGATCTCGAACAGCAAAAGGCAAATAGCATCGGATTAAATGTAAAATACGAAGATCTTGCAACCAATGTTACCGTTAACAAGGAAATGTATGAAGAACTGGTTTCCAACTACACTGCTAGTCAAGGGGGTGAGTGATCAAGTAATCTAATCGATATATCCGCGACTCAATATGCGATTGACCAGCAAGTATGCGATTAAACAATCGTCGGACAAAATTTAAAATTTTTTATTGATTTGAGAATGGAAAATTGTATATATTTTTGAAATTTGCTTATGTCTCGCGACTTCGACGGGCAAGTTTTTATCAACAGAATTCAAAATTTTTCCAATTCTTTCTTTAAGTTTTCTTCTCAATAAATATTTGTTTTTAATTCTCAGTAATCAGAGATCTTACGACCAAGATAAGTGGAATAGAAGAGCAGCTAGAAAATCTAAAGACCAAAGACTCTGAACTACAAAAGACTATTAACGGAATAGGTAAAGAATGATAGTTCGAGGTCTGAATTCATTGGTTTTAAATTTGGCAAGATTGGAATCAATAATGCTGCACTGAAAGTGACAAACATGTATTCATTGAGCATTGGTGGATTGCACCACTGTGAATGACCAACCCAAATTGGCATCAGAGGGGTTTACGGTCCACTTTCTTTCGTCGTCATCATTTATTGTTGCTTAACTGGGAAGAAAATGAGAGATTAGGTGCAAATGTGATACAATTTTTATGATGTGTTGTTGTGAGATCGTAGATCCTGCTAATTTCTCGAAACACATTTTATCCTCAAATGCCTGTTAATATTTAAAAAAAAAGTGAAATCCAGTCGTCGCAATGCAATCAAACCAGTTTATTGAAAATAGGAACGATATTTAACTGGTATTACTTGTCTTCTTATACTCAAACAATGTTACATTGATTTTAGGTCAAGATGGATTTCTCAGACTCGTCGGAGGAAGTTCGTTCAAAGAAGGAAGAGTTGAAATATATCACGCAGGTGAATGGGGAACGATTTGTGACGATGGCTGGGATATTAACCATGGACATGTGGTTTGTCGTACATTGGGGTTCAGTAAAGCTAGTGAAGCACCGATGAGTGCGAGGTTTGGAGAAGGAAGTGGGAAGGTTTGGCTGGATGACATTGTATGCTCCGGATCGGAATCCGATTTTGCGGCTTGTACCAATGCTCGTAATTGGGGGCCGTACAATATTCGTTGTGGTTCAAACGACGGTGATGCATGTAGCATTGATCAGAGTCTGGGTAAATCAAATTGTGACCACGTTGAAGATGCTTCTGTGATTTGTGAATAAATTATTATCGATGTTTTTTTATGTCGTTGCAGATTATTCACTTCAAAATCTATAAAAATTACAATTTCTGATTTCATGTAGCTCATTGCAAACTAGAGGTTTCAGGAGACTTTCCAAAAATGATATGTATCTGCATTTTTGCTTTTAGCAAATGTTTAATGAGATATCAATGGAATATTCTTGTATGAAAATAGATTTCGTGAGTGAAGGTTTGAGATCCCAATGAAATCAGCCGACGTACTAAGCACGAGGGTTAGGACAATCATGGTTTCAAAACAAGCATCTCAAATTACTATAAAATGAGTAGGTTTTATTGGTTGATAAGTCAAAATTTATAATCCGCGGCACATATTCGATAGAATTCGGGAAAAAATTGGTACTTCTGCCCAAAATATTGCATCAATTCTGCATTACGTTTAATAGCGCGTTTCCCCTTCCCTCCAACCAATCGATGTTAAAAATATCAGAATAGTTGAGGATATCATTATGTGCTATCGTCAGAATATTTGCTTTTGGCCGGAATTAACTAATTCGGTTATATGGTCTATTTTTGGTTTTAAATCCCGCTTTCCAGGTTTTCGGCCACAACTACGCATAGAGAAATATAACGCACACTCTATGACTAGGGCTGGGCAAAACCGAATCATTTGCAATTTGAATCTGATTCGGATAATTTTTTTCAAATAGGATCGAATCTTTAATTTCATGAAATTACAAATATTCTATTTTTACTGTTACTATTATTGCCTCCATTACGATAATTAAGAAATTTATATTTACTATTTAAAAAAATATTAGCAAATAATAAGACTTAGTAATGTATTTTCAATTACGTTCCAAGTCCAAAAAAGAAAATTTTTATTTTTTAACGTGAAAATGCAATCGAATTAGGTCAAATTTGTCGTTAAAAATGAAAAACCCCTCTCCATTTACCCAGTTTTTTGTTCCCACGACCGATTCACAATTGATTCGAATAATTTGTGCTTCGAATCGATTCGAATCACCGAATCGAAATGCCCATTCTTGTTTATGACGACATATTTTTTTTAATTTTTTAAATGACTGGCATTAAAAAATTGTCTCTTTCACATTTCTGAATATACCACTAATATCATTCATTTTATTTCAATCAATTATTAATTTTAATCAATAATCATATCTTGTACACTATGATTAAAAGTAATTAAATCAACTCGAAAACGATTACAGATTCGACAGAATATTTTTGTTTGAGTAAGTGGTGGATCTTAGGTGCTGCTGAGCGCGATGTCATAGTGATGACGTGTTGGGATCGCAAAAAAAATATCGAGGATTTAGGTGTCGGGGCGTTTAGATCTAGAGTATCATTTATGATCGGCATTCGTCGTCTGGGGTGAATGATTTGTACCGGCATTTCATCTGCTTGAGAAACAGAATACAAATAATAATTTATTTCATTGAAATTAAGTCTGAGCAAGGCAGTGCCTGCCCTAAAAGGAACCGACTAACAAAGACCAAAGAGCAACTACAAGATGTAGTACCAGCGACGAGAGCAGAAAGCTCCCCTGAACAAAGACCGTTATAATATTTAATTTTAATCATTATAATTACTATAATATGGTCCATACATGGTTTCATTTAATATTCGAACGATACATGACAACTTCACTCTGTGTAGAAAACAGCCTAAACAGAAGTGAACCGCTATTTTAAGGTGCAGTGAGCGGTATCTTCTCTGGATGTCGGAGAAATTTATTTGACAAAATATCGGCATTCCTAAATATTATGTCTGACCATGTGTGGCCATATATAAAGTAAATAACACATTGATGGTCCATACATGACTACATATAAATATTCAAACCATACATGACGCATAGTTTTATGACAAAAGCATTTTACACGGAAGAGTTTCCCGAGAAAAATGCCAACTCATTATATTTATTGAAATATTTGAGACAGCCTTAGTTCCAACACATCTGAATAGAAAACAAGATAAAAAAATGGAAGAAGCATCGTCAATTGCTGATCACTATATTGCAAATCGAACAAAGGTAATTTTTACTGTTAAAAAATTAGTTGATATACACTTGTATTATACATTATGCAAACGAGTGCGATGAAACGGAAATGTGTAAACGTTTATATTTCACGTAAAACTCACAATTTTTTCAAAGGTAATCTGTAAGAATCGATTGGCAACCAGTTGCAACTACAGCTCGATGTCGTAATAATTTCTTACCGAAGATTTGTTATCGGTTAGTAGGCCAACAATAGTTGGTTGCGCCGCGATGTTGCTTTACACTGCGACAACATTTAGTTTTTCGAGATATTCTGTATGAACTGTCCGTGAACCTACCGGGGGGCTTATATCCAACAACCGTTAGACATGGACTTTTGTAGTGACTGTATATCTGTTTTATGTTACAGCTTCCCGCGAAGTGCCCTGCTGAAGGACACTCTAGGTGGTGAAACGGTCAAGCGTCGAACCATCCGCTTTTCGGACAAAAACGATCGCTCTTTACCGATTGAGTGTGACGAAATTACAGTAAAATTAATTCTCTTTCGGTCATGTAGAGATTGTGAGTTACCGCACTCTGACCCTATCCATCTGTGGGCCCATGCCAGGAAAATATCTCATGGAACTTTCTTCCTTTCATATTTACCAATTTTTTTTCCGGGTGCCTGAGTAGCGGGGTAATTGGTGCACACTACGGCAGTGGATCAGTTTTGCTTGAAACATTTTCTGATTGGGTGCGGTGGTTCCAGATTTTACGCAGATCTTCACCATATTAATAGTCGTGAGATGGTTCCTATAGAGAGAATCTTTCGCTCATGTTTAGAACGATTCACATTAGAAATGATATAAAGTAAACAGATAATTGATCTCAAAATAATCATTGTGTTCTCGCAGATTTAGATAAGAACTTGATAAGTTGTCGTACAAGATAACACATGGATTATACAAAACTAATCTGCGTTCTTTGTCTTATCTCTGGATCGTTTGCACAAAAAATACGAAGTAAGATATTTTCATTTTTTCCGAAATGTTATTGATTACTGGACATTTCATTGTTAAGAGTTTTTATAGCAACTTCTTGTAGTGGATCACCCTGACCAAGGTACTGTACCAGCAGCAACTTATGGGCAAGACACCTTTAGTGTTGTTGGAAAATTTGAACTTTATAGTGTGTGCAAACCCTCACAAGAACTCGAACCCGAAATCTCCAAAGGCCATCGAGTCTTTCACATTCTATATATTATTATTGGAATGATTTTTATAGTTTTATTTTTTTTTTCAAATATGTAGCATTTTGTCATTCTGTAATGTTGGTAATCATGAAAAATAGCTAAATAAGTGCTCTAAGATAGTGAAATGGAATTTCAATGTACAATAATCTGTTACACTGTGACAGAATTTCAGTAAATTTACCGGTCATCTGTTGTAATTGTATACTTCGAAAATTGAAACCCGCTTTTTGAAAAGCGCTTCAGTTGTGCGTTATATCAACAGTTCATAATTGTCTAAAGTTGACCTAGAAGTATTGAATGGTTCTACCATCGCCCAGGGCGAACACCCTCTGTTCTTTTTATGATAGTGACTCAGTGTTCTCTGAGCTCATTTTCTACTAAGAGTGCAATACCTGGGTATATCCCTTATAGGTATATCCATGTCGTTGCAGAATTATTCACTTCGAAATCCACTTACAATTTCTGATTTCATGTAGCTCATTGCAAACTAGTGGTTTCAGGAGACCTTTCAAGTATGATATGTATCTTGCATCTTTGCTTTGAGTAAATTTTTAATGAGATATTAATGGATTATTCTCGTATGAAAATAGATTTCGTGGGTGAAGGTTTGAGATCCCAATGAAATCAGCCGACGTACTAAGCACGAGGGTTAGGACAAGCATAACTTCAAAACAAGCATCACAAATCAAAAATTATACGAGTGGATTTCATCGATGAATCAAAATTATTAATCCGCGACACATATTCGATAGAATTCGGGAAAAATTGGTTCCTCTGCCCAAAATATTACATCAATTCTGCATTACGTTTAATAGCGCGTTTCCCCTCCCCTCCAACCAATCGATGTTAATAATATCAGAATAGTTGAGGATATCATTATGTGCTATCGCCACAATATTTGCTTTTGGCCGGAATTAACTAATTCGGTTATATGGTCTATTTTTGGTTTTAAATCCCGCTTTCCAGGTTTTCGGTCAGAACTACACATAGAGAAATATAACGCACACTCTATGACTAGGGCTGGGCAAAACCGAATCATTTGCAATTTGAATCTGATTCGGATAATTTTTTTCAAGTAGGATCGAATCACTAATTTCATGAAATTACAAATATTCTATTTTTACTGTAACTATTATTGCCTCCATTACGATAATTAGGAAATTTATATTTACTATTTAAAAATATTAGCAAATAATAAGACTTAGTAATGTATTTTCAAATACGTTCCAAGTCCAAAAAAGAAAATTTTTATTTTTTAACGTCAAAATGCAATCGAATTAGGTCAAATTTGTCGTTAAAAATGAAAAACCCCTCTCCATTTACCCAGTTTTTGTTCCCACGACCGATTCACATTTTATTTGAATAATTTGTGCTTCGAATCGATTCGAATCACCGGATCGAAATGCCCATTCTTGTTTATGACGACATATTTTTTTTTAATTTTTAAATGACTGGCATTAAAAAATTGTCTCTTTCACATTTCTGAATATACCACTAATATCATTCATTTTATTTCAATCAATTATTAATTTTAATCAATAATCATATCTTGTACACTATGATTAAAAGTAATTAAATCAACTCGAAAACGATGACAGATTCGACAGAATATTTTTGTTTGAGTAAGTGGTGGATCTTAGGTGCTGCTGAGCGCGATGTCATAGTGTTGATGTATTGGCATCGCAAAAAAAAATATCGAGGATTTAGGTGTCGGGTCGTTTAGATCTAGAGTATCATTTATGATCGGCATTCGTCGTCAGGGGGGAATGATTTGTACCGGCATTTCATCTACTATAGAGAAATAGAATACAAATAATAGTTTTTTTCATTGAAATTAAGTCTGAGCAAGGCAGTGCCTGCCCTAAAAGGAACCGACTAACAAAGACCAAAGAGCAACTACAAGATGTAGTACCAGCGACGAGAGCAGAAAGCTCCCCTGAACAAAGACCGTTATAATATTTAATTTAATCATTATAATTACTATAATATGGTCCATACATGTTTACATTTAATATTCGAACGATACATGACAACTTCACTCTGTGTAGAAAACAGCCTAAACAGAACTGAACCGCTATTTTATTTGACAAAATATCGGCATTCGTAAATATTATGTCTGACCATGTGTGGCCATATATAAAGTAAATAACACATTGATGGCCAACAATAGTGGGTTGCGCCGCGATGTTGCTTTACACTGCGACAACATTTATAGAGTTTTCGGGATATTCAGTATGGCCTGTTCGTGAACCTACCGGGAGACTTATACCCAACAACCGTTAGACATGCACCTTTGTAGTGAATGTGTATCTGCTCTATGTTACAGCTACCCGCCGAGCCAGGCTATGTGACGTGACGAAATTACAGTGAAATTACAGTGAAATCTCTTTCAGTCATGCAGGAATACTTTGTGAGTTGCCGCAATCTGACCCGATCCATCTGTGGCCCATGCTAAGAGAATGGATCTTTCTTCCTTTCCTATTTATCGAATTTTTTCGGATATCTAGCAGCGGGGTAATTGGTGCAATATACGGCAGTGGATCAGTTTTGCTTGAAGCATTTTATGATTGGGTGCGGTGGTTTCAGATTTTACGCAGATCTTCACCATATTAATAGTCGGGAGATGGTTCCTAAAGAGAAAATCTTTCGCTCATGTTTAGAACGATTCACATTAGAAATGATATAAAGTAAACAGATAATTGATCTCGAAATAATCATTGTGTTCTCGCAGATTTAGATAAGAACTTGATAAGTTGTCGTACAAGATAACACATGGATTGGAGGGTTATTATATAGCCCATGGCTTGAGTGGGGGTAGGGGTGGGGGACGTGAATTTATTTTTCGTGGTCACATTATGACGTGTTTATTACACTTGCGCAGGAACGGAGATGAGTAAACGTTCAGATTTCACGTAAAACATCCAATTTTTTCAAAGGTAATCTGTATAAAGCATCGATTGGCAACCAGTTGCGACTATAGCTCGATGTCGTAATAATTTCTTACCGAAGATTTGTTATCGGTTAGTAGGCCAACAATAGTGGGTTGCGCCGCGATGTTGCTTTACATTACGACAACATTTATAGTTTTTCGAGATATTCTGTATGAACTGTCCGTGAACCTACCGGGGGGCTTATACCCCACAACCGCTAGACACGGATCTTTGTAGTGACTGTATATCTGTTTTATGTTACAGCTTCCCGCGAAGTGCCTTGCTGAGGGACACACTAGGTGGTGAAACGGTCAAGCATCGAACCATCCGCTTTTCGGACAAAAACGATCGCTCTTTACCGATTGAGTCCGGGCTTGGTGACTGTGACGAAATTACACTAAAATTAATTCACTTTCGGTCATGTAGAGATACTTTGTGAGTTACCGCACTCTGGCCCGATCCATCTGTGGCCCATGCTAGGAAAATATCTCATGGAACTTTCTTTCTTTCATATTTATCGAATTTTTTTCCGGGTGCCTGAGTAGCGGGGTAATTGGTGCCCTCTACGGCAGTGGATCAGTTTTGCTTGAAACATTTTCTGATTGGGTACGGTGAGAGGTTTCAGATTTTACGCAGATCTTCACCATATTAATAGTCGGGAGATGGTTCCTATAGTGAGAATCTTTTTTTCATGTTTAGAATGATTCACATTAGAAATGATATAAAATAATTAAATAATTGAGTTCGAATTTTTTTTTATGTTATTGCAGATTTAGATAAGAACTTGATAAGTTGTCGTACAAGATAACACATGGATTACACAAATCTAATCTGCCTCCTTTGTCTTATCTCTGGATCGTTTGCACAAAAAATACCAAGTAAGATATTTTTATTTTTTCTGAAATGTTATTGATTACTGGACATTTCATTGTTAAGAGTTTTTATAGCAACTTCTTGTAGTGGATCACCCTGACCAAGGTACTGTACCAGAGGCCACTTATGGGCGAGACACCGTTAGTGTTGTTGGAAAAATTTGAACTTTATAGTGTGTGCAAACCCTCACAGGAACTCGAACCCGAAATCTTCAAAGGCCATCGAGTCTTTCACATTCTGGGTTTACCGTTGAGCGAATTTCGATAAAAAGTAAAATTACTGCAGGAAATCGTGGATTTTATCGCATTTTTGATGCAGGGTACATTTAGCTTAATATGACGTCACAACGATATTCATTTTGTTCAAAATTATAGCAGAACTCTGAACCAGAGCGTTTCTGATTTAGAAGTTGGTTTTGTGAGAAGTTTCTGTTGACATATTTAGTAGATTTTGGTATTGTTAATCTTAACAGAGTTGTTGGAAACATATTTCCAAAATAGGTTGAGCCTGCCCAGGTTATTACACCCTGGGTTGAATAGTGGGAGTGGAATAACGAGTAGAATTTTCCGGGACTCGAATTTGAAAATATCAAGCCTCAATGCCAAAACGGAAAACGTTGGTGTTTCCAACAACAACAAACGTCCATGAGCGGCCACTCCTATACGATCTATTTCCTATGATTCACTCAACTGGGTGAATGTAAAAAAGTTTCAACCAATACTTTGGCGTCTTCGTATCGCCTAATGACATCATAATTAAGTTGGTTCAATTAGAATGCGCTAATGATGCCTGATATTTTTTTTATTAAAAATTTGCTCAGAGCAAGGCCACAGGAGATAAATCATACTGGAAAATTCTCCTGAAGCCACCAAAGTGCAAAAAGCTAATGCAGGAATAGGAAGTGAGGAGCCCCCCTCCCCCATTCCTGATAGATGACTATTAACATGAGTTTCAAAGCCTTGTAAATCAACGCGATCAGGAAAGCAGCGAGAATACAAGGAGTTCCAAAGTTTAAAAATTTTTGTAAAGAAACTTCTTGCATAAACTGTTTGTGACATTGTGGAACCTCTACAGTGAATAGGTGTGGATTGGTACCCAATCGTGTTGACCGATTAAAAATTTTGTTCGGAGGAACGACAGCAGAAAGCTCCCTTGAACAAAGACCATTATAATATTTAATTTAATCATTATAATTACTATAATATGGTCCATACATGGTTTCATTTACTATTCGAACGATACATGACAACTTTACTCTGTGTAGAAAACAGCCTAAACAGAACTGAACCGCTATGTTAATGTGCAGTGAGCGGTATCTTCCCTGGATGTCGGAGAAATTTATTTTACAAAATATCGGCACTCCTAAATATTATTTTCTGACCATGTGTGGCCATATATAAAGTAAATAACACATCTATGGTCCATACATGACTACATATAAATATTCAAACAACACATGACGCATAGTTTGATGACAAAAGCATTTTATACAGAGGAGTTTCCCGAGAAAAATGCCAACAATTCGAAAATGTGGGAAAGTTCGTAATTTCCGTTCAATACCTAACAAGAACATTTACTGTTGAAAAATACGTAAATTTATGTTGAATATTGAATACTTTATTGAACATGATATACTGATGGATCGCGCCGACGAAGACTATGTGGCTTGTGTTCGACATAGTAATTTTATTGTGATCCATCACGTATTCAAGGCTTTCCTCTCTCGCAAGATAAATTGTTACCCTTTAGTAAAATAGGCAACATCCTAAGCGTATGTTCACAGTGACAAGAGTCATCGATCTTTAATAAAACTACAAAATCGCCTTCTTTGGCCAAGTATGGGCTGTTGATGGAACGCACAGACAAGGTTCGTCTATCAACAGCCCATACTTGGCATTCAGCTCCTCAATAATGCGGTTTTGAATTTCAAATATATGCAATTACTGGAAATTAACAGTAATTATTTTGGAAATTTGTAACAGTGTAGGGTTTGAGACGGATCATATTGCCGCAACTAGGGATGTTAGTTATGGGGTTTCGAATCGTTTCTAAATATTTTTAGAAAATTCGTTGTGATCATGGTTTGCTGCATCCATTCAGCTGTCCCATCTTCCGTCGGGTGTCTGAGTAGCAGAGTATTGGTTGAAGTTGAAGGTATTTGAACTTTTACTCTCAATATTTTACAGAAGGAACCTGTTATACCAAGTTAGTGAAAGGAAAGTTCGTTCAAGTAGGCGATTGTGAGGTGAGTAATATTGCTGGGGCTTCCCCAACATTTCGCCATACTCTGTTCGTACTATTCTAGCTGCTCTGTAGCAAAACTACAGTGAGTTTATCGTTTTTTTTTTTTAATTTCCGAAATACCCAATACTCGGCGGAACTCGGTGGCGCATTCCAATAACAGCCATAATTGGTAGATTTAAAAAATTTACTTAAATTATATTTACGGTCAAAAAACGGTGATTTTACCTTATTTTTGTGGCGGGTAACCCGTTCATTAGAATCATCATTCACTGGTTTGTTTGAGGGTAAAACTTTAGATCAATGATATGTCGGATAATAATTTTTATTTCATGTCTTGTTGAGCATGGGCCACTGATCACAGAGGCGCCGTCCATTCTTGGCTCATGTTCAAATGTAAAGATTCATTCCGATTAAAGCTTTTATTAGATCATATATGAACCATAGATGGACCGCGTCACGTCAGGAAGATCCATCAGTTATGAGTCTTTTGACCATTTATGGTTTTGTTATGTTTTGGGTCATTCATGTATAAAGACACTATTTTTTGTATGGGCCAAAGATACTGGATACTGATCAATTAATACCAGATCGGAATAGCTCGATCCTTATTCGATGTCTAACCACGATGAAGAGATCTGAGTGACCTGGGTAGGATGGTCATATGGTCGTCAATGTGCCATCCATCAGTGGCTCATGCTTGATCAAATGAAGTTTCTATGTACAGTTTGAATTTCATTGAAAAAAATGGAAAAATTTGCTTTAAATTGGACGAAAATTTTGATCAAAATATTTTCAAATCATAGAACTGAATATTCGAACTATTCGCTTCGAACAAATATCCAAATCGATTCGAATCTTGAATCTGAAATCTCCATCCCTAGTCCTGGATCATACATTGATAATATGTTAATAACACCGCGTAAATTTAACAATTTCAGCCAAACGATGGATCCGGTAAGAATAGAATTCTTTTTTCATCACAAAATTCCTACAAATTTTTAAGCAATGTCTAAGAGGAGCCGATGTGTTACACGACGAGAACTGAGTAAAAGAACCAGAAACTGCACTCTGCGTGAAAAGCATTTCCAACAGAGTTGGATTGTTATAGTAAAGTGCAGTGCGTAGAATTGGCACACATTTTTTTATTTCCGTGTGGCCAACTCCTACGACAAGCAGGAAGTATGTTACATAAGTTCGTTCCTATATGTTGTGTTATTCTTGTGTGTTTATAAAATTAAAAACACATATATTAAAACCAAAAGAAATCATTTATATTTGAATAAATATACAATATTCACTTGGATTTTTCGAATATTTGTCGCTGTTGTTCTACGAATTATGGTGACGTAGCATTTTTGTTTCATTTTCATACCATTTTTTCATATAAGATATTTTTCCTGATAGGTCAGGTAAGTATGGATTGATAGACCGCACCACCGATACGAAGTCCTTTTTTATTTATTATAACACATTATAGTTCGAAAAAATATTCGATTGCAAGATCAGAAGTTATTCGGATCTCAAGAACTGAAATTTCATTTTCCAAGCATGTGCCACAGATAGACCGCACCTTGGTGACGTGATCCATACGAGACTCATCTTTTTCACAATTTGTTCCCTCAATATTTTTCCGACTAAGAATCCAAGTAAAATTGTGTTCCAGAGTTTTTATAAAAATGTGCCTACACGTTGGTTAAGTATGTGCCGCGGATAAATCGCGGTGGCTTGGTGCGGTCCATCTACAGTACAAGCTCTAAGATATTTCATAAAATAAATGATGCTTTTTTCGTTTCGGTTAACATACTTTGAATTTTGATATTTCAGAAATGATCAAATTCATAAAAGAGAGACAAGCAATGAAGCAAAAACGTAGGTTTATAGCGAGTAAACTTTGACAAAAATGTAGTTAAATATTCATCTTTTCCCTTCCAATCCATCAAAACATGGATTTTTCCGAAAATGTTTCCAGTGGATAGAAATTCAATTCTAAAACGTACCTCAGCACGAATTTCTGACGGATCGCGCCCACTGGTCCACAGTAAACGATGTAAGAAATAAAAGAAAATTTCCACAAACAAAAGATACCGAACCTTCGAAACCATTAAAATCCTTATTTTTGACCCTATATTGACAAAACAACATTTTTAAAACAATTAATCAATCTAAAGACGAAAGACTTTAAACAGCAAACGACTATTAACGGAACGATGAGTAATGATAGTTCGAGGACTGAATTTATTGGTTTTAAATTTGGCAAGATTGGAATCAAAAATGCTGCAAAGAAAGTGACAAACATGTTTTCCTTGAGCATTAGGGCTGGGCAAAACTGAATCATTTGGAATTCGAATCTGATTCAAATAATTTCTACGAATCGAATCGAAATGTTGATTTCATAAAAATGACAAATATCCCATTTTTACTATTACTAATATAGTCTCTATTATGATTAGGAAATATACAGTTACAAATTACAAATATTAACATAAACTAACTTAAAAGCGATGTATTTTCATTGTAACGACAATTTACAACCGATTTTGATCAAATCTAACCAGAATCGATTGTATTTTGTCGTTAAAATGGGAGCATTGAGTACGGTTTTGTTCCTATGACCGATTCATAATTGATTCGAATAATTTGTAATTCGACGCGATTCGAATCGATTTTGCGATTTTGATTAGATTTGAAGTGAAGCTCCCTATCAATGAACTATATTGTTATCATAATGCGAAGAATTTAATTTCCTGATGAATGTAAAAACAAAAACGCAGGCTCAGTTGTTGAAAAGGTTTCAAAGTCTCCTGGTAATTAATTGTTTAATTTAAGTAAAAACATCCTCAAACTAGAGCGAAAAGAGATCAACATCTGAGTTCAAAAACACATTTTTAAGGAGCAAGTCTAGTGTACGACCAACCCAAATTGGCATCGGGTTTACGGTCCACTTTCTTTCGTCGTCATCATTTATTGTTGCTTAACTGGGAAGAAAATGAGAGATTAGGTGCAAATGTGATACAATTTTTATGATGTGTTGTTGTGAGATCGTAGATCTTGAGAGCTAATTTCCCATAATTTTTTTTATCTTCAAATGCCTGTTAATATTTTTGAAAAAAGGTGAAATCCAGTCGTCGCAATGAAATCAAACCAGTTTATTGAAAATAGGAACGATATTAAACTGGTATTACTTGTCTTCTTATACTCAAACAATGTTACATTGATTTTAGGTCAAGATGGATTTCTCAGACTCGTCGGAGGAAGTTCGTTCAAAGAAGGAAGAGTTGAAATATATCACGCAGGTGAATGGGGAACGATTTGTGACGATGGCTGGGATATTAACGAAGGACATGTGGTTTGTCGTACATTGGGATTCAGTAAAGCTAGTGAAGCACCGATGAGTGCGAGGTTTGGACAAGGAAGTGGGAAGATTTGGTTGGATGACATTGGATGCTCCGGATCGGAATCCGATTTTGCGGCTTGTAGCAATGCTCGTAATTGGGGGCCGTTCAATCACATTTGCGGCCCCAACGACGGTGATGCATGTAGCATTGCTCAGAGTCTGGGTAAATCAAATTGTGACCACGTTGAAGATGCTTCTGTGATTTGTGAATAAATTATTATCGATGTTTTTTTATGTCGTTGCAGATTATTCACTTCAAAATCTATAAAAATTACAATTTCTGATTTCATGTAGCTCATTGCAAACTAGAGGTTTCAGGAGACTTTCCAAAAATGATATGTATCTGCATTTTTGCTTTTAGCAAATGTTTAATGAGATATCAATGGAATATTCTTGTATGAAAATAGATTTCGTGAGTGAAGGTTTGAGATCCCAATGAAATCAGCCGACGTACTAAGCACGAGGGTTAGGACAATCATGGTTTCAAAACAAGCATCTCAAATTACTATAAAATGAGTAGGTTTTATTGGTTGATAAGTCAAAATTTATAATCCGCGGCACATATTCGATAGAATTCGGGAAAAAATTGGTACTTCTGCCAAAAAATATTGCATCAATTCTGCATTACGTTTAATAGCGCGTTTCCCCTTCCCTCCAACCAATCGATGTTAAAAATATCAGAATAGTTGAGGATATCATTATGTGCTATCGTCAGAATATTTGCTTTTGGCCGGAATTAACTAATTCGGTTATATGGTCTATTTTTGGTTTTAAATCCCGCTTTCCAGGTTTTCGGCCACAACTACGCATAGAGAAATATAACGCACACTCTATGACTAGGGCTGGGCAAAACCGAATCATTTGCAATTTGAATCTGATTCGGATAATTTTTTTCAAATAGGATCGAATCTTTAATTTCATGAAATTACAAATATTCTATTTTTACTGTTACTATTATTGCCTCCATTACGATAATTAAGAAATTTATATTTACTATTTAAAATATTAGCAAATAATAAGACTTAGTAATGTATTTTCAATTACGTTCCAAGTCCAAAAAAGAAAATTTTTATTTTTTAACGTGAAAATGCAATCGAATTAGGTCAAATTTGTCGTTAAAAATGAAAAACCCCTCTCCATTTACCCAGTTTTTGTTCCCACGACCAATTCACAATTGATTCGAATAATTTGTGCTTCGAATCGATTCGAATCACCGAATCGAAATGCCCATTCTTGTTTATGACGACATATTTTTTTTAATTTTTAAATGACTGGCATTAAAAAATTGTCTCTTTCACATTTCTGAATATACCACTAATATCATTCATTTTATTTCAATCAATTATTAATTTTAATCAATAATCATATCTTGTACACTATGATTAAAAGTAATTAAATCAACTCGAAAACGATTACAGATTCGACAGAATATTTTTGTTTGAGTAAGTGGTGGATCTTAGGTGCTGCTGAGCGCGATGTCATAGTGATGACGTGTTGGGATCGCAAAAAAAATATCGAGGATTTAGGTGTCGGGGCGTTTAGATCTAGAGTATCATTTATGATCGGCATTCGTCGTCTGGGGTGAATGATTTGTACCGGCATTTCATCTGCTTGAGAAACAGAATACAAATAATAATTTATTTCATTGAAATTAAGTCTGAGCAAGGCAGTGCCTGCCCTAAAAGGAACCGACTAACAAAGACCAAAGAGCAACTACAAGATGTAGTACCAGCGACGAGAGCAGAAAGCTCCCCTGAACAAAGACCGTTATAATATTTAATTTAATCATTATAATTACTATAATATGGTCCATACATGGTTTCATTTAATATTCGAACGATACATGACAACTTCACTCTGTGTAGAAAACAGCCTAAACAGAAGTGAACCGCTATTTTAAGGTGCAGTGAGCGGTATCTTCTCTGGATGTCGGAGAAATTTATTTGACAAAATATCGGCATTCCTAAATATTATGTCTGACCATGTGTGGCCATATATAAAGTAAATAACACATTGATGGTCCATACATGACTACATATAAATATTCAAACCATACATGACGCATAGTTTTATGACAAAAGCATTTTACACGGAAGAGTTTCCCGAGAAAATGCCAACTCATTATATTTATTGAAATATTTGAGACAGCCTTAGTTCCAACACATCTGAATAGAAAACAAGATAAAAAAATGGAAGAAGCATCGTCAATTGCTGATCACTATATTGCAAATCGAACAAAGGTAATTTTTACTGTTAAAAAATTAGTTGATATACACTTGTATTATACATTATGCAAACGAGTGCGATGAAACGGAAATGTGTAAACGTTTATATTTCACGTAAAACTCACAATTTTTTCAAAGGTAATCTGTAAGAATCGATTGGCAACCAGTTGCAACTACAGCTCGATGTCGTAATAATTTCTTACCGAAGATTTGTTATCGGTTAGTAGGCCAACAATAGTTGGTTGCGCCGCGATGTTGCTTTACACTGCGACAACATTTAGTTTTTCGAGATATTCTGTATGAACTGTCCGTGAACCTACCGGGGGGCTTATATCCAACAACCGTTAGACATGGACTTTTGTAGTGACTGTATATCTGTTTTATGTTACAGCTTCCCGCGAAGTGCCCTGCTGAAGGACACTCTAGGTGGTGAAACGGTCAAGCGTCGAACCATCCGCTTTTCGGACAAAAACGATCGCTCTTTACCGATTGAGTGTGACGAAATTACAGTAAAATTAATTCTCTTTCGGTCATGTAGAGATTGTGAGTTACCGCACTCTGACCCTATCCATCTGTGGCCCATGCCAGGAAAATATCTCATGGAACTTTCTTCCTTTCATATTTACCAATTTTTTTTCCGGGTGCCTGAGTAGCGGGGTAATTGGTGCACACTACGGCAGTGGATCAGTTTTGCTTGAAACATTTTCTGATTGGGTGCGGTGGTTCCAGATTTTACGCAGATCTTCACCATATTAATAGTCGTGAGATGGTTCCTATAGAGAGAATCTTTCGCTCATGTTTAGAACGATTCACATTAGAAATGATATAAAGTAAACAGATAATTGATCTCAAAATAATCATTGTGTTCTCGCAGATTTAGATAAGAACTTGATAAGTTGTCGTACAAGATAACACATGGATTATACAAAACTAATCTGCGTTCTTTGTCTTATCTCTGGATCGTTTGCACAAAAAATACGAAGTAAGATATTTTCATTTTTTCTGAAATGTTATTGATTACTGGACATTTCATTGTTAAGAGTTTTTATAGCAACTTCTTGTAGTGGATCACCCTGACCAAGGTACTGTACCAGCAGCAACTTATGGGCAAGACACCTTTAGTGTTGTTGGAAAATTTGAACTTTATAGTGTGTGCAAACCCTCACAAGAACTCGAACCCGAAATCTCCAAAGGCCATCGAGTCTTTCACATTCTATATATTATTATTGGAATGATTTTTATAGTTTTATTTTTTTTTTCAAATATGTAGCATTTTGTCATTCTGTAATGTTGGTAATCATGAAAAATAGCTAAATAAGTGCTCTAAGATAGTGAAATGGAATTTCAATGTACAATAATCTGTTACACTGTGACAGAATTTCAGTAAATTTACCGGTCATCTGTTGTAATTGTATACTTCGAAAATTGAAACCCGCTTTTTGAAAAGCGCTTCAGTTGTGCGTTATATCAACAGTTCATAATTGTCTAAAGTTGACGTAGAAGTATTGAATGGTTCTACCATCGCCCAGGGCGAACACCCTCTGTTCTTTTTATGATAGTGACTCAGTGTTCTCTGAGCTCATTTTCTACTAAGAGTGCAATACCTGGTATATCCCTTATAGGTATATCCATGTCGTTGCAGAATTATTCACTTCGAAATCCACTTACAATTTCTGATTTCATGTAGCTCATTGCAAACTAGTGGTTTCAGGAGACCTTTCAAGTATGATATGTATCTTGCATCTTTGCTTTGAGTAAATTTTTAATGAGATATTAATGGATTATTCTCGTATGAAAATAGATTTCGTGGGTGAAGGTTTGAGATCCCAATGAAATCAGCCGACGTACTAAGCACGAGGGTTAGGACAAGCATAACTTCAAAACAAGCATCACAAATCAAAATTATACGAGTGGATTTCATCGATGAATCAAAATTATTAATCCGCGACACATATTCGATAGAATTCGGGAAAAATTGGTTCCTCTGCCCAAAATATTACATCAATTCTGCATTACGTTTAATAGCGCGTTTCCCCTCCCCTCCAACCAATCGATGTTAATAATATCAGAATAGTTGAGGATATCATTATGTGCTATCGCCACAATATTTGCTTTTGGCCGGAATTAACTAATTCGGTTATATGGTCTATTTTTGGTTTTAAATCCCGCTTTCCAGGTTTTCGGTCAGAACTACACATAGAGAAATATAACGCACACTCTATGACTAGGGCTGGGCAAAACCGAATCATTTGCAATTTGAATCTGATTCGGATATTTTTTTTCAAGTAGGATCGAATCACTAATTTCATGAAATTACAAATATTCTATTTTTACTGTAACTATTATTGCCTCCATTACGATAATTAGGAAATTTATATTTACTATTTAAAAATATTAGCAAATAATAAGACTTAGTAATGTATTTTCAAATACGTTCCAAGTCCAAAAAAGAAAATTTTTATTTTTTAACGTCAAAATGCAATCGAATTAGGTCAAATTTGTCGTTAAAAATGAAAAACCCCTCTCCATTTACCCAGTTTTTGTTCCCACGACCGATTCACATTTTATTTGAATAATTTGTGCTTCGAATCGATTCGAATCACCGGATCGAAATGCCCATTCTTGTTTATGACGACATATTTTTTTTTAATTTTTAAATGACTGGCATTAAAAAATTGTCTCTTTCACATTTCTGAATATACCACTAATATCATTCATTTTATTTCAATCAATTATTAATTTTAATCAATAATCATATCTTGTACACTATGATTAAAAGTAATTAAATCAACTCGAAAACGATGACAGATTCGACAGAATATTTTTGTTTTGAGTAAGTGGTGGATCTTAGGTGCTGCTGCTGAGCGCGATGTCATAGTGTTGATGTATTGGCATCGCAAAAAAAAATATCGAGGATTTAGGTGTCGGGTCGTTTAGATCTAGAGTATCATTTATGATCGGCATTCGTCGTCAGGGGGGAATGATTTGTACCGGCATTTCATCTACTATAGAGAAATAGAATACAAATAATAGTTTTTTTCATTGAAATTAAGTCTGAGCAAGGCAGTGCCTGCCCTAAAAGGAACCGACTAACAAAGACCAAAGAGCAACTACAAGATGTAGTACCAGCGACGAGAGCAGAAAGCTCCCCTGAACAAAGACCGTTATAATATTTAATTTAATCATTATAATTACTATAATATGGTCCATACATGTTTACATTTAATATTCGAACGATACATGACAACTTCACTCTGTGTAGAAAACAGCCTAAACAGAACTGAACCGCTATTTTATTTGACAAAATATCGGCATTTTCGTAAATATTATGTCTGACCATGTGTGGCCATATATAAAGTAAATAACACATTGATGGCCAACAATAGTGGGTTGCGCCGCGATGTTGCTTTACACTGCGACAACATTTATAGAGTTTTCGGGATATTCAGTATGGCCTGTTCGTGAACCTACCGGGAGACTTATACCCAACAACCGTTAGACATGCACCTTTGTAGTGAATGTGTATCTGCTCTATGTTACAGCTACCCGCCGAGCCAGGCTATGTGACGTGACGAAATTACAGTGAAATTACAGTGAAATCTCTTTCAGTCATGCAGGAATACTTTGTGAGTTGCCGCAATCTGACCCGATCCATCTGTGGCCCATGCTAAGAGAATGGATCTTTCTTCCTTTCCTATTTATCGAATTTTTTCGGATATCTAGCAGCGGGGTAATTGGTGCAATATACGGCAGTGGATCAGTTTTGCTTGAAGCATTTTTATGATTGGGTGCGGTGGTTTCAGATTTTACGCAGATCTTCACCATATTAATAGTCGGGAGATGGTTCCTAAAGAGAAAATCTTTCGCTCATGTTTAGAACGATTCACATTAGAAATGATATAAAGTAAACAGATAATTGATCTCGAAATAATCATTGTGTTCTCGCAGATTTAGATAAGAACTTGATAAGTTGTCGTACAAGATAACACATGGATTGGAGGGTTATTATATAGCCCATGGCTTGAGTGGGGGTAGGGGCGGGGGACGTGAATTTATTTTTCGTGGTCACATTATGACGTGTTTATTACACTTGCGCAGGAACGGAGATGAGTAAACGTTCAGATTTCACGTAAAACATCCAATTTTTTCAAAGGTAATCTGTATAAAGCATCGATTGGCAACCAGTTGCGACTATAGCTCGATGTCGTAATAATTTCTTACCGAAGATTTGTTATCGGTTAGTAGGCCAACAATAGTGGGTTGCGCCGCGATGTTGCTTTACATTACGACAACATTTATAGTTTTTCGAGATATTCTGTATGAACTGTCCGTGAACCTACCGGGGGGCTTATACCCCACAACCGCTAGACACGGATCTTTGTAGTGACTGTATATCTGTTTTATGTTACAGCTTCCCGCGAAGTGCCTTGCTGAGGGACACACTAGGTGGTGAAACGGTCAAGCATCGAACCATCCGCTTTTCGGACAAAAACGATCGCTCTTTACCGATTGAGTCCGGGCTTGGTGACTGTGACGAAATTACACTAAAATTAATTCACTTTCGGTCATGTAGAGATACTTTGTGAGTTACCGCACTCTGGCCCGATCCATCTGTGGCCCATGCTAGGAAAATATCTCATGGAACTTTCTTTCTTTCATATTTATCGAAATTTTTTTCCGGGTGCCTGAGTAGCGGGTAATTGGTGCCCTCTACGGCAGTGGATCAGTTTTGCTTGAAACATTTTCTGATTGGGTACGGTGAGAGGTTTCAGATTTTACGCAGATCTTCACCATATTAATAGTCGGGAGATGGTTCCTATAGTGAGAATCTTTTTTTCATGTTTAGAATGATTCACATTAGAAATGATATAAAATAATTAAATAATTGAGTTCGAATTTTTTTTTATGTTATTGCAGATTTAGATAAGAACTTGATAAGTTGTCGTACAAGATAACACATGGATTACACAAATCTAATCTGCCTCCTTTGTCTTATCTCTGGATCGTTTGCACAAAAAATACCAAGTAAGATATTTTTATTTTTTCTGAAATGTTATTGATTACTGGACATTTCATTGTTAAGAGTTTTTATAGCAACTTCTTGTAGTGGATCACCCTGACCAAGGTACTGTACCAGAGGCCACTTATGGGCGAGACACCGTTAGTGTTGTTGGAAAAATTTGAACTTTATAGTGTGTGCAAACCCTCACAGGAACTCGAACCCGAAATCTTCAAAGGCCATCGAGTCTTTCACATTCTGGGTTTACCGTTGAGCGAATTTCGATAAAAAGTAAAATTACTGCAGGAAATCGTGGATTTTATCGCATTTTTGATGCAGGGTACATTTAGCTTAATATGACGTCACAACGATATTCATTTTGTTCAAAATTATAGCAGAACTCTGAACCAGAGCGTTTCTGATTTAGAAGTTGGTTTTGTGAGAAGTTTCTGTTGACATATTTAGTAGATTTTGGTATCGTTAATCTTAACAGAGTTGTTGGAAACATATTTCCAAAATAGGTTGAGCCTGCCCAGGTTATTACACCCTGGGTTGAATAGTGGGAGTGGAATAACGAGTAGAATTTTCCGGGACTCGAATTTGAAAATATCAAGCCTCAATGCCAAAACGGAAAACGTTGGTGTTTCCAACAACAACAAACGTCCATGAGCGGCCACTCCTATACGATCTATTTCCTATGATTCACTCAACTGGGTGAATGTAAAAAAGTTTCAACCAATACTTTGGCGTCTTCGTATCGCCTAATGACATCATAATTAAGTTGGTTCAATTAGAATGCGCTAATGATGCCTGATATTTTTTTTATTAAAAATTTGCTCAGAGCAAGGCCACAGGAGATAAATCATACTGGAAAATTCTCCTGAAGCCACCAAAGTGCAAAAAGCTAATGCAGGAATAGGAAGTGAGGAGCCCCCCTCCCCCATTCCTGATAGATGACTATTAACATGAGTTTCAAAGCCTTGTAAATCAACGCGATCAGGAAAGCAGCGAGAATACAAGGAGTTCCAAAGTTTAAAAATTTTTGTAAAGAAACTTCTTGCATAAACTGTTTGTGACATTGTGGAACCTCTACAGTGAATAGGTGTGGATTGGTACCCAATCGTGTTGACCGATTAAAAATTTTGTTCGGAGGAACGACAGCAGAAAGCTCCCTTGAACAAAGACCATTATAATATTTAATTTAATCATTATAATTACTATAATATGGTCCATACATGGTTTCATTTACTATTCGAACGATACATGACAACTTTACTCTGTGTAGAAAACAGCCTAAACAGAACTGAACCGCTATGTTAATGTGCAGTGAGCGGTATCTTCCCTGGATGTCGGAGAAATTTATTTTACAAAATATCGGCACTCCTAAATATTATTTCTGACCATGTGTGGCCATATATAAAGTAAATAACACATCTATGGTCCATACATGACTACATATAAATATTCAAACAACACATGACGCATAGTTTGATGACAAAAGCATTTTATACAGAGGAGTTTCCCGAGAAAAATGCCAACAATTCGAAAATGTGGGAAAGTTCGTAATTTCCGTTCAATACCTAACAAGAACATTTACTGTTGAAAAATACGTAAATTTATGTTGAATATTGAATACTTTATTGAACATGATATACTGATGGATCGCGCCGACGAAGACTATGTGGCTTGTGTTCGACATAGTAATTTTATTGTGATCCATCACGTATTCAAGGCTTTCCTCTCTCGCAAGATAAATTGTTACCCTTTAGTAAAATAGGCAACATCCTAAGCGTATGTTCACAGTGACAAGAGTCATCGATCTTTAATAAAACTACAAAATCGCCTTCTTTGGCCAAGTATGGGCTGTTGATGGAACGCACAGACAAGGTTCGTCTATCAACAGCCCATACTTGGCATTCAGCTCCTCAATAATGCGGTTTTGAATTTTCAAATATATGCAATTACTGGAAATTAACAGTAATTATTTTGGAAATTTGTAACAGTGTAGGGTTTGAGACGGATCATATTGCCGCAACTAGGGATGTTAGTTATGGGGGTTTCGAATCGTTTCTAAATATTTTTAGAAAATTCGTTGTGATCATGGTTTGCTGCATCCATTCAGCTGTCCCATCTTCCGTCGGGTGTCTGAGTAGCAGAGTATTGGTTGAAGTTGAAGGTATTTGAACTTTTACTCTCAATATTTTACAGAAGGAACCTGTTATACCAAGTTAGTGAAAGGAAAGTTCGTTCAAGTAGGCGATTGTGAGGTGAGTAATATTGCTGGGGCTTCCCCAACATTTCGCCATACTCTGTTCGTACTATTCTAGCTGCTCTGTAGCAAAACTACAGTGAGTTTATCGTTTTTTTTTTTTAATTTCCGAAATACCCAATACTCGGCGGAACTCGGTGGCGCATTCCAATAACAGCCATAATTGGTAGATTTAAAAAATTTACTTAAATTATATTTACGGTCAAAAAACGGTGATTTTACCTTATTTTTGTGGCGGGTAACCCGTTCATTAGAATCATCATTCACTGGTTTGTTTGAGGGTAAAACTTTAGATCAATGATATGTCGGATAATAATTTTTATTTCATGTCTTGTTGAGCATGGGCCACTGATCACAGAGGCGCCGTCCATTCTTGGCTCATGTTCAAATGTAAAGATTCATTCCGATTAAAGCTTTTATTAGATCATATATGAACCATAGATGGACCGCGTCACGTCAGGAAGATCCATCAGTTATGAGTCTTTTGACCATTTATGGTTTTGTTATGTTTTGGGTCATTCATGTATAAAGACACTATTTTTGTATGGGCCAAAGATACTGGATACTGATCAATTAATACCAGATCGGAATAGCTCGATCCTTATTCGATGTCTAACCACGATGAAGAGATCTGAGTGACCTGGGTAGGATGGTCATATGGTCGTCAATGTGCCATCCATCAGTGGCTCATGCTTGATCAAATGAAGTTTCTATGTACAGTTTGAATTTCATTGAAAAAAATGGAAAAATTTGCTTTAAATTGGACGAAAATTTTGATCAAAATATTTTCAAATCATAGAACTGAATATTCGAACTATTCGCTTCGAACAAATATCCAAATCGATTCGAATCTTGAATCTGAAATCTCCATCCCTAGTCCTGGATCATACATTGATAATATGTTAATAACACCGCGTAAATTTAACAATTTCAGCCAAACGATGGATCCGGTAAGAATAGAATTCTTTTTTCATCACAAAATTCCTACAAATTTTTAAGCAATGTCTAAGAGGAGCCGATGTGTTACACGACGAGAACTGAGTAAAAGAACCAGAAACTGCACTCTGCGTGAAAAGCATTTCCAACAGAGTTGGATTGTTATAGTGAAGTGCAGTGCGTAGAGATGGCACACATTTTTTTGTTTCCGTGTGGCCAACTCCTACGACAAGCAGGAAGTATGTTACATAAGTTCGTTCCTATATGTTGTGTTATTCTTGTGTGTTTATAAAATTAAAAACACATATATTAAAACCAAAAGAAATCATTTATATTTGAATAAATATACAATATTCACTTGGATTTTTCGAATATTTGTCGCTGTTGTTCTACGAATTATGGTGACGTAGCATTTTTGTTTCATTTTCATACCATTTTTTCATATAAGATATTTTTCCTGATAGGTCAGGTAAGTATGGATTGATAGACCGCACCACCGATACGAAGTCCTCGTTTATTTATTATAACACATGATAGTTCGAAAAAATATTCGATTGCAAGATCAGAAGTTATTCGGATCTCAAGAACTGAAATTTCATTTTCCAAGCATGTGCCACAGATAGACCGCACCTTGGTGACGTGATCCATACGAGACTCATCTTTTTCACAATTTGTTCCCTCAATATTTTTCCGACTAAGAATCCAAGTAAAATTGTGTTCCAGAGTTTTTATAAAAATGTGCCCACACGTTGGTTAAGTATGTGCCGCCGATAAATCGCGGTGGCTTGGTGCGGTCCATCTACAGTACAAGCTCTAAGATATTTCATAAAATAAATGATGCTTTTTTCGTTTCGGTTAACATACTTTGAATTTTGATATTTCAGAAATGATCAAATTCATAAAAGAGAGACAAGCAATGAAGCAAAAACGTAGGTTTATAGCGAGTAAACTTTGACAAAAATGTAGTTAAATATTCATCTTTTCCCTTCCAATCCATCAAAACATGGATTTTTCCGAAAATGTTTCCAGTGGATAGAAATTCAATTCTAAAACGTACCTCAGCACGAATTTCTGACGGATCGCGCCCACTGGTCCACAGTAAACGATGTAAGAAATAAAAGAAAATTTCCACAAACAAAAGATACCGAACCTTCGAAACCATTAAAATCCTTATTTTTGACCCTATATTGACAAAACAACATTTTTAAAACAATTAATCAATCTAAAGACGAAAGACTCTAAACAGCAAAAGACTATTAACGGAACAGGTAAGTAATGATAGTTCGAGGACTGAATTTATTGGTTTTAAATTTGGCAAGATTGGAATCAAAAATGCTGCAAAGAAAGTGACAAACATGTTTTCCTTGAGCATTAGGGCTGGGCAAAACTGAATCATTTGGAATTCGAATCTGATTCAAATAATTTCTACGAATCGAATCGAAATGTTGATTTCATAAAAATGACAAATATCCCATTTTTACTATTATATATTATTATTATATATTATTTACTAATATAGTCTCTATTATGATTAGGAAATATACAGTTACAAATTACAAATATTAACATAAACTGACTTAAAAGCGATGTATTTTCATTGTAACGACAATTTACAACCGATTTTGATCAAATCTAACCAGAATCGATTGTATTTTGTCGTTAAAATGGGAGCATTGAGTACGGTTTTGTTCCTATGACCGATTCATAATTGATTCGAATAATTTGTAATTCGACGCGATTCGAATCGATTTTGCGATTTTGATTAGATTTGAAGTGAAGCTCCCTATCAATGAACTATATTGTTATCATAATGCGAAGAATTTAATTTCCTGATGAATGTAAAAACAAAAACGCAGGCTCAGTTGTTGAAAAAGGTTTCAAAGTCTCCTGGTAATTAATTGTTTAATTTAAGTAAAAACATCCTCAAACTAGAGCGAAAAGAGATCAACATCTGAGTTCAAAAACACATTTTTAAGGAGCAAGTCTAGTGTACGACCAACCCAAATTGGCATCGGGTTTTACGGTCCACTTTCTTTCGTCGTCATCATTTATTGTTGCTTAACTGGGAAGAAAATGAGAGATTAGGTGCAAATGTGATACAATTTTTATGATGTGTTGTTGTGAGATCGTAGATCTTGAGAGCTAATTTCCCATAATTTTTTTTATCTTCAAATGCCTGTTAATATTTTTGAAAAAAGGTGAAATCCAGTCGTCGCAATGAAATCAAACCAGTTTATTGAAAATAGGAACGATATTAAACTGGTATTACTTGTCTTCTTATACTCAAACAATGTTACATTGATTTTAGGTCAAGATGGATTTCTCAGACTCGTCGGAGGAAGTTCGTTCAAAGAAGGAAGAGTTGAAATATATCACGCAGGTGAATGGGGAACGATTTGTGACGATGGCTGGGATATTAACGAAGGACATGTGGTTTGTCGTACATTGGGATTCAGTAAAGCTAGTGAAGCACCGATGAGTGCGAGGTTTGGACAAGGAAGTGGGAAGATTTGGTTGGATGACATTGGATGCTCCGGATCGGAATCCGATTTTGCGGCTTGTAGCAATGCTCGTAATTGGGGGCCGTTCAATCACATTTGCGGCCCCAACGACGGTGATGCATGTAGCATTGCTCAGAGTCTGGGTAAATCAAATTGTCAACACAATGAAGATGCTTCTGTGATTTGTGAATAAATTATTATCGATGTCTTTTCATGTCGTTGCAGAATTATTCACTTCGAAATCCACTTACAATTTCTGATTTCATGTAGCTCATTGCAAACTAGAGGTTTCAGGAGACTTTCCAAGTATGATATGTATCTGCATCTTTGCTTTGAGCAAATTCTAATGAGATATTAATGAAATATTCTTGTATGAAAATAGATTTCGTGAGTGAAGGTTTGAGATCCCAATGAAATCAGCCGACGTACTAAGCACGAGGGTTAGGACAATCATAACTTCAAAACAAGCATAAAAAATCACAATTATATGGGTGGATTTCATCGATGAATCAAAATTATTAATCCGCGACACATATTCGATAGAATTCGGGAAAAATCGGTGCCTCTGCCCAAAATATTGCATCAATTCTGCATTACGTTTAATAGCGCGTTTGCCCTCCCCCAACCAATCGATGTTAAAAATATAAGAATAGTTGAGGATATCATTATGTGCTATCGTCACAATATTTGCTTTTGGCCAGAATCAACTAATTCTGTTATATGGTCTATTTTTGTTTTTAAATCCCGCTTTCCAGGTTTTCGGCCACAACTACGCATAGAGAAATATAACGCTCTATGACTAGGGCTGGGCAAAACCGAATCATTTGGAATTTGAATCTGATTCGGATAATTTTTTTCAAGTAGGATCGAATCACTAATTTCATGAAATTACAAATATTCTATTTTTACTGTAACTCTTATTGCCTCCATTACGATAATTAAGAAATTTATATTTACTATTTAAAAATATTAGCAAATAATAAGAGTTAGTGATGTATTTTCAATTACGTTCCAAGTCCAAAAAAGAAAATTTTTATTTTTTAACGTGAAAATGCAATCGATTTAGGTCAAATTTGTCGTTAAAAATACAAAATCCCACTTCATTTACTAAGTTTTTGTTCCTACTACCGATTCACAATTGATTCGAATAATTTGTGCGGATCGAAATGCCCAGCCCTATTTATGACGTCTTATTTTTTTAAGATTATTAAAAAATTGTCTCTTTCACATTTCTGTATATACCACTAAGCTCATCCTTTTTATTTCAATCAATTAATAATTTTATTTCAGTAATCATAACTTGTACACAATGATTAAAACTAATTAAATTCGAATACGATTCGACAGAATATATTTGTTTGAGTAAGTGGTGGATCTTAGGTGCTGCTGAGCGCGATGTCATAGTGATGACGTGTTGGGATCGCAAAAAAAATATCGAGTATCCAAGTGTCGGTGAGTCTTGATCTAGAGT
>OZ023144.1:20771235-20785263 GCA_963675895.2 Styela plicata | reverse complement strand
GTTGCGTGCGTTTGTGCTTTGCGGGCACGTGAAGACGATTAACGCAACTCAATTCAGGCGTGTATTGCCGTTTTTATTTTGTTATCCGAAACGTAAGGCAACGTATAGATTTGAAGGACTTCCATTCCCGACCTATTTGAATCTTGACGTCTGACACAGCCCAAGACACTTTATCACAACTAGGGCGAGGGAATTCGATTCGGTGATTTGAATTGAAGTACAGATTATTCGAATCAATTGTAAATCGGTCATAGAAACAAAAATTTGAAATGAAGAGAATTTTCCTATTTTAACGACAAAATGCGAACGATTTTGGTCAAAATCGGTTGTATTTTGTCGTTAAAATGAAAATACATCGCTTTTAAGTCAGTTTATGCTAATATTTGTAATTTGTAACTTTATATTTTCTAATCATCATAATGGAGACTAAAATAGTAATAGTAAAAATGGGATATTTGTTATTTTTTATGAAATCAACGATTCGATCTGATTCGAAAAAATTATTCGAATCATATTCGAATTCCAAATGATTCGGTTTTGCCCAGCCCTAATCACGACCTATGTTCCTGTTCGAAAACGAGCTGTTTCTTTCTTTTATATCAATAAAAAACGGTTTTTTTTTTAATGGTTTTCGATATATTTGCTATAGCCTGCCCGTTAGGAACGTACCTATGTGTATCTGTTCTATGTTACAGCTATCCGCGAAGTGTCTTGCTGAAGCGCACGCTCGTTGGTGAAACGGTCAATCATAGAGCCACCGGACTTTCGGACCGCTTTGAGCTACTAAATCTCCATTAATAATAAATACCTGGTGGTAGTAGAACCAACTGCCACTTCTTTGCGTCCTTTAGTCGGTCTACCGGTTGTCCATGCTAGCCATATGTCTGCGTCCACTCACGAGCTTACATATTTCTAGTTCATTTCGATAACCTTATTAAACTCAGATAAGCGAAATTCGACCCTTATAACATTATGATGACGTCATCATTCTTGAGGCCGATCCTAATCTTGTTTTTTAGGTGTGATGGGCCAAATTTTCTGCTCCAATCCCGCAGTCACCTCAAATAAGGTAAGCAAACGCGTGTTACTTTCTTCTAATGTTTCCTTGAAACTTATCCTGTGGCACGTTTTTTAACCTTCCTTTAGGTTTTGTTTGCTTTCCTGATAACTCTGTAATGTTATATCTTTATTTGTATCGCCTTTTGTGTCGTCAGAGGTGTCGAAATAAACTATGTCTAATCACCTTACAGACCCTACTGTATTGCTTCCATCGCTCACCATCATATTGGTCCTAATTGTCAAACGCCCTCGTGTTTGTCTTACTTCACATTAGTCACCAAGCCTTACCATAAGTATTCTTTTGCCAAGCATGGCCCACAGATTGCCCGCGCCTAATAGACGCGATCTATCAGTGATACATGGTTGACAAAATAACGCCACGTTTGGGCCTATTGTAGAACTTCATTCAGAGTTTAAACTGCCGGCTTGCCGTTCACCTTTTAGCTGAAGATATCCTAGTTCAAAGTTTAAATGTAAATTTTATTTTGTCGAGTATGAGCCACAGATGTACCGCTCCTCAGCGACGTTACCCATCAGTGACCCATACTTTATAAAACGCGTTTCAAAATGTGGTTTAGGACAAAGCACACAAATGCATTCACGCACTGGAAATTTTATTTTGTCACGCATGAGCCACAGATGGACCGCGCCTCAGCGGCCGGATCCATCAGTGATTCATACTTAACAAAACATGTTTTAGCAAGTTTAATGGCAGCGGATTTAAGTGTTTGTCTGGTTGGCGGGAACGTGACGTCTGCAGAAATTGTGGGAATGCAACTCTGACTCACACGATGCTGCAATCATTTTTGCAAAGATTAGTTATATTTATGAAATTTCATTTCTGGCGAAGTAGACGTTGTGTGCAATAATGAATAATTACCAAAATTAAATAAACAACGAGACAAGGTCAAAGGTCACAAGGTCAAATCATCGGCGAGAGTGGATGGGATCTTTTTTTATATTTTATATGCTCTGAGCTAAGCCAGAACGGGCCTTGGGTGTAACTAACGGCCAATCAAAAAACAAAGAGCTACTATGAGATAAAAATCCAGTAACTGCACTTTAAGCGGAAAACATCCCATGAAAAACTAAGACAACATGGTGAAGTGCAGTGAGTGATATCTGCCCTGGGCGACGACGAAACCGTCTAACATTCATTTGTTTCCTTTTAGGCGCCTATCACAACACGCAGAAAATATTCAAAACCCCGTATCTACAAGGCTGCAGGAATATCACGTTTACTAATATAAAAGTTCATATCACCATAAAAGTGCAGTATTGTTGAATGAATCTTGAATCTTAAGACCTTGCTTAGAGTGAGATTCCAAGGATCAAAATTAGTTTTGGACGCAACAGTATAATGTGGAAGTCGAATCTGATTCTAAATTATCGGTTAGGAAACGCGATCAACGATAAATTCTAATTATTCTGTGCGTGTTGTACAGCCGTATACAGCGTGACAAAATTGCGAATTCGTAGACCAGATTCTCGGACAAAAATATCCGCTGGAATTTGTTACGGTTTGACAAGTATTATATAACAATAATGTTTTTTTTTTGGACGCGATGGCCTAGTGGTTAAGCAGGTTTGCGTCGCAGGTTGAAGATCTCGGGTTCGAGTCCCGGCGAGTCCGGCTCGTTAGTCCATGCCCACCACTCAACCCAGGGTGTAATAACTTGGGTAGGCTAAGCCGAACAGAAAATGACCATATCTTTCTAGCAATTCTAACCCTGTCCGTCTAAAAGTGGCTTCTGGTATAGGGCCTTGGGCAGAGTGATCCACTCCAAGAAATGGCTGAAAAAAAATGTTATACGTTATTTTTCTTGAGCTTTATAAATTCACTTTAAAATTTAGTTATTTTTCAAGACTAGTTGTGCTTGTAGCGTTACAGTATGTACCAGGCATAAATGCAAATTTTTGATTCTACTGGTTCTGAATCGATAATAGTTAGGGCTGAGCAAAACCGAATCATTTGGAATTCGAATCTGATTCGATTTTAATCGAATCATAAATTTAATGTAAAAAGCAATTTACTGCTACAAATTGTCTCCGTTGCGGAAATCAAGAAATTTATAGTTTATAGTGTATTTCAATTCACACTCCATGTCTAAGAGCAACAATTCTCATATTTTAACGATAAAATATAATCGATTTTGGTCAAGCTTAACAAAAATCGATTGCATTTTGTCGTCTAAAATGAAAATTCTAGTACATTTAACAAGTTTTTGTTTCCATGAACGATTCAGGATTGATTCGAATAATTTGTGCTTCGAATCACCAAATCGAATTGCCCAGCCCTAACAATAATAATTAACGGATACCACATTAGTTTTGAAGACACATTCGTGACAGAACATGATTATTTTGCCTGATCAACTTCATCAGAAATTTTATTTCGTCAAGCATGTGCCACAGATGGACCGCGTCTCAGCGACGCGATCCATCAGTGACCCATATTTAACAAAAGATGCTTAGGCACAAATTTTCCGATTGGGAAAAGCGTTCAACCAGGATTTCGAATGATTCTTAATTCTCAGGGCTGACTGGCGTGTAGTGACCCACCGCCGAATTATATAGGGCTTGGCAAAACCGAATTATCTGTAATTCGAATCTGGTTCGAATAACTTTTTCGATTCGGATCAAATCACTAATTCCATGTAAATACCAAATATCCCATTTTTCAGTACAGTATTACAAATTGTCCCAGTTGTGAGAATCTAAAAATTTGTGGTCTGTTGTACATTTTCAATTCTCACCCAGTGTCTAAGGGCAACGAAATTCTAGTTCATTTCTCAAGGTTTTGTTCGATTCACTATTGATTCGAATAAACCGAATTGCCCTGCCCCAGGCCCGTATACAATGTGACAAAAGCACAATTCTTGATTCTGTTGATTCCGATTCGCTGATATTTAACGAATACAATACTATTCGGGAATCACTGGGCAAGTGATTAAGAAGTGGTAGATGGTTTCACCATCGTCCAGGGCAGATACCACTCACTGCACTTTACCATGGCGGTTCAGTTCCGTTTGGGATGTTTACCATTTAGAGTGCAGTTGCTGGTACTACATCTTTTAGTAGCTCTTTGCTATTAAGTGGTCATTAGTAGGCTCCTTTTAGCCACTGCTTCGGCCTTGCTCAGAGTGAATTTCAATAAAAAAAAGTTCGGAAACCATACCAGAAGGAAATCAATTGATAAGGCAAGGCTGTTTTCTGGGGGGAGAGAGGCTCGAATTATTTGATATGGACTGTCCGAGAACCTAGCGAACCACCGTTAGGTACGTATCATTGTGAATCTGTTCTATGGTACAACAACAAGGGCACGGTCGGTGGTGATACAGTCGCGCTTGAGCGACTGAGCTGCCGAACCGAGCATTGTGTGTATTAAGTTGCTTTTCTACGAAAAATACAAAGTCAAGCCCTGGTTGGAAATATATCATATAGAGACACTGTTAGAGTGTGACAAAGAGCTACAATGGAGTCAATATGTTGGTGATGTTCTCATCAGACATTTTATTTGGACAAGCGTGCGCCACAAATACTCGCGTCTCAATAGCATGATTCACCATCGACCCATAAGTGACAGAGCAAGATCGTTCCGTTCAGTCAACCGGAAATTTTACCAGAAGTCATGGTACGTCGAGTAATATACGAGTGATTCAGTTGACTATCGTATAATGATTGCGATATAAAATCTTCGTTTTACGCGATGATATTGAAATAAAATGATAAAACCTGGTGTCGTTGACGTTGTATGAATCTCGCAAACAAGGCGGTTTCGAATTACGACGACTAAACGCTAAATTCAACTGAAAGGTAGTTGACTGGGTATTTCTGAAAATTGTATATTGTATGTTTATTGTATATAGAGGTAAAAACCCGGGTGTATATAAAGTATATAAAGGTATAGTGTAAGGTTATTCGAAGACCAGTGAGCGTTCCTTATAAAATAATTGAAACAAAACAGACAAAAACGAAAGTGATATAGTAATAAATCAGGATAATAGCTTAGTCCAGCAGTGGTCAACCGTGCCCTGCAAGGAAGCCATGTGACGTCTTTATAGAATTCTATTCAGTACGTTTGGGCGAACCGTATTTGACTCAATGAGCTTAGCGGCATTCGCTGTGGTAGACGCTGTCGGCTAAAACCAAAGGATGCAAGCGGTGGCAAAGAAGATACGGTTCTTTAGATGTAAACGAAATTTTCGCGCACTTGCGACGTGCAATGATCCCGTTTTACTTGCCGAAATAGTGAACTGCAGACGGGACAAAAAACATCATTTTTGTTAGGCTGTGTCCTCCCACCAGATTTGACTCTTTTCCGCCAATTAGGGTCGATAGCGTCGGGCATTTCTCTCTCATGTTTCAAACCGCGACCAGATGACGGTGGAAAAATATCTTTGAACAATGTTTGGCGATGTGAAGGTCACACTACACGTTTGCGTAGGTTGCGTTTTTTAGGTTTGTTTTATTTTACCCTTGCGTTTTACACTAGCACAATGCTCTGCATGCATTTACTTACGTTTTCCAATGAAACAGAACGGTTTGCTATGAAAGCTAGCGCTTATTGCTTGTTTCGTGTTAGCGTTTGTGCTTTTTCACATGTAAACACGATCAAAACAAAGCAATGCAGGCGTGTATTGCCGTTTTTATTTTATGACCCGAAGCGTCATGCAACGCATCGGTGAGACAACTTCAAGTGTGTCCCTGAGAGTCACTGATGTATCGCACCGCCAAGGCGTGATCTGTTACTTATACATGACTGAATACAAGTTCTGAATTGAATAGTTTCAAGCTAGAAAAATCAAAAAACCCTGAAACTAATCGCTAGGTTTGTCTGTAGAAAATGTCACCGACCGTTTTTTTTGCAATTTTATAATTAAATGTATAAATACAATAGCACTTCATAGTTTAACTTTGTATCGAGAAACGGAAAAATGGCCCAAACAAAATGCTGAACGTAAGTATATTCTGCTTTTGAGCTTTCTAAATTGAACTTCACCGCAAACAAGATCATTACCCAATCAGAAATTTTATGCAAAGATTGTGCCACAGATGGACCGCGTCCAATCACTTGCTGAACAAAAAAATGCTCGCCCGTGCTCACCCGAAAGAACCGTAAATTGTTCATATGTCGCCCAGGGCAGATATCACCCACTTTGCTCTACTATAACGCTTCCCTTTCAAGCAAGGTCAGGGCCCAACCAGAAACTTTATTTTATCAAGCACGGGTCACAGATGGACCGCGTCTAATCAACGCGATCCATCAGTGAACCATGCTTAGCAAAAGATATTTTGGCAACATTTATCCGATTGGACCCTCTAAACACTGTCGGCGCCGGAAATCCAGGGTCTGGGCCCCCCAATGCCAAATATTTTGGCAAATAGGAAAATGCTGTTCAAATAGGCAAAGATTTGAATAAAAATGTGAAAATCGTAATTTTTTGTGCGCCTCCGTCGCGAATCTCTTTGTTCCCACGTTTTACGACCAAGTTATATCCTCAGAATATGTTTTCAGATCAATTTTGGCTTTATTGGCGAATTAACGCTAAAATTTCGTTATTGGTCAATTTACAAATGGTTTTTCTTGGATGTTATTTTTGCTTCTTGAAATTTCCCTCATTTAACATCTTTCTCAACCAGATCGCACAGCTCACTCTTACAACAACCCTGAGTACGTCATAGAACTTGTGAGGAAGGATGCGAAGCGTGGCGATCCCACGGATATACTGAGAGTCATTGATGAGTTTTGCTGGAATGTTCGTGGGATGATGAATGTTGGTGATGTTAAAGGTAAGATGTGGTGAACCCACTGTTCCCATGTGGAGAACACGTGGATATATTTGAAAAGTAAATGATGGGCATTGCTGTAATGTTCGTAGCATGATGAATGTTGGTGATGTAAAACGTGGGATGTGATGAGCATGTGGTTCACATGTGGCGAACATGTGATGTTTTCATATACCACAATGTTAAAATAGTTTATAGACTTGAGTTATTGATGAGTGTTTCATCGGATGATGAATGTGCGCGATGTGGGATGTGGTAAACATGTTGTCTGCACATGGGGAACATGTGGCTAAATTTTATTTATTTATGGTCACTTCTTAGAGTGGATCACCCTGACCAAGGCCCTGTAACAGCGGTCACTTATAGACGGACAGGGTTACAATTGCTCTAAAGAAATGATCTTTTCCTGTTCGGCTTAGCCTACCCAAGTTAGTACACCCCGGGTTGAGTGGTGGGACATGGATAAGCGAGCTGGACTCGCCGGGGCTCGAACCCGAGATCTTCAATCTGTGATGCCAACATGTTTAACCAGGCTAGTTCATCCTAGCAATGTTGGATTCAGTGAATACGAGGCTTGAATGTGGCAATCACGTTTACATTTGCCTAAATGCTAAAATAGGTTATCCGTCGAGAGTTATAATGGTGTATAACGTGGGTAAAATTAACGAAAATGTTCATATAATATTCAATAATGAATATTGCTTGGATGTTCGTGAAATAATGGATATTGAAGATTTTTAAGGTTGAATGCGGTGAGCACGGAGTTTACATGTGGCGAACATGTTGCCAAATACTTCAATGTTGAAAGAGTATATATATTAAAATTTATTAAAGATAGGACAATTTGTTGGCATCTTATATAATTATGGTGAGCATGTGGCGTCCATATGGCAAAAAGCCACGGTGGATAATATTACGATAGATGAATTCCTGTGCTCGTTATCTTTTCTGATTTCAGGAAAAATATTGGACAAAGTATTTCAAGAAACCAACCCAAACACCGTATTAGAATTTGGCTCATTCATTGGATACAGCGCAGTAAGGATGTGTAGGTTTCTCAAACCAGGTGGAAAGTTTTACTCGATTGAAATTGAACCAAAGTACGCAAGGTTGACAGAGGAATTGGTGGAATATGCGGGGTTAGATGACAAGGTAATATAGGAAAATAGCTTCAATTTAAAGAAGTGGTTTGCCAGGCAGGTTTTGCGGGAATACTTATTTTATTAGCAACGTAGCGAACATAGCATTTCCTTACCCATATCCTAATCTTGAACCCAGCCACGAAACTTTTTTCCGTTTGCGAGCAGGGATATAGCGAACATATGGGACATGTCAAAGTAACCATCACTGAGTTAGAATCATTAATTCATTCATTCCTTATTCAGGTTACCGTCATAGTCGGTTCGTCTTCAGAGATAATTCCATACCTCAAATCCACTCACAATATTGACCACTTTGACTTCGTGTTCATCGATCACCATAAACCTTTGTATACGGCAGATCTGAAACGGTTGATGGAAGCTGATTTATTGAAGAAGGGTTCGGTGATCTTGGCAGACAATATGCTTTATCCGGGTAAACTATTTTATAAGTTTTGTATAGTTTTGTATATTTTATAAGTGGCAAACGGTTTTATTTTTCCTTGTTTGGAAAGTTCACTATTTTAAGATGAAAAAAAGCAATATGGAATAGAAAATAAGAATGCACGTTCGAATCTCGTACTTAAAGAACTTGTCCTGATGCACCGATTATGCGAAGACAATTTCATAATACTTGGACACGTAAAAGCGCTATCACGGTACAATTTTACCTTTAATTTGGAAACCGTTCAAAGTCTTTAAAGCCCCAACGAAATTCGCTCTTTTTACATTTTAAAATGTTTTCGGCGAGGTTGCACTTCGAGACCAACTTTTTTCTGGCAATTTTGATCACGACTAAAAGATACCGGTTTTGCTAGTGAACAATTATTATATTCGATGTTAACTTTGTTCACCATGCAGGAAACCCAGAATATATGGAATACGTCCGAAGTCATCCAAATTTAGAAAACGAATATTTTGAATCAGAATTAGAATACAGACCGGATATTAAAGATGGAATGCAGAAATCTGTGTATTTGGGAAAGAAGTAACCAATTCGGACTGTTTCGAATTATGCAAACTGTTTCTTTTTATTGAAATTCACTCCGTATGCATTACAAGAGGCTGCGTCTAAAAGGAATCAGAACTGATCTGACTGAGCGGCGTAACAGAGTGCAAAAAGTTACATTTGCCCAGGGTTAATCCATCCGCCACTTCGAATTGACTTAGCCTTTTTCGTGTTCTGAAATTCGTTCTGAGCAAGACAGAAGCAGCGTTCAAAAGAAACCAAACAACATTAATTTAGGTAAAAAATCTTCCAGAACTGAACTTCTATAGCGAAGTGCAGTGAGTGGTATTTGCTCTGGGTAGATTTTGCATACACCCTTTCTCTGCTTCCTTTGCTTTCTTTCCCCGTTTTGTCGTGATATGCAATTAAAACTATAATTTCTGAGAATATTTTTATCTGCGGTGTTTATTATGACATCGTAATTTGACCAGGATTTTTTTGTTTAATTTTCATCCATTTCTCTTTTAAAGGTTTTAAGTACGCCACTGATTGTAAGATATATAATATATACAGTGTATATACAAGTAGAGTTGATCTACTTGGTGAATATTACTTACTATTATGTTACTTAATGAAAGTTGTTTACTTAGTAACTTCTCCATGATTTTGCTTTTGAACATTTTCAGTCTTTGAACTCAAGTTAAACACACAAATCCAAATGCCAAATTTGCTAGAAAAACGTACGTTTGATTCGCTAGTAACGTAGTTCACACAGTTTTTCGAACATTTTTTATCCATTGAAAATTGCATTTGTCTAGCTTAACCTCATGCAGCAAAGCCCGGTATTTTCGGATCACAACACCACGTCAAATTTGGCCATGGACGCTTGACTACCACGATTATTTTAATGGGGAAAGTTTGACAGGATATTTTGGGGATGTTACCGAGTTTTGTTGTCTTGGTTAGGCGAATCAGATTTTAAACAAAGAAATTAATTGAAAAAACAACTAAGCATTCCCTGCAGTCTGTTATTTACAATTTATATCTGGTCTATTCTGATTATTTTTGGTCTATTTATGGATTTAACAGCAAAATCATGAAGCAAATAATGAGTAAATGGCTGGGTAAATCAACTTAATTCATATATCTGTTTGCTTTCCTGATAACTCTGTAATGTGATATCTTTATTTGTATCGTCTTTCGTGTTAAAATAAACTATGTCTATGTATATAAGATTTACAAACAAAAACCCACAAAAATTATATCAAAATACTAAAACGAGGACGTGTTTACTAAGCAGTCTGAAGATCCGTCTGAGTGAAAAATATGACTGAGCTGGATTCTAAATTTGTGTTGTCACGTCATCAAAAAAAATTCAGTGATAGACTTTCAGCTCGGAAGTAAACAGGAAAATCAATGTTCGGCGAAATGTCCATTGTAAGAAATACATCGGTTACTCCAATTAAGGAAGCGACCGAAAACTACAGAAGCGAGTGAGAAATGTATCCAAACGCCCCCTAGTTATACTTGGCTATTGATAATTAATCTAAAAACGGAGTTTTAAAGTGGTCCCACCAACCTTTCCTACTAAGGGTGCAAATTTGAAATCTGTGATCAGTGATTACAACACTTAGAACAACAACATCACAATGGTGACAGATAATAATAAGGTGTTAGACAATGTCTTGCTAGGCTAAACTCAATTCTCATAACACAATTGTTATTCACCCATTATCCAGTAAACATTAAGGTGTCTTTTTATGGGGGGGGGATAAGAGAAGATCCAATTCCAATCCGGATTCCGGACAATTTACGGACAAATTGACTGATGAAATCACCCTAAGAATACGGAACGGTGGAGGTAGAAACCAACCACAGTTTGAAAAGATGGATCACGACGATGCCGACAACTACGCGGCAAAAATTGTTGCACTGCTAGGTGACGCTGTGGACTATATGTAATATTTTCATCCCACTGAATGGTTGGAAAATGGAGGCCTAGCTCGGTAGTTCATCAGTTGAGCGCGATCGCATTGTCCGGAAGGCCGATGGTTCGATGCTTGCCCGTTTCACCATGGAGCGTGTTCAGCAAGGTACTTCGCGGGTCGCTGTGATACACAGTCACTACGGAGGTCCGTCCCTAACGATACTTGAGTAGAAGTACCTCCGGTAGGTCCACGGTCAGGCCATAGCAAATAATTCGAAATACCTGAAAAAAGGAATGGTTGGAATCGCCTCAAAACTTCGGTTTCAGCTTGATTTCGACCGACCAACATAACCACGGGTCAGTTTCGATACATTTTCCGCTTCGCTACATTTTCCAATCTTTCGGGGTAGCTCCTGTAATTTTCGGTCGTTTCGGTAATTAGAGTAACCTGAAATACATTGGCTAAACAGGGGTTAAAAATGAGCATACCCCAATCAAAACGATGTCCTGAATCTCAGTTTTAGGAATCCCCTCCGACAGATTCACGGATAGGCCATAGCAAATAATTCAAAATACCTGAAAAAAGGGAATGGTTGGAATCGCCTCAAAACTTCGGTTTCAGCTTGATTTTGACCGACCAACATAACCCCAGGTCAATTTCGGTACATTTTCCGCTTCGCTACATTTTCCAATCTTTCGGGATCGCTTCTGTACTTTTCGGTCGTTTTGGTAATTAGAGTAACCTGAAATACATTAGCTAAACAGGGGTTAGGAATTGATTATTCCCCAATCAAAGCGATGTCCTGAATCTTAGTTTTATTGCAATGACATCAATTTACCAACGTTGAACAAATATTGCCGGCTTATATGTAAAAAAAAGATTTGGCCATAGCTTCCAATTAGTAATATTCATGTTAATAAAATATGCCCATGATGGCATTTAACATCACAATATAAACTTTGGCCTCGCCTATTTTTCCGGCGCTGCCCAACTACAAAACATACAAATTAGCTCACGAAAGCATTAATTCACCTCAGTAATTGTCATCATCATTGAATTGTTATGATTATTAAACTCCAACAGTAACAAATCCGTTATGTCCATCAATATTGCAAAAAATAGCATCTGGAATTATTATTGTCAAACCATTTTATCATATTGTAAATGTTTTTAATCAATGTATGTTATGATGGCTGTATTCCAAATACCGAAACGAAATCATTGTAATAATGCATATCAGCAACAATAATAAGTTGAATCAGTATTGTAACTTGAATGTCTGGAACAATAAATCAAGTAATGCATATTAGAATTTGCCGCTCTCACGTTGTATATAATTTGGTACTGGAAATTCTTTTATTGTTCTAAAGTAATTTTTCTCATGTGCAGTTTCTCCAGTAGAGTCCAATTTCTTTTTCGTCTGTGTTTTATCTTATAGTGCGTGTGTGTGTTTGGCGCCGCTTCATTTTCTTTCTTTTTTGTGTGGAGAGGCGTCCCGTATGATGTGTTTGGTCGAATTTAGTAATATTTATATATTTTTTGAGGTAAGCAAACGCGTGTTACTTTCTTTGAATGTTTTTTTGAAACTTATTCCGTGTCACGTTTTCAAACTTTATTTTAGGTTTTGTTTGCTTTCCTGATAACTCTGCGATGTTTTATCTTCATTTCTATCGCCTTTTGTCAAAATAAACTATGACTAATGTCGATGGGTCAAAAGTCGGGATATGCCCATTTGTTGTTTTCCTGGAGTTTTGATTCGCTGCGTTGATGATGGGTTGGTTGCCGCGTTTGCGTTTTTAATCTACAGAGGTTCGCCCGAAGCAATGCCGCCCGTTTTGCAGTTTGTGTGGCGAGAGGTGTCGAAATTAACTGCGTCTCTATCCATGTTAGTAGCGCCTAAAATAATGTAGTTTTGTGCAAATTGATCAATGCCAGTTTAAAACAGACTATAGAACAAGTGTTATGTTAGATTTTAGTGGACCAGAATACTCAACTTCAATAATGTTGAAACAAATGCTATTATTTTATTAATTTCTAGTTCAAGATATAAAATATGGACAGAACGAAATTAAGCTATTTTTTACGAAAAGGCTACACTGTACATCAATACCATGCAGCATGAGTTAAATATCAAATCATTTTCCTTATAAAAGGAAGGAAGAATATTGAAAAAATGAGGAATAATTCCAAGTTTATTAATGAATTGAATCTTCTGTAGGTACCGGTATCAATAGTTCAGGGTTAAACTAATTTTTATTTCATAATGACCATTTTTTTTTGAAAAAAAAAACAATGTTAGTGGTGCAATGAATGAGTATCCTGCGCAGTGTGGGTTGTTTAAACTGAAAGTTGATAAAATGTTCAACGTCTGAACGTGTCTAGTTAGGATGAAAATGTGATGCTGAAAACTCATGTTGGATGGTGATATAATTGTATACATGGTGATATCGATCAAATATATTGGCAATCAATGGTATGATTTGACATGTTTCACACTCTTTGTAGTGTTTTTATAAAAAATATATATTCTGTCAATTTTTATTTTGATGACATTCAGGAATATAGTACTAAACTTCACTAGACCTCTATGTTCTGCAATGCATGGATGCCGTTTGCAATTGCCATATACAGTATAGTTGATCCTGAGCTCAGCTTCTTTACTGCATTACTTACTTACTCTGATTATCAATCGGGACCCAGAGTTCTTCTGCAGTGAGTAGTCCAGCCGCGGTGAAGTTATACTCGGTGGCTTGCAGTAGTACGGTAACGTGTTCTGCAGTATACAGTGGTGAGAATGCAGTCAAATACGATACCGGTACGTTTCAGAAAATCCTCCTGCAATTAAAACAGACAAAACACAACTGAACTGCGAACCTCGCTCGTCAACATCCAAAAATGAATGTTTTTTGGATATTAGGGCTAGGTTTGTGTCTTCCGTCTCAAAATTGATCTGTTTTGGCCATCAAAAATGTGGGAATGTAACTAGTATCGTAGCTCTTTATCAGCAGATTCATTTGCGGGCGGCCTTGATAAGCTAAATAGTTTATCCATATTTTTGATAGTATGTGTTGCTTCATAACCATTCAAAATTTAAACTGACCTTTTGAATTTCTTTGAATGTCGAATTTAATCTGACAAGCAGTTTTCTGAGAATATACAAAAT
>OZ023144.1:20752312-20771135 GCA_963675895.2 Styela plicata | reverse complement strand
TTAAATCGCCCCTTATTGATCGAATACTCATGCTCTGAAGCCTCATACTGGGACAACACTAAAATGCGGGAAACGAATGACGGGAACAGCGGGAAAAATACTAAAATGCGGGAATGACGGGAACAACGGGAATGTCGAATACTAAAAAGCGGGAACACTTGCGGGAAACGGGAATGACGGGAAACACACTAAAATGCGGGAATGTCGGGAGATACCTTAAAATGCGAAATTACGGGAAAAATTTTAAAATGTGGGGATAAGGGGAATTATACAAGAATGTAAACTGAAACTGGGATGAATGCGCTAAAATACGGGAATAACGGAAATAATAACTTATTTTTGATGCTGATTGATACCCCAAGTCATTGGATCTTATCACTAGTTGATATCGAGTCAAAATCACTTTCCATCATAAATTCACTAAATGCCATCGTTAGAGAGAGTCAGGCATCATGTATTTTCACTCAAGCGCTTCGCATTGTTCGAGCTAGCTTAAACGCCCAGGTTGAATTTAATTCCTCTGATTGGAGATGCATCATATGTACAGATGTTCCACAGCAAGAAAATGGCTTTGATTGTGGTGTACATGCCGTGGTAAATGCCTTTTGCGCTGTACATGAACTGCCTTTAGCCAAAAATATACCAACCGGGAAATGCAGAAACTGGATAAAACGACTTTATTTGTTGAATTCAAAACTGATTACGCTCCAAAAAATCGTTCAAGGATTTATGGGGCAAAACAACTGGTTCAAAAAACTTGGAATCACTCATTGCCGCCACCAAGCATTGCGTATGATTCATACAGCAATATTTGTGGGTATGGTAGAGTGACAAGTCAGTGGGCTGTGTGTGATGTTATCGAATGTACAGGAAAAAAGAGCGGCGAGGAGCAGATTTTTTGTGTATCATGCCGCCGATGGTACCACAAAACCTGCTCGCCAGGGTTTGTAGATTTTGATGCTCCATATTTTCGCTGTACTGTTCAACATTTAAGTCAGCCTCAGTAAGAGACCTGGCGAAATTGACGACGTTTAAGGGCCCAATACTGTGCTGATGTGTTTAGTTTCATGACAAGGATATTTTTTTACAATCAGCTGAATCAGAAATGCCAAATTTACAATCTGAATCAGATATAAAAAATTAATGCTCTTGTAAACTTGCCCATGCGCGGTCAAAGCATACTGAATGATAAAAATGCTAATTTACAATATTTCATGATAAATACACAAAGTGCACGGAATTTGTTAGGATTATATAATAATAACAGAGTCAAATGCCATTTTGAAGAACCTATTTTCCAATATTTTGTTAAAATTTTAACGTGCCCGGTTTTGTTTCATTATACGAATATTTTACCTGAACGTTAGTTTTTCACACCACCCACTTCCCCTCTAAATCAAAAATCCGAATTTGGCATGTGCAACCTCGATACGAAAAGTTACGTAGATTCCTTTAATGAATTCTTTTACTTTTCTTCGGTATAGTTCATTCTACGGTTGCTTGTTTATATCCTTCGAAATAAATTTCTTTTGTGAACTTCATTTATTTGCAATCAACGAGGCATGATATCAGGGCCGCGGAGAAGGTTTAAAGATTTAAATTGTTAAGGGTGTGCCAGATATGATGACATCATGATGTCCCTCATGTAACATACGTTTTGCTGGCAATGGTGAACTTAGATTGATAGCTTAGATGAACTTGGTAACCGTCTTTCTGCCGAGAGATTCGACACACAGCAACAGGTTTGCAGAGTGTTTTTTGCGAAGATAATGACTGACTGAATGAAGTCTGTCATAGAGAGGGTGTTCATACATAGTACCCCCCTCAGCAAAAACCAAGAGAGCGAATCCTAGTCTCGGAGCAGCATAATTAAATACAATAACAAGTCTAATATATGTATTCTAGCATATACCACACCATCGTTTTCAACAAAGTTTTGTATTTTTAGGGGAGATTTCATTTCTTTTTTTAAAAAAATAAAATTTTTATAATAAAAATTTGAAAAAAATAATTACAATTTTTTTTAAACAAAATATAAAAAAGTCTTGTTAGGACAGGACTAGTCAGTCGGTTAGCTCAATCGGCAAAAGCGTTCGGAAAAAGCTTTTCGAGTATCTCCCGTAATTTCTGCATTTTAGAATATTTCCCTTTGTTCCCGCATTTAGTGTTCCCATCATTCCCGCATTTTAGTGTGTTTCCCATCATTCCCGCATTTTACTGTGTTTACCGTGATTTCCGCATTTTTGTATAATACCCGATAGCCACATTTTGAAGTATTTCCCGTAATTCCAACATTTTAGAGTGTCTCTCGTCATTTTCCCTGTTTTCGTTCGCATTTTTGTACAATTCGGGACATCCCATATTTTAAAGTATTTCCGGTCATTTCCGCATTTTAGTGTGTTCCATTATTCCCGCATTTTAGTGTAATTATCCCAGTTTCCTCTACATTTTTGCATAATTCCCGTTATCCCCACATTTTAGAATATTTCCTGCATTTTAGGGTATCTCTCGTCATTCCGCATTTTAGTGTGTTTCCCGTCATTCCGCATTTTAGTGGAATTATCCCAGTTCCCGTTTACATTTCTGCATAATTCCCGTCATATCCACATTTTAGAATATTTCCCACATTTTGATGTGTTCCTGTTATTCCCGATTTTTAGTGCAATTATCCCAGTTCCCTTTACATTATTGTATAATTCCCGTTATTCTCACATCTTAGAATATTTCCCGCATTTTAGGGCAGCTCCCGCCATTCCCCCATTTTAGTATGTTTCCCTTCATTCCTGCATTTTAGTGTGTTCCCGTTATTCCCACATTTTGGTGTAATTATCCCAGTTCCCGTTTAATTTTTGCATAATTCCCGTCATATCCACATTTTAGAATATTTCCCACATTTTGATGTGTTCCTGTTATTCCCGCATTTAGTGCAATTATCCCAGTTCCCGTTTACATTATTGTATAATTCCCGTTATCCCCACATTTTGAATTATTTCCCGTAATTCCCGCATTTTAGTGTGTTTCCCGTCATTCCTGGATTTTAGTGTGTATCCCGTCATTCCCGCATTTTAGTATGTTCCCGTTATTCCCTCATTTTAGTTCATTTATCCCATTTCACATTTACATTTTTGTATATTCCCCGTAATTCCCGCATTTTAGTGTGTTTCCCGTCATTCCCGGATTTTAGTGTGTATCCCGTCATTCCCGCATTTTAGTATGTTCCCGTTATTCCCGCATTTTAGTGCATTTATCCCAGTTTACATTTTTGTATATTTCCCGTAATTCCCACATTTTAGAATACTTCCCGCATTTTACTGTCATCCCGTCATTCGCCCATTTTAATGCATTTATCCCTGTTCCCGTTCACATTTTGTACAATTCCCGTCATCTCCACTTTTTAGAATATTCCCGGCATTTTTGTATAATTCCCGTAATAAGCACATTTTAAAATTTTTCCCATAATTCCCGCATTTTAGTGTGTTTCCCGTCATTCCCGTTTCCCGCAAGTGTTCCCGCTTTTTAGTATTCGACATTTCCCGTTGTTCCCGTCATTCCCGCATTTTAGTATTTTTTCCGCTGTTCCCGTCATTCCCGTTTCCCGCATTTTAGTGTTGCCCCCCATACTGTCATTCGCAATATAGGAGTCGTATAAGAACAACGCACCTTGTTTTGTATATTTCTAAGAAATTAAGTCAGATTAAATTTGACATTTAACTATCCAGCACTGACAAAGAATCTGCTCAAAATTTTTTTTTCAAAACACCACTCACACCTATTGAATTGAATGCTTAGAAGTCTCATACTGTCATATGCAATATAGAAGTCGTATAAACACAATAAACCTTATTTGCATATTTCTAAAAAAATTGCATGTCATGATTAAATTGGACATTCAAACGCAGTTTAAAACTCCAAAAGATTAGTTCAAATTTTGAATGGTTATGAAGCAACACATATTATCAAAAATATCAATAAACTAGTTAGTTTATCAAGGCCGCCCGCAAATGAATCTGCCGATAAAGAGCTACGATACTAGTTACATTCCCACATTTTTGATGGCCAAAACAGATCAATTTTGTGACAGAAGACACAAACCTAGTCCTGATATCCAAAAAACATTCATTTTTGGACGTTGACAAGCGAGGTTCGCAGTTCAGTTGTGTTTTGTCTGTTTTAATTGCAAGAGGATTTTCTGTAACGTACCGGTACCGTATTTGACTGCATTCTCACCACTGTATACTGCAGAACACATTACCACTGCAAGCCATCGAGTATAACTCCACCACGGCTGGACTACTCCACTGCAGAAGAACTCTGGGTCCCGATTGATAATCAGAGTAAGTAATGCAGTAAAGAAGCTGAGCTCAGGATCGACTCTATAGCAATTGCAAACGGCATCCATGCATTGCACAAACACAGGGGTCTAGTGAAGTTTAGTACCATATTCCTGAATGTCATCAAAATAAAAACTGGCAGAATATTTTTTTTTATAAAAACACTCCAAAGGTGTGAAACATGGTCAAATCATACCATTGATTGCTATTATATTTGATCAATATCACATGTATACAATTATCTCGCCGTCCAACACGAGTTTTCGACATCACATTTTTATCTTAACTAAGGGCGCCCATGCTGTGAGCATCTGGCATTGCCCCCGGGTTAGGATGAGTAGCTTCCAACATGAGAAATTTTATGATAATCGGATATATGGTACTAAACTTCACGAGACTGGAACATATTACTACTACAAGCCACCATTCATAAGTTCATTGGGAAGAGTCCAATCAAGGCCGAAGATTTCGGATCAAGTAAAATAAATCAAAGACACAATTGGCAATTGCAAACTGCAACTTTTCGTTTTTGACACGTTCAGACGTTGAACATTTTATCAACTTTCAGTTTAAACAACCCACACTGCGCAGGATACTCATTCATTGCACCACTAACATTGTTTTTTTTTCAAAAAAAAAAATGGTCATTATGAAATAAAAATTAGTTTAACCCTGAACTATTGATACCGGTACAGAAGATTCAATTCATTAATAAACTTGGAATTATTCCTCATTTTTTCAATATTCTTCCTTCCTTTTATAACGGAAATGATTTGAGATTTAACTCATGCTGCATGGTATTGATGTACAGTGTAGTCTTTTCGTAAAAAATAGCTTAATTTCGTTCTGTCCATATTTTATATCTTGCAATAGAAATTAATAAAATAATAGCATTTGTTTCAACATTATTGAAATTGAGTATTCTGGTCCACTAAAATCTAACATAACACTTGTTCTATAGTCTGTTTTAAACTGGCATTGATCAATTTGCACAAAACTACATTACTTTAGGCGCTACCAACATGGATAGAGACGCAGTTAATTTCGACACACCTCTCGCCACACAAACTGCAAAACGGGCGGCATTGCTTCGGGCGAACTTCTGTAGATTAAAAACGCAAACGCGGCAACAACCCATCATCAACACGGCGAATCAAAACTCCAGGAAAACAACAAATGGGCATATCCCGACCTTTGACCCATCGACATTAGACATAGTTTATTTTGACAAAAGGCGATAGAAATGAAGATAAAACATCACAGAGTTATCAGGAAAGCAAACAAAACCTAAAATAAAGTTTGAAAACGTGACACGGAATAAGTTTCAAAAAAACATTCAAAGAAAGTAACACGCGTTTGCTTACCTCAAAAAATATATAAATATTACTAAAGTCGAACAAACACATCATACGGGACCTCCTCCACACAAAAAATAAATGAAATAAAGCGGCGCCAAACACACACACGCACTATAAGTTAAACACAGACGAAAAAGAAATTGGACTCTACTGGAGAAACTGTACATGAGAAAAATTACGTTAAAACAATAAAAGAATTTCCAGTGCCAAATTATATACAACGCGAGAGCGGCAAATTCAAATATGCATTACTTGATTTATTGTTCCAGACATTCAAGTTACAATACTGATTCAACTTATTATTGTTGCTGATATGCATTATTACAATGATTTCGTTTCGGTATTTGAAATACAGCCATCAAAACATACATTGATTAAAAACATTTACAATATGATAAAATGGTTGACAATAATAATTCCAGATGCTATTTTTTGCAATATTGATGGACATAACGGATTTGTTACTGTTGGAGTTTAATAATCATAACAATTTAATGATGATGACAATTACTGAGGTGAATTAATGCTTTCGTGAGCCAATTTCGGCATGTTTTTGTAGTTGGGCAGCGCGGAAAAATAGGCGAGGCCAAAGTTTATATTGTGATGTTAAATGCCATCATGGGCATATTTTATTAACATGAATATTACTAATTGGAAGCTATGGCCAAATCTTTTTTTTACATATAAGCCGGCAATATTTGTTCAACGTTGTAAAATTGATGTCATTGCAATAAAACTAAGATTCAGGACATCGCTTTGATTGGGGAATAATCAATTCCTAACCCCTGCTTAGCTAACGTATTTCAGGTTACTCTAATTACCAAAACGACCGAAAAGTACAGAAGCGATCCCGAAAGATTGGAAAATGTAGCGAAGCGGAAAATGTACCGAAATTGACCTGGGGTTATGTTGGTCGGTCAAAATCAAGCTGAAGTTTTGAGGCGATTCCAACCATTCCCCTTTTTCAGGTATTTTGAATTATTTGCTATGGCCTATCCGTGAATCTGTCGGAGGGGATTCCTAAAACTGAGATTCAGGACATCGTTTTGATTGGGGTATGCTCATTTTTAACCCCTGTTTAGCCAATGTATTTCAGGTTACTCTAATTACCGAAACGACCGAAAATTACAGGAGCGACCCCGAAAGATTGGAAAATGTAGCGAAGCGGAAAATGTATCGAAACTGACCCGTGGTTATGTTGGTCGGTCGAAATCAAGCTGAAACCGAAGTTTTGAGGCGATCCCAACCATTTCTTTTTTCAGGTATTTCGAATTATTTGCTATGGCCTGTCCGTGGACCTACCGGAGGTACTTCTACTCAAGTATCGTTAGGGACGGACCTCCGTAGTGACTGTGCATCACAGCGACCCGCGAAGTACCTTGCTGAACACGCTCCATGGTGAAACGGGCAAGCATCGAACCATCGGCCTTCCGGACAATGCGATCGCGCTCAACTGATGAGCTACCGAGCTGGGCCTCCATTTTCCAACCATTCAGTGGGATGAAATATTAAATATAGTCCACAGCGTCACCTAGCAGTGCAACAATTTTTGCCGCGTAGTTGTCGGCATCGTCGTGATCCATCTTTTCAAACTGTGGTGGTTTTCTACCTCCACCGTTCCGTATTCTTAGGGTGATTTCATCAGTCAATATGTTCGTAAATTGTATTAAAGTGGTCTCAAAAACCGTGAACTATCGAACCGGATATATTTGTTTGTGCAACCTCAGCGCTCATTTCAAGCGCGCCACAAAATATTGAAAAAATCCGGAATCCGGATTGGAATTGGATCTTCTTATCCCCCCCCCCCCCCCCCCCATAAAAAGACACCTTAATGTTTACTGGATAATGGGTGAATAACAATTGTGTTATGAGAATTGAGTTCAGCCTAGCAAGACATTCTCTAACACCTTATTATTATCTGTCACCATTGTGATGTTATTGTTCTAAGTGTTATAATCACTGATCACAGATTTCAAATTTGTATCCTTAGGAGGAAAGGTTGGTGGGACACTTTGAAACTCTTTCAGATTAATAATATCAATAGCCAAGTATAACTAGGGGATACAGTTTGGATACATTTGTCACTCGCTTCCGTAGTTTTCGGTCGCTTCCTTAATTGGAGTAACCGATGTATTTCTTACAATGGACATTTCGCCGAACGTTGATTTCCTGTTTACTTCCGAGCTGAGAGCCTATCAATTAATTGTTTATGATGACGTGACAATACAAATTTAGAATCCCGCTTAGTCAGATTTTTTGACTCAGACGAAGTTTTAGACTGCTTTTTAAGCGCGTCGTCGTTTTAGTATTCTGATATACCTTGTGGATTTTTGTTTGTAAATCTCATAGACATAGTTTATTTCAACACAAAAGACTATACAAATAAAGATATCACATTACAGAATCATCAGGGAACTAAAAAGTATATGAATTAAGTTGATTTACAGCGATTTACTCATTATTTGCTTCATGATTTTGCTGTTAAATCCATAAACTCGGTAACATCCCTAAAATATCCTGTCAAACTTTCCCCATTGACATAATCGTGGTAGTCAAGCGTCCATGGCCAAATTTGACGTGGTGTTGTGATCCTAAAATACCGGGCTTTGCTGCATGAGGTTAGCTAGACAAATGCAATTTTCAATGAATAAAAAATGTTCGAAAAACTGTGAACTACGTTACTAACGAACCAAACGTACTTTTTTCTAGCAAATTTGGCTTTGGGATTCGTGTGTTTAACTTGAGTTCAAAGACTGAAAATGCTCAAAAGCAAAATCATGGAGAAGTTACTAAGTAAACAACTTTCATTAAGCAACATATTAGTAAGTAATATTCACCAAGTAGATCAACTCTACTTGTATATACACTGTATATATTTTATATCATACAATCGGTGGCGTACTTAAAACCTTTAAAGAGAAGGGGATGAAAATTAAACAAAAAATCCTGGTCGAAATACGAAGTCATAATGAGCGCCGCAGATAAAAAATATTCTCAGAAAATTAGTTTTAATTGCATATCACGACAAACTGGGAAAAGAAAACAAAGGAAGCAGAGAAAGAGGGTGTATGCAAAATCTACCCAGAGCAAATACCACTCACTGCACTTCGCTATAGAAGTTCAGTTCTGGAATATTTTTTACCTAAATTAATGTTGTTTGGTTTCTTTTGAACGCTGCTTCGTTCTTGCTCAGAACGAAATTCAGAACACGAAAAAGGCTCAGTCAATTCGAATAGGCCTCTCTTAACTCAAGAGTGAAAACCTTTTATTAAAAAAAAAACTACTTAAGATAATATTGAACGGGGAAAAATAAATAAATAAGAAAATGCAAGTGTATGTGCGACGACGACGGCCACTAAAAAAAATGAAGTGGCGGATGGATTAACCCAGGGCAAATGTAACTTTTCGCACTCTGTAGCGCCGTTCAGTCAGATCAGTCCTGATTCCTTTTAGACGCAGCCTCTTGTAATGCATACGGAGTGAATTTCAATAAAAAGAAACAGTTTGCATAATTCGAAACAGTCCGAATTGGTTACTTCTTCCCCAAAAATCACAGATTTCTGCATTCCATCTTTAATATCCGGTCTGTATTCTAATTCTGATTCAAAATATTCGTTCTCTAAATTTGGATGACTTCGGACGTATTCCATATATTCTGGGTTTCCTGCATGATGAACAAAGTTAACATCGAATATAATAATTGTTCACTAGCAAAACCGGTATCTTTTAGTCGTGATCAAAATTGCCAGAAAAAAGTTGGTCCCGAAGTGCAACCTCGCCAAAAACATTTAAAATGTAAAAAGCGCTAATTTCACTGGGGTTTTAAAGAACTTTGAACGGTTTCCAAATTAAAGGTAAAATTGTCCCGTGATAGCGCGTATAAGTGCCCAAGTATTAGTATTATTAGTCTTCGCATAATCGACGCATTGGGACAAGTTCTTCAAGTACGAGCTTTAAAGGTGCATTCTCATTTTCTATACAATATCGCTATTTTTGATCTTCCAAATAAGGAAAAATAAAACCGTTTACCACTTATAAAATATACAAAACTATACAAAACTTATAAAATAGTTTACCCGGATATAGCATATTGTCTGCCAAGATCACCGAACCCTTCTTCAATAAATCAGCTTCCATCAACCGTTTCAGATCTGCCGTATACAAAGGTTTATGGTGATCGATGAACACGAAGTCAAAGAGGTCAATATTGTGAGTGGATTTGAGGTATGGAATTATCTCTGATGACGAGCCGACTATGACGGTAACCTGAATAAGGAATGATTGATGAATAATGATTCTAACTCAGTACTGTTCAGGAGGAATCCTCAAATATTCGGCTCGTTGAACTCACACTGTTTAAGGACATAAATTGGAATGAATATGTCACTAGTATTACTAAACAAGCCTTGATGAAAGTTGGTTCTCTATATCGAGCTTGCCATTATCTCACTCCCGAAATCATTCTCCATTTGTACAAATCATTCGACCCTGTATGCAGCATTGCTGTCACATTTGGGGCAGTGCCACTGTCACTGTTCTTAGCATGCTCGAACAAAATTTTTAATAGGTCAACACAAACAGTTTTACGCAAAAAGCTTTTTCCAAGAATCTCTAAACTTTGGAATTCCTTGCCTTCTTGCTGCTTTCCTGATCGTGTTAATCTACAAGGCTTTAAAAACTCACGTCTATCAGGGATGGGGGTTCCTTAGTACCTATTCCTGCATTTCATGTAGTTCTTTGCACTTTAGAGGCTTCAGGAGAATTTTCAAGTTTGATTCTTTCCTGTGGCCTTGTTTTGAGGAATTTCAATATATTCATGCTAGCAAACGGAAAAAAAATTTTGGGGGCCAGGTTAAAGATTAGGATATGAGTAAGAAAATGCCATGTTCGCTATGTTCCTAATAAATTTGAGACTCCACGAAACCCACCCGGCAAACAAACCCACTATTTGAATTCGCCGCTAGGTTCCTATATTACCTTGTCATCTAACCCCGCATATTCCACCAATTCCTCCGTCAACCTGGCGTACTTTGGTTCAATTTCAATCGAGTAAAACTTTCACCTGGTTTGAGAAATCTACACATTCTTACTGCGCTGTATCCAATGAATGAGCCAAGTTCTAATACGGTGTTTGGGTTGGTTTCTTGAAATACTTTGTCCAATATTTTCCCTGAAATCAGAAAAGATAACGAGCACAGGAATTCATCTATCGTAATATTATCCACCGTGGCTTTTTGCCATATGGACGTCACATGCTCACCACAATTATATAAGATGCCAACGAATTGTCCTATCCTTAATAACTTTTAATATATAAACTATTTCAACATTGAAGTATATGGTAATATGTTCGCCACGTGTAAACTCCGTGTTCACGGCATTCAACCCTAAAAATCTTCAATATCTATTATTTCACGAAATCAAGCAATATTTATTATTGAATATTATATGAACATTTTTGTTGATTTTACCCACATTATACCCTCTTATAACTCTCGACAGATAACCTATTTTAGCATTTAGGCAAATGTAAACGTGATTGCCACATTCCAGCCTCGTATTCACTAAATCCTACATTGCTAGGATTAACTAGCCTGGGTAAACATGTTTGCATCACAGATTGAAGATCTCGGGTTCGAGCCCCGGCGAGTCCAGCTCGCTTATCCATGTCCTACCACTCAACCCGGGGTTGTACTAACTTGGGTAGGCTAAGCCGAACAGGAAAAGATCATTTCTTTAGAGCAATTGTAACCCTGTCCGTCTATAAGTGACCGCTGTTACAGGGCCTTGGTCAGGGTGATCCACTCTAAGAAGTGACCATAAATAAATAAAATTTAGCCACATGTTCCCATGTGCAGACAACATGTTTACCACATCCCACATCGCGCACATTCATCATCGATGAACACTCATCAATAACTCAAGTCTATAAATTTTTTAACATTGTGGTATATGAAAACATCACATGTTCGCCACATGTGAACCACATGCTCATCACATCCCACGTTTTACATCACCAACATTCATCATGCTACGAACATTACAGCAATGCCCATCATTTACTTTTCAAATATATCCACGTGTTCTCCACATGGGAACAGTGGGTTCACCACATCTTACCTTTAACATCACCAACATTCATCATCCCACGAACATTCCAGCAAAACTCATCAATGACTCTCAGTTATCCGTGGGATCGCCACGCTTCGCATCCTTCCTCACAAGTTCTATGACGTACTCAGGGTTGTTGTAAGAGTGAGCTGTGCGATCTGGTTGAGAAAGATGTTAAATGAGGGAAATTTCAAGAAGCAAAAATAACATCCAAGAAAAACCATTTGTAAATTGACCAATAACGAAATTTTAGCGTTAATTCGCCAATAAAGCCAAAATTGATCTGAAAACATATTCTGAGGATATAACTTGGTCGTAAAACGTGGGAAACAAAGAGATTCGCGACGGAGGCGCACAAAAAAATTACGATTTTCACATTTTTATTCAAATCTTTGCCTATTTGAACAGCATTTTCCTATTTGCCAAAATATTTGGCATTGGGGGGCCCAGACCCTGGATTTCCGGCGCCGACAGTGTTTAGAGGGTCCAATCGGATAAATGTTGCAAAATATCTTTTGCTAAGCATGGTTCACTGATGGATCGCGTTGATTAGACGCGGTCCATCTGTGACCCGTGCTTGATAAAATAAAGTTTCTGGTTGGGCCTAGACCTTGCTTGAAAGGGAAGCGTTATAGTAGAGCAAAGTGGGTGATATCTGCCCTGGGCGACATATGAACAATTTACGGTTCTTTCGGGTGAGAAATAAACTAAATAAACAAAATAACACAACAAAAAGAATTCCCAAAAACTAAAAATACTAAATCTAACAAAATAAAAAAAAAAAAAAAAAAAAAAAAAATAAAAAAAAACAAAAAAAAAAAAAAATAAAAAACAAAAATAATATAAAATAAAAAAACAAAAAATAAATATAAAAAAAATAAACATAAAAAAAAAAAACAAAAGATATAAAAAATTGTAATGGAACAACTAAAAAAAAATTAAAAACTTAAAACAGCTAATACAACCATAAAAAATAAATACAAATAAAATAATTAATAAAAATAAAAGAAAAAGAAATAAAAGTTACAAAACTAAGAAAAAAATATATAGAAATTAAAAAGAGTAACTAACAAAAAACTACAATACAAATAGCACTACAAATCCAAAAAAAAAAAAAATAAAAAAAAAAAATATAATTAAAGAACGAGACTATAAAAAATAATAAATAGAGAATAAAAAAATGCGAAAAAAAAAAAAAAAAAATAATACTACTAAAAATTATAAATAACACAAAAATAAAAAATAAAAAAAAAAAAAAGATAGGAATAAAATTAAATGGAAAAACAAAAAAAAATTACTAAAAAAGAACTAAAAAAAAAAAAAATAAAAAAAATCTAAAACGCCGTAAGGGTCGACCATAAAAAAAAAAACAAGAAATGATTACAAAATAAACAAAAAAAATAAAATATAATAATACAACAATAAAAAACAAAAAAAAAATCAGAAAAACTAAAATGTAAAAAAAGAAAGTAAAAAGAAAAAAATATATAAAGACTAAAAAATGCATAAAAATTTAATAATAAATACAAAAATATATATAAAAAACTATAAAAATTATAACCACATAAAAATAATTTACAAAAAAAAAAAAAAAATCCTTATACAATTAAAATAATTAATAAATTATATAAAAAAAATAATTTTATTTAAAAAAAAATTTTAAAAATAAAAACACTAATTAAAAATAACGCAAAAAAAACCTAAACCAGTACAAAAATAAAAACCCAATAAAAACCCAAATAAACGGTATAAACACAAAATAAAAACCACATTTTTTATTTACAACGCAAATAAATGCCTTTGGTAATTTAAAAAATCTAAAATAAATATATTGATATTTAATAAAACCCAATTGAAACCCTAAAAACAAATCGAAAAAATAAAAAAAAAAAGAATATAAAAAAAAATAATAAAAATTAATAAATAAAATATAAAACAAAAATTATAACCAAAAAAATAAAATATAAATATAATAAAAATTGGAAACAACAATAATAAAAAAAATTTTGGTCTTCTATTAAAATAAAAAAACTGAGTAACCACACATACCCAAAAACTAAAAAACAAAATTAAAAAATCTAAAAATGTAAAAAAACTCTTTAAACTTCTAATAAAAATTTACAATTTACCATTAAACAGACATGACACAAATTTTAAAATACCCTTCAACTACCTTCATTAAATCTTACGTTCGTAGTCGGCGGAATTCCAAATCCCGCGCCTTGTTTGTGAATTCATGCAACGTCGAACGACACCACGGTCTTTAGCAGTGGATTTCAATAGCATCGCGTAAACGAAGAATTTAATAACTAGATTATAACTGATAGTCTTCGAATCATAACAACGTTATTTTAGCGACCTACCAGAAATGCTGGGTTAAATTTCTCGGTTCGATCGCTTTTGACTGAACGAAACGATCTTGCTCTGTCACTTATGGGTCGATGGTGACTCATGTTGTTGAGACGCGAGTATTTGTGGCGCACGCTTGTCCAAATAAAATGTCTGATGAGAATATCACCAACATATTGACTCCATTGTAGCTCTTTGTCACACTCTAACAGTGTTTCTATATGATATATTTCCAACCAGGGCTTGACTTGTATTTTTCGTAGAAAAGCAACTTAATACACACAATGCTCGGTTCGATAGCTCAGTCGCTTAAGCGCGACTGTATCACCACGACCGTGACCTTGTTGTTGTACCATAGAACAGATTCATAATGATACATACCTAACGGTTGTTCGGTAGGTTCTCGAACAGTCCATATCAAATAATTCGAGCCTCTCCCCCAAAAAACAGCCTCGCCTTATCCATTGATTTCCTTCTGGTATGGTTTTCCGAACTTTTTTTTTATTGAAATTCACTCTGAGCAAGGCCGAAGCAGTGCCTAAAAGGAGCCGACTAATGACCACTTAATAGCAAAGAACTACTAAAAGATGTAGTACCAGCAACTGCACTCTTAATGGAAAACATCCCAAACGGAACTGAACCGCCATGGTGCAGTGAGTGGTATCTGCCCTGGACAATGGTGAAACCATCTACCACTTCTTAATCACCTGCCCAGTGATTCCAGTAGTACTGTATTTTTTAAATATCAGCGAATCGGAATCAACAGAATCAAGAATTGTGCTTTTGTCACACTGTATACGGGCCTGGGCAGGGCGATCCGGTTTATTCGAATCAATAGTGAATCGAACAAAACCTTGAGAAATGAACTAGAATTTTTATTCTTAACGATGAAGCGCAATCGTTTTTGGCCTGTTCGTTGCCCTTAGACACTGGGTGTGAATTGAAAATACACAATTAACCATAATTTTTAGATTCTCATAACTGGGACAATTTGTAACATTGTACTAAAAAATGGGAATTTGTTATTTACATGGAATTAGTGATTCGATCCGAATCGAAAAGTTATTCGAACCAGACTCGAATTACAAAAATTCGGTTTTGCCCAGCCCTATATTTTACGGCAGTAGGCTGCTACACGCCAGTCAGCCTAAGAATTAAGAATCATTTGAAATCCTGATTGAACGCTTTTCCCAATCGGAAAATTTCTGCCTAAGCATCTTTTGTTAAGTATGGGTCACTGATGGATCGCGTCGCTGAGACGCGGTCCATCTGTGGCACATGCTTGACGAAATAAAATTTCTGATGAAGTTGATCAGGCAAAATAATCATGTTCTGTCACGAATGTGTCTTCAAAACTAATGTGGTATCCGTTAATTATTATTGTTAGGGCTGGGCAATTCGATTTGGTGATTCGAAGCACAAATTATTCGAATCAATCCTGAATCGTTCATGGAAACAAAAACTTGCTAAATGTACTAGAATTTTCATTTTAAACGACAAAATGCAATCGATTTTGGTTAAGCTTGACCAAAATCGATTGTATTTTGTCGTTAAAATATGAAAATTGTTGCTCTTAGACATAGAGTGTGAATTGAAATACACTATAAACTATATATTTCGTGATTTCCACAATGGACACAATTGTAGCAGTAAATTGCTTTTCACATGAAATTTATGTTTCGATCCGATTCGAATCAGATTCGAATTCCAAATGATTCGGTTTTGTTCAGCCCTAACTATTATCGATTCAGAACCAGTAGAATCAAAAATTTGCATTTATGCCTGGTAAATACTGTAACGCTACAAGCATAACTAGTCCTAAAAATAACTAAATTTAAAGTGAATTTATAAAGCTCAAGAAGAACGATGTATAACATTTTTTTACAGCCACTTCTTGGAGTGGATCATTCTGCCCAAGACCCTGTACCAGTAGCCCACTTATAGACGGACAGGGTTAGAATTGTTAGAAAGATCATATCTTTTCCTGTTCGGCTTAGCCTACCCAAGTTATTACACCCTGGTTTGAGTGGTGGGCATGGACTAACGAGCCGGACTCGCCGGGATTCGAACCCGAGATCTTCAACCAGCGACGCAAACCTGTTTTATCCCTAGGCCATTGCGTCCAAAGAAAAATGTTATTGTTATATACTACTTGTCAAACCGTAACAAATTCCAGCAGATATTTTGGTCCAAGAAGAATTGGTCTACGAATTTGCAATTTTGCCACGCTGTATACGGCTGGTGTACTACACGCACAGAGTAATTAGAATTTATCTTTGATCGCTTTTCCCAATCGAGAAAATAATTCGAATCAGATTCGACGTCCACATCATACTGTTCTGTCGAACGCTAATTTTGATGATTGGAATCTCACTCTAAGCAAGGTCTTAAGATTCAAGATTCATTCAACAATACTGCACTTTTATGGTAATATGAACAATTATATTAGTAAACCGGATATTTCTGCAGCCTTGTAGATACGGGGTTTGGAAGATTCCTAACGTATTTCCTGCGTGTTATGGTAGGCGCCTAAAAGGGAACAAATGAATGGTAGACGGTTTCGTCCTCACCCAGGGCAGATATCACTCACTGCACTTCAACATGGTGGCTTAGTTTTTTATGGGATGTTTTCCGCTTAGAGTGCAGTTGCTGGATTTTTTGTTATTTGATTGGCCGTTAGTTTACCCAAGGCCCGTTCTGGCTTTGCTCAGAGCATATAAAATATAAAAAAGATCCCATCCACTCTCGCCGATGATTTGACCTTTTGACCTTTGTCTTGTCTTGTCTTGTCTCGTTGTTTATTTAATTTTGGTAATTGTTCATTATTGCACACAACGTCTACTTCGCCAGAAAGAAAATTTCATAAATATAAATAATCTTTGCAAAATGATTGCAGCATCGTGTGAGTCAGAGTTGCATTCCCGCAATTTCTGCAGACGTCACGTTCCCGCCAACAGACAAACACTTAAATCCGCTGCCATTAAACTTGCTAAAACATGTTTTGTTAAGTATGAGTCACTGATGGATCGCGCCGCTGAGGCGCGGTCCAACTTTAGCCCATGCTTGACAAAATAAAATTTCGGTGGGTGAAAGCATTTGTGTGCTTTGTCCTAAACCACATTTTGAAACGCGTTTTATAAAGTATGGGTCACTGATGGGTAACGCCGCTGAGGAGCGGTACATCTGTGGCTCATGCTCGACAAAATAAATTTTACATTTAAACTTTGAACTAGGATATCTTCAGCTAAGAGGTGAACGGCAAGCCGGCAGTTTAAACTCTGAGTAAAGTTCTAAGTTCTAATTGACTCTGAGTGAAGTTCCAAAGGTGGCGTTATTTTGTCAAGCATGTATCACTGATAGATCGCGTCTATTAGGCGCGGGCAATCTGTGGGCCATGCTTGGCAAAAGAATACTTATGGTAAGGCTTGGTGACTAATGTGTGAAGTAAGACAAACACGAGGGCGTTTGACAATTAGGACCAATATGATGGTGAGCGATGGAAGCAATACAGTAGGGTCTGTAAGGTGATTAGACATAGTTTATTTCGACACCTCTGACGACACAAAAGGCGATACAAATGAAGATATAACATTACAGAGTTATAAGGAAAGCGAACAAAACCTAAAAGAAGGTTAAAAAACGTGCCACAGGATAAGTTTCAAGGAAACATTAGAAGAAAGTAACACGCGTTTGCTTACTTTATTATTTTTTTTGAGGTGACTGCGGGATTGGAGCAGGAAATTTGGCCCGTGATATCTTAAGAAACAAGATTAGTGTCGGTTTCAAGAATGATGACGTCATTATGATGTTAGAAGGGTGGGATTTCGCTTATCTGAGTTTAATAAGGATATCGATATGAACTATAAATATGTAAGCTCATGAGTGGACGCAGATGGCTAGCACGGGCACGGGCAACATGTAGCTTTTTAGGTATGGGCTTTAGAATAGTCCTAACGTATTTCCTGCGTGTCGTAAGAGGCGTCTAAAAGGACGCAAAGAAGTGGTAGATGGTTCTACTACCATCGCCCAGGGCAGATACCACTCACCGCACTTTGCCATGGTGATTCAGTTCTGTTTGGGAGGTTTTCCGCTTATAGTGCAGTTGTTGGTACTATATTTTTTGGTAGCTCTTTGCTATTGAGTGGCCGTTAGTTGGTTCCTTTAGCTCTGCTTTCGGCCTTGCTCAGAGTGAATTTCCATAAAAAAACGTGCTCAACAAAATATTATTTATGATAGATTTTAGGGCGAATTTGAAATAAAGTTCAACGATGTAATTTGTTTAATAAGGAGTTTTAGTGTCTCGTTGGCCACGCGGCTTGTGTTAGGTATTTATTATTAATGGAGATTTAGTAGGTCAGGGTGGTCGTATTGTCCGAAAGTCCGATGGTTGTATACTTGACCGTTCCATCAACGAGCGTGCGCTTCAGCAAGACAATTCGCGGGTAGCTGTAACATAGAACAGATACAAATAGGTACGTTTCTAACGGGCAGGCTATAGCAAATGTATCGAAAACCATTAAAAAAAAAATGTTTTTATTGATATAGAAAAAAGAAACAGCTCGTTTTCGAACAGGAACATACGGTTGTGATTAGGGCTGGGCAAAACCGAATCATTTGGAATTCGAATATGATTCGAATAATTTTTTCGAATCAGATCGTTGATTTCATAAAAAT
>OZ023144.1:20712778-20744573 GCA_963675895.2 Styela plicata | reverse complement strand
CCCCAGTAAGTTGATTTGGCTTCGCCATTAGGTTGATTTGGCTTATTCCCTAATATGGGCATATGTTGCAATTATCTCCAGTTCATCTATTTTTAGACGAAACTTAAAAATGAAACTAATATTGTACAAGTACCATCGCGTAATCCGGGAAACTTGGACATAAAATAATCGTCTTCGCGCACGTTTCACTAAGAGATCGCGCGTGCGAGACATAGTCAGTAGAACATTGGTGGAAAATTAAAAGTTGTATAAGTTTTCGTCTATTTGTAAGATGTAGAACTGAATCGCCCAATATCATCACGTTCATACAGCAATCCGTTCGAGTGGATCAACTTTAAAAGAACGAAGCTTACGGTACATTAGTATATGCAAGTCTTATATAACGAGAACTTTCGCGTCCGAGTGTAATAAAATAAATGAAAACTTTCGCTATTTCGAAAATATTGTGTTATTTTCTTGAAAACCATTAATATATCGGCAGACATTTGAAAAAAAAAATGTTAAAAAAAAGTGTCATATGAAACCTCCATAAAAAGAAGTTGCCTGAACAAAACTTTGCTTAGTAAACCTTAGCGGCTTGATACACCAGTGATTGATAACACTTAACAAAGCCTATTATGCGACCTTTGAATTATATTTGAATAAGTGGTAGGTGATTCTATAACGCCCAGGGTAGATATCACACACTGCACTCTGGTAAACAATAGTGAAAGAATGCAACTAAAACGCGCATATTAACTTAGAATTGAATAGGAGGCTCTACCATTGCTCAGGGCAGATACCCCTCAGTGGATGCACTGTATATACTGTTTCAGTTCGGTCCTGATTGTTTTGTATTATCTCATACGCGTATCTGTTTACACCATTTTTTATTGAAATTCAGAGAGCGAGGCCGGAAGCGATGATTGAAAAGAAATAACTAACGTTCGCTCAATAGCAAAGAGATACTACATAATTGTAGTACCAGAAACTGCACCCCAAACTGAACCGCTACGGTAAAGTGCTGAGAGGTTATCTGCCCTGGGCGATGGTAAAAACCATCAACCACTTTTTTGTTCCCCTTTAGCCGCCTCATACATCATACAGAAAATAGATCTTATCCGCTATGGTAAAGTGCAGTAAATGGTATCTGCCCTTGCTCCATTCCTTCCCATTATAAAATTTTTATTGTCATGCATGACCCAAAAATGAACCGCGCCTCGGAGGCGCGATCCATCAGTGACTCACACTTAACAAAACAGGTTCGGTCAATATTTTTGACTGGTTATATGTGGATTTCTAAAATGAAAATATCAGTAGATTGAATTCAAAGTTTGCTTCGCCAGTTCTTTAACATTCTTATTAACGTATGGATTTTCATCTAGTTCATGTAGATAATCGATTCCTTCTTCCTTGATCAACATTTGTTTATATCTGAAAGCTGTATATAGAAAATAAATACGCTTGTCACATATGACCACGTGATTACCACATATGCACCACATGTTGGGGATATCGTGTCCTTTTAAGTCAGGCGCGCTTAGTCTCGGGGTTTAATAACTTACAAGCAGGCTCGGGCGACCCCCAAATCCTTTCGTCCTAACACTAGTGATGGCGACCTAGTTATTTCTTAAAATTGGTAAAGTAAGAAGAATTTGCCACAAAACTAGGTAAAATATTACTAGGCAGCCTAGTTTTACTCTCAAAACTGATCAAATCAAACCCAGATCAAAGGCCAGGTAAACTAGATAATTGTCGTTTGATGGCAAAAGCGCAGCCGATGGTTCTGTGATTGACTGTTTCACCACAACCACGCCCTTCAGCAGAGCACTTCGCGGTTAGGAGTAACATAGAACAAACACACATTCACTACAGAGGTCCGTGCCTAACGGTTGTTGGATATAAGCCCCCCAGTAGTTTCACGAACAGACAGTTGGCCGTGATTCAGTACCTTTTGGGTACTGCTACCGGTATCGCTTTGAGCGAACTTTTGAACAAAATGTATACTTACGCTCCACATTGCAGAAGTTTCTTATCGTCCAAATAGCAAACAACTGTAGAGGAGGTTCATCATAACGTTGCAATAGATCATAGAAGTGGGTGAGGGTTTTGAAACGCAAATAAGGACTCGTGAATTCCCAATTTCAATACGAAGTTTGTACTGAAAAAGAATGTGGATGTAATGGAAAAGGGTTGTTGGCTAAAAAACTTGTTTTGTTATTTGAGTTTCAGTATATGCTAAGGTCGGAGGCGGCATCTAAAAAGAAACAACGAAGGATATTTATATGAGTTGCGCTGGGCAATTCGATTCGATGGTTCGAATTCGGTCGGAAGAAAAATTATTCGAACTATTTGTGAATGTGAATTTAATGTGGATGTAACGGAAAAGGGTTGTTGGCTGAAAAACTTTTTTTTGTTATTTGAGTTTCAATATATGCTAAGTAAGGTCGGAGGCGGCATCTAAAAAGAAACAACGAAGGAGATGTATATGAGTTGCGCTGGGCAATTCGATTCGATGATTCGAATCGGTTCGAAAGAAAAATTATTCGAACTATTTGTGATCCTTCATAGGAACAAAAAGTTGCTAAATAAATGGAATTTTTTTATTTTTGTTGATAAAACTCAAAATCACAATAGATTGTATTTTGTCGTTGAAAATGAAATTTTGCTTTTAGGTATAGAATGTAAATAGCAATTTGCTTGCCATTGTGGAAGAAGAAGAGTATGAGGAGATTGAAGCGCGAACGCCGAAGGATGCGAGCAAGATCCAAGTAGAGGGATCATCAGAATCTGTAATGCCAATATTTGTAACTCGCAACTATAAATTTTTGATTTTTAATAATGGAGACAAGTTGCAATAGTAAATATGGGAAATTAGTTATTGTTTATAGAATTAGTGATTCAATCCAATTCGAAAAAATTATCCGAATTAAATTCGAATTCGAAAAGATTCGGTTCTGCCCAACTCTATATATGGGAAAGAGCTATCCCACAAACAACCGCCTTCTATGTGGTAAACACTAAAAAAATAGGGTAAACCGCTATACTAGAGTCGAGCGATTAGTATCTGCTCTGGGCGGTTCCTTCTAGGCGTTGCTTCTGGCGTCGCTCAGAGTGAATTTCAATAATAAAAAAAATGCCCTTTTTCACTCACGTAGACTAAATCATTCTGTTGTTGCACTTGAGACAACTAAAACCCCACTGTAACAATAGGAAAGTAAATTTATTTATAACCGTCACAAGATAAAGAAAATGTTTGGCAGGAATGAACTAACACTGACAGTAACAACTAACACTATCTGCTGTGGGTGTCAGCGAAATTTTAATCACTCAAGGGTGCAGAATAGTCCCAGTGATTCAGTGAAGGGGGTCGGCTCTTCTACCCCGGAAAATACATATAAAGCGTCGAAATGAGGGACATCTGAACAAATGCTTATTAAAAGTAAGAATCGCACGGTTTAACCTTTTCTACGAGTGTAATTATGGCGTGGGGCATGTTGCCATCTTAGGATGTCCCTTTAAGTGCATTTAACGTAGAAAATCTCAAAATTTTTTGCGCGGCTTCGACTTCGGCGCGCAGAAATAATTTCAGATAATTAGCCATTTTTAGGCCTGAAATACCCATTTTCGAAATTTTGGGACTGTTTTATGATGATATACAATGAAAATATCTTTTTTGTGAAATATTTTTCACGTGCGGCACCGGTTATGACAGCATAGTTACACTTTGAACATTTTTCAAAATTCGGCGCGCTCCTTTAAGGTTCTAAATTCACCACTGCCGTTTCTCCGCAAATTGCAAGGTCAGGATTGTACCTGTAATCAGGGCTGGGCAATTCGGTTCGGTGATTCGGATCGATTCGAAGCACAACTAATTGTATCAATCGGGAATCGTTCATAGGAACAAAAACTTGTTAAGTGAACTAGGATATTCATTTTTAACGACGAAATGCAATCGATTTTGGTCAAATTTGACCAAAATCGATTATATCTTGTTGAAATACGAAAATTGTTCCTCTTAGTGTAAATAGAAAATACACTACAAACTATAAAATATCTTGATTTTTACAATGAAGAAAAAGTTGTAATAGTAAAATGGGATGTTTGTTATTTAGAAAGAATTAGTGATTCGATTCGAAAAAATTATTCGAATCAGATTCGAATTCCAAGGGATTCGGTTTTTGCCCAGCCTACTTGTAATAAATACAAATACGATATGATACACTGAATAAGAACACTATAACGTACCAAATCTGTCGAATTTCTCTTCTCGAACCCGGGTGAGTTAGTCAACTTCTCCGATTTTCTGAATCCCACCGTCAACAGTGGCGTTAAAACCAAAGCAGCACCGTAGCGGACCTGAGTTTGGGAAATGCTCGTTAATACATTAGTGTTCGGGATTGTCAATTCCGTGTCCGTTTGATTGAGACACAGACGTCACAGAGTTTTCGCCAAATGTTCAAGCATGTTTAGTTAAGTATGAGTCAATGATGGATCGCGTCGATGAGACGCGGTCCATCTGTGTCTCATGCTTGACAAAATAAAATTTTTGATCGGAAATGTTCGAAAATTCCCAATTGGAATTCTGTGAACTTTTCGCTTCGGCCGAGCCTACTCGAGTTATTACATCCTGGGCTGAGTGGCACCCTGGGCACAGAAGTAAGTAAAATGTTGTCGAAGCTTGTTTAGTTAAATATGGGTCACTGATGGATCGCGTCGCCTTGTAGGTACGGACGTATGCGTATCGTGATAGGCGACTAAAATCAGTTAATTAAAATGGTTTTACCATCGCCTAGGGCAGATACCTTGCATGTTACCACTCATTGCATATTATCATTACCGCGGTTCATATTTGTTTGGGATGTTTTCTGTTTAGGATGCAGTTGCTGGTACTACATCTTTTAAAGCTTCTTGCTTTAAGTGGCCGTTAGTTGGTTTCTAGCAGGCACTGCTCGGGCCTTGCTGGAATAACTTTAATCTCAATAAAATAACGCATAATAACAATTTCTGATTCGTTTCGCCTTCACTCAGGTGCTGCGATCTATAGGTTCTGTGTGTTTATATTATGTTGTTTTTTCGTTCAAATTGGCTCTGAACAAGACCGCAAGCAGGCGCAACAGCCACTTGAATAGCAAAAAAGTTACTTTGAAATATGAAATTAAAAATCAACGAATTGGCTTCTTTCTGGTCCTGTAAATTAAGTTTAAAGTAAAATATATAGATTAGAAATTTGAAATAAAACAAGACTTTGAATCTTTTTTTTTGTCAAATTCGCCTAGAAACCATGCAAACATCGAATGCAAATATTTTCGATCGTTTTGGTTTCAAATTTCTGGCAAAAATCGAATTGAAAAAATTATGATTCGCGGATCATAGATCGAATCGATATCTTAGACAGCCCTGATATTTACTTACGCGAGGCACCGAATTCATCATTTCTCTAAGAAGTTGTATAAGGTCAGCATTGTCGTCCAGGATATCGTGTTGCAATCCAGGCACCAAAGCCAAGTTGCCCTGAATAACAGAAATTTATTATAAAATTGGCCAATCATATCAAATTGATTAATGCAAAAGGATACGGATAGATGTCAACAAAATTTCCCTTGTTTAACAAACAATATAAGAATTTGAAACGGTAAAAGATTCTAGCTTTGCCCAGGGCAAATGCCATTCGCTTGTTGTGCTAATGAGGTCGTTATTATTCAATGTTTTCTGGGCAGCAGGGCAGATACTAATCATTGTACTTTATTCGGCGCGATTCGGTTCTGTATGAAAAGTTTCACAGTAACAATGGCAATAACAATAACTTCTCTTTGACAGTAATTTTACTCAGGGATGTCGAAATAAAGCTACAAATCGACTTTCTTTGGCAAGTATGGACTGTTGATGGAATGCACAGATACTACTCACTGTACTTCTCTATGGCGGATCAATTCCGTATAGGAACTTTTCAGGTTCGCAGTAACAAAAGGCAATAAAAATAACTTCTGTTTGACAGTAATTTTATTCAGGGATGTCAAAATAAAGCTACAAATCGACTTTCTTTGCCAAGTATTGTGCTGTTGATGGAAAGCACTTCAAGATGCGTCATTCAGAAGTCCACATTTGGCATTCATTTCATCAACAATACGGCTTAAAATGTTCAATTACTAGAAATGACAGTAAATTAAGGCACGTTTGTTTACAGTGTAGAGTGCAGTTGCAGGTACTAAATTTTTTAGTAGCTCTTCGCCATGTAAGTGGCCGTTAGTTGGCTTCTTCGGTACTGTTTCGACCTCACTCGGAGCGAATTTCAATAACACCCTCACCGATCAGACTTTAAGTTTCTTTGGAATAGAGTGTATAACAGCAGTTCATATGCAAATCATACTTTATAGAAGTAGTTTGTACGATCATTTTTTATGGCCACTCTATGGAGTTGATCACCCTGGCCAAGGCCTTGCACCAGCTGCCGATTATAAACCGACAGGGTTAGGATTGTTGAAAGATATGATCCTTCGGTTTAGCTTGGTCTACCCAAGTTATTACGCCCTGGGTTGATTGAGTGGTAAATTTGAACTAACGATCCGCACTCGCCAGGACAGAAGCCCGAGTCTTTAACCTGCGATGTCACTATTATATTTGCTAGGCTATCGCGCCCACGCCAATTTCCGTGCTTGGGGTTAAATCATGCTTACCAGAAATACCAGACATCTCGAACGGAAACTGTTGTTCGGATCTTCACACTGTAGTAAAAAAGAGAAGTAAAATTGAAATGATGCACTCGCATATTTAACAGTATTGGAGTCAAATTAATGTCGTCGTAAGCATCATTTATACCCGGAACTGTTCAGAAAAAATAGCGATGACTTTTAGAAACGTGAGGGAAAGGAGCCGATAAATTCACTCCAATTCGGCGAACCTTGCCACGATCGAGTGATTAATTCTAGAGCAAATACGAATTTAAAAATGTCTGAAAACTATGCCGTTGTATTGCGTACAAAAGGTTGGAAATGTCTTCCGGCGCTTTGTCGTAAATTATTGTAAAATGGACGCAAATGAGATGCGGATAAATCTTGAAAAAACAAGGCCTACAATTAGGTGAAACACAAATGATCAGCAGCGCAATTATGTTAATAATTAAGCTGTGGAATTGGTCATTTGAACTAATTGAAGTCGCTATTTTAAAGTTATATTTGTTTTCGTCTGAAGACGTTAGGCTACGACCTAACGAAAGATTAAAAATTTACTTGTAATTTCGTAGAAAGAGTTAATGTTGTTTTTGTAATTAATTACGGTCATAATTGTCAGTTAATCCGATCTTTCGTTTCGTTTATGATATCACAAAACCTAATCAAATTGAAACGAAAAAGGCTATTTTGAGAATGGGGATGGGGACGCTGCGTCGAGGCGCGGTCAGTCTATAGCTAATGCTCGATAAAATTAAAATAAAATTGAGAATTTGGGAGCTGATCCAAGATTTTTTTTAAATTTTTTTATAGCCACGTCTTAGAGTGGATCACACTATCCAAGGCCCTGTAACATCGGCCACTAATAGACGAACGGGTTACAATTACTGGAAGATGGATATTTTCCTGTAGACTTGGATACAAGGTATTTTCAAACTGGGTTGAGTGGTGGGATGGATAAGCGGCCGGACTCGCCGGGTTCGAACCCCGAATCTTCAAATGGCGAAAGGAAATTTTTACCCAAGGCATGCGCCAATTACTTCAGTAATTCTGGGTCCACAATGAAACTCCGTCTCTGCAAAACTATTTTGCATATTCGATGGATTCATCTGTCAAGTTGATAATAACGCAAGTGTTATTTATAACAACGACTGATCAAACTTCGAAGAGTTCGCTTTTTTCTTTATTATGTTGTATAGGACTGAAAAAAAAACAAATTTAGTAATTAAAATTGCTGAAAAAGTTTAAGAATGTGTGGAATATCGTCCGCCCAGGCGTATACCTATTAGTAACACCTCCTAACTCCCTCTCTCCGACAACATTTTTGGCGCGGTTAAAATCGTCCAGTCAAAACAACCCTAGTAAACTGAGCGATATCATCCATTTCGACGTACATGAAGAGGCCTTGAGAAGAAAATTTCCCAAATTCCCTACTCCAGAACCTCGTATATAGTAGAGGCACTCCGTAAATTTCTGTCGGGGTAGAGGGGGGGGGCGGGGGGGGGGGGGGGGGGTTTAGGTTCGGATTCGAGTCTCGTCTCGAAGTTATGAAATGTCCATAAAGAGTGGCTGCAGCGCAAAAAGTGCTTGAAATTTTTAAAACAAAAACACGCATCTATTCAAAATTAATGAGCACAGAAAGGATTGAGATAAGATTAAAACATCAAGACGCGAAATTTTCTGGTAAATCAATATTTTTTTGTCTTCTCCTGGCGATAACCACTTAACATCACCTTACCCAGGGTCCGTATCATTAATTGGGTGGGTAAGACCGAACAGGTGAGCAAATGTTGCAGTGATGCACACTTGTATCAACAACAAACTAATTTATTTATAATGGCGCTGGTTACTATTAGAACTATGAAAGCTATGGACAGAGATGTGATCATTAGTAGAGAGTGGCCTCTCATAACAAGAAAACAAAAACAGACATTACGCCTCCTGACATTATTTCCGCGCGACTAACAGATAACGAAGAAGGAGATAGGGTGTTTTATACTTTATATCAAGGGAGGAGGCATTCATCGCTGACTTTAACCTGCTCGTTTAGTTTCTGTATGGGTTGTTTTCGCTACAGAGTTTAAGTAGGCCACTATCAAAACTATTTTATCTATTCTATAAGCAATTATTATTAAAAAAGTTGGGGGTGGACGTTAGGGGTGAATACCTTCTAAGAACCCTCTGATCGCAACTGCTCTAGTAATTGTTTATATTGAAAATTCGAGCTCTGAAAAGTGCCGGAAGCAGAGCCTTAAAAAGAACAATCTCGGCACTCAATAGCATTGTGAGAGCACAGAAAGATGTACCAGCATCTGCATTACGGAAATTTTTAAATGGAACTCGAAATCCTTTTAGTGGCCTCTTTAAAGCTGTACAGAGAGGAGAGAGGTGGTATCTGCCCTAAGGGCTATATGTGAAGAGCCATCCAGCATTATTCTGGACGGCTTGAAGTAGAAATTACTACAATTCCTTAATATAGTATCGACTTCATCAATTCCTGAAGCCAGCCATCATCCGTTGGTCAACGTCGATATTTGTCCTGCCTACCTTTAAGTTTCTTCTCTCGTCCAACAAAAACTGTGTGATCATCAAGTTTCCCTTTTGTCAAATTAATAAGTTTTCGTGCGTTTTTACGATAACTTTATCGTTGTCGTCGTTCTTTGACAAAATGTCCATTCAAGAGTCAGAAACGAGCTCGATGCAAGCAGTCGTAATGGACTTCTACAAATTAGAATTTTTTTATTTAGATTAATTATATTCGGGCCTTTCCAATTAGGAAAGGCTGTTTAGATCGATTGTTTTGTTGGGTATGGTTCATACCCGAGTGGGCACGAAAACGGAGGGAATCATTTTGAAATTCGAACTGTCTGATTCTGAACTAATTGTTTCGTATCGAATCTCTATTCCATGTAAATAAGAAGAATATCGCATTTTCAGTATTACAATATGGCTCCAATGTTAAAACGATCAACAATATTCTATAGCTTGTAGTGGCTAATATTTCATATTTTTCACGCACATGTTCATCTAGAGACAACAATTTTTGTTTACAAAATGAATTTGTTTTAACATATTGACAATCATTCAATTGCATTTTCATTGTTTAAAATGGAAATTTACACCTTATTTTTTAGGGTTTTTACTTCCTTAAGAGTAACTGTGATTGATTCGCGATATTTGAGCTGAAATCGCGTTTCGCGAATCACCGAATGTCGAATATTCCAGCTAAGTCCATGGCTCTATGTTTGACAAAACAAAAATTATTTATGAATTGAGTTGTCTCTAAACTAGTAACATATACCGGCCCAATTGTTAATGGAACTGAGCTACTACTAAGATATGGAACCAGCACCTGTAGATTCTAAAGTGGAATCATTCCGAACCAGAAATAGAACATATGAGTGTTGTTGTCTGCCTCTTGACTGTATGGCAACCAAGTGAACGAATGAAACTTCGATTTCAAATTGTCTAATGGTAAATGTGGGTGTTCTGTCTCGGTGATTCAAGATATATACTTCGAAATACTGTGATTTGACCACGGTACATCGGTATCTTACTAGTCTCGGTGGGGCAGGACAGGATGGACCGAAATCGGTGATATTTACTGCAAACAAGACTTCCAATTTAAGACTCTGGTCGTGGTACTGAAGTGGTGGATGGGTGTTTACCATTGCCGGGGTAGTAGATACACTCCACTTGACACTTCATTATAGCGGTTTTCAGATTTATATTTAGGACTTCCGCATGAAGTTCAGTTGTTGCTTGTATTATATCTCATAGCGACTTTTTGCTATTAAGTGGCATGAGTTGGTTGTTGTCTTTCTTAGTCTGGCACTGTGAGTCCGGCGCTTGCCAGAAGTGAATATCAATAAAAAAAAAAATATTCCTTGTGAAATCTCAATAACAATATATGGAATGATTTAAATTAGAAAAGACCAATTCTGTCTCTTGTGCGCCAAATAGAATAGTTACAAATCTAATCTAGAACAATTTGCCGGAATTCAACACCTCTAAAATTTCAGAAAAATCAACTCTACTCTTAGAATTCAAAATCTTACTAAAGATTCAAGGTTCATTCAGATATGTGGGAAAGGAGTCATTCATTCGAGTTCAAATACGAGTTGCGAGTTCGAAGAATTATACCAGCAGTGAGTCCAAAAACCTTAAGGAATTCAATTTACAGTTCGAGGAAGGCAAAATCAAGTTATTGTGATGCTTTTCATTCAAAAAGCAGTTATTTGGGTGAGATGATTCGAGTTCAAGTTGTTAGTCGAGTCCGACGTCCGGAGAGCCTCATTGATAAAACGGTTTTTTAATGTTTTTTGCCTCTAGTCGCGTTTCGAAGTCGAGTAGTCATTTAGCTTCGAATCTATTAATTCTGGTATCCTTCACAATAAATGCAAAAATGTTCTCAAAGTGGCTGCCGTGCATTTTTTTTTTTTGAAGAAAGATTTTTAGAAAAAAAGAAAACTTACCGCGCATGATGCAATTTTATAATTCGATAAGATAGAACAAACAATTGCATAATAATCCATTTCCTCTCTTGTCGTCCTTGAAGACCGCGATTGTTTTTATACTTCAACAGCGATCTGAAAAAAAACGAACATGGACATAAGATATTACATAGTTTATCGATTTTAATTTGACATACACAACAAATTGTCATACTAAGTGCAGGCCACTAGATGATTACTCCTTGCCACATTTTGACAAATTTAAATTTTTGTTACTATTCCTCACGCTACGCCAATATGTTTAGTAGCCGGTGGTATTCCCAAAAGGTTTGAAGGAGGGTGGGGAATGAGTCTGGGCAAAAACGCAATCACTTGGAATTCAACTTGGAATTCATTCAAACTCATTTGGAATTCGGATGGTTTCTGCGAATCGGATCGGATCGCTAATTCTATGTAAACAGCAAAATTAGTTTTATTATATAAAAAACTGGCGGATTCAGTTGGTGAATAATCAGGAAGGGCTATCTATTAATGATACGAAAACACAAAACCGCAATATATCTTATTCACAACTCAATTTCAACCGCAGAAACGATTCCACAAAAAACGAGAACAGGTTGGTTGCATTTTGTTGTTCAAACATGAAAATTCATCCCTGTTTTGCGGCCGATGCACGACGGCCTATTAGAATCAATTTGGCTTCGAATCATTTCGAATTACTAAATTGATTTTTCTCAGACTTCAGAGAGAATCTTCACCATAAATGCGCTACTGCTAGAGTGCATTTGCATACTCAGCAATATTGTAATTTTTGGGCAATCCCCCCACCAGAACTGTATGCTGCTATATATATCACTTCTGATAGTAACCTGACGTTGCCAGCAATTCTTGATCATTGAAATTAGATGAATCATACAAGTATGTTGACGTCCTTTTGTATGCATAACAAGGTTCTTGTTTGGTAGCGATGGTGTGGTGGAGCATTGAGACTCTGCCTCCAAAATATAAACACAATACAAATAACACGGCGAAGAATGGGAGAAGTGAATTGGGGGGCGTTGGGCATGGCTTCGAAATATATTCGCATCTTTGATATCCAACCAGTCTTTATTTTTGCAAGGTTTTATTAGCAATTATGTGATCGTCTGTAGCTGGCCGGTATTATGTGTTGTCGCTTAATATAAGGTTATAATCGGCGCGTAAAAAACAGGAATGATCATCGCGATCGGTTATTTGGGTCATTCATCGAAAGACTAGTATTTTCGTCACCTCATACCATATACTTCTACCAACTGCATATAGTCTATCGTTTTGTAGTCAAGTACTAGTTGGAGCAGACTGATGGCCCCCGCGTATCATCGACGCGATCCATCAGTGACCCATACGTAGACAAAATAACGCTCTTGGACAAAAAGTTTCACCCGACAAGGATATAGGCTGGAAATTTCTTTCATTGTGGTTTGGGCCTTGTTTACTGCAGTTGATCTTTCGTGGTATTACAATTTGAGGCGTAGCTATGGGCAAAACTCAAAATCCAAAATTTGGATTTGATGGGGGGAAATTTGATTAGTAATAACAACTGGTTTTGCGAATCGGATTTTCCGACCCCAAGACATTGTTTTGAAGAACAAACAACTATCCGCGATCTTCAACTATTACACAATTAGTCCTCTATTCTGAAAAGCACAAGAAAATCTTTTGGTATATTAGTGTTGTTATAATTTGAGGGGCAAATTATCATTTTTAAGGAACGGACAAAAGATTTTTCGATTTTGGTCAAATCAGATCAAATTTGATTGTATTTCGTCTTTAAAAATGGAAATTCCTAGGACTGATTAGTGAGTTAATTGTTCCTATTGATTCTGTTTCAAGAATTGATTCGAATATTTTGCTAGCTTCGAATCGATACGAATGCACCGAAATCGAATGGCCCAGCCCTAATTAGCCATATTTGCAGCTTTTCAATATTTAAAATTCACTGAATGGCATGAAATAATAAGGGAAACTCTCAGGGGACTCTCTTTACTAAAACCCACAAAATGTCGGAGAGTGTTAACAAAGAAGTAGAAATGAGAACTAAACAATCCAATCCTCGGCCGATAGGAGTTAGTATTCGTCACCATTTAGCCGAGTTTGTATTTCCCGCCATCCCATCAAGTCCAAGCTTTAGGAAAGGGGAGTACAATAGGGCGAGTTTTACCGCATTAGCCCACGGGCAGACTACCACTACACCTGCGACACATTTGCCTCCAATTCGGGACTGTTTCTTTTCATTTGGGAAGTTTTGCAGGTTGTCAAGCATAGTGGCAGTTGGCTGGACTTCGCGAAGAATCCTTTAAGGTAGCTCTATGCAATTAGAGAATGGGTATCGTTCCCTTGTTGGTCACCTAATTTTGGGAGGGACTGCTATTCCGGAGCGCATTACTCTTCGGAGTGAAAAGTTTTAATATATAACAACCAATACATTTGTATTCATTTCTCTTATTTTATTTTATAGCGCGTTCATCTCTCGGACCATCAGATTGATTACTCATTTCTTTTATGTTTGTCAAAACATGTTCGTTCATTAGTACTTGGCTGATGCTGGACGACACACCAGTAGCACAGCTATCTCTGTATTTGCTCTTTCAAGTGTGGGGCATGTTTTCTTACCAAGAGTGCCTGAAAGTAAAGGAAAGGTACAAACTAAACGATTTATTAAACTTGATAACGCTAACAGAAATTCTATTTCAGTTTTGTGTAGCAGGATAACACGCAGCTAATGGAACCTTGGACCCTTATTCACTGTTTACTGACTTGGGAGTCATCACGTAATTCATACTTTGCATATGAAGGGTTTTCAGAAACTAGGTTAATCAGAAGTGCGTTTGAAAAAAGGACTGTAAATCGCGATTCCGAATCGAAGCGAGTCGTATTCGTATTCTAACAATATTTGACGTCAATAACATAACTGGATAAGTTACTATGGGCTCGGGGGATCGTTGGACTGACTCACAGAATCCGATGGCTGGACTTTTACCAATATCACCAGGCTCACTTTCTTTACCATAGTGGTATCGGTTCGAGTTTGCGGTAATTATTTTCCACTTAAATTGCAAGACTAGCTAAGAAGTACTTGACCAGGTCGAAGTAACCCAGTCTTTTATAGGGGGGGGGGTAGGCGCTTTGCTATTAAGTGACCGCTTGTTAGTTTCATGTTAGTGCTCTGCGTCTAGCTTTGCTCAATAAGTGGGAATGTACAAGGAGAAAGACAAAAATGTTAGTGCATTGCTTACAATTTTTCTAAGCACGAGGATTGACATACCCAAGGAGAAAGCTCGTTTCACCTCATGCACAATGCCTGTCTGGGCTTAACAGCATCTGATAGATTTGGTAAATCACGATATTCAAATCTTATTATGAGATCTGACGTCTTAATCACACAGCTAAGGCCAGGGGAATTAGCAGATACGGATCATATTAACATCCACAAAATCTCCAGTCTGTACTAGCTGGCTTTCCGCTTCACCCAAGGCTCAGTTAGAGCTGGAAGCCTCTCTTATCCTCATTCTTCCCTCCACTAATCCATCAATCGTTGAACGTGATGTTATTTCCAAACCCACAACAGGAAGCGATGCAAATCTATCATAGAGATATACCCCAACTAACCCTCCCCACTCCTATCAGATATTCTTGTTATTTTAATTATTATTCATTCAATCTATCTTAAGAGCCTTACCATTATCAATTCATTTCGGGCTCATAAATTCAACTCCCAGGTGGGATGACACCTAAAGGAATTCTATCTTTGGCAAATACTATTTATCACCCCCCATTACCCTCATGACTCATCGGGACTCCAAATTATATTCTCCCCTTCCGAAAATCTCATAACAACCTACTTTACCCCAACCGGGGACCACCCCCCCCCCCCCACCTCCCCCAACATATTAACCTGACAAATCTTCCGAGTCTAACAAACAATCGACTACTATTTCATCTCCTTCTCACAATCTATAATAACATAATACCTCCCCAAAACTCAAGAAATCTCAATCTATCACCCTGGCGTGGGAAATCACCACCACACCCACGAGAGACACAGCACCATCTTATCCCATCAACGGGTTTTGACGATCAATTACATCAATCGATCATTCTTAAAATTACACAAAAACATCCCATATTCCCCATAAAACCCCATCAGGCAGCTTCCCAACACGCTCTCTACTCGCAAATGGAGATATTTATATCGCGTCTAGCTATTGATGTGAACAGAGAGTGCAGCGCAGCACTTTCAGCTTCTCTCATTCTATTAAAACTCTCGACATTTCCAACAAATAACAAACTCCACAATAAAAAGAACTACACGATTACACCCACTTCAGGTTAAGTCAACCAAGAAATCTTAGAGATAAGACGCCTCTAGTCAAAGCTCATCCCTCTACTATTCGGGACCTCCTGGGGCGATAAATCATAATATCCCAACCATGTCAACATGTGTCTCTCAAAATCACTTAGAGTCATAGCACGGACACTGGTGGCGATAGTAAATAAATCTCAACGGGTCTTGCGATTCGCACGAGTCACGGCACAATCGTGTCTGACTATGGTGTGTGTAACTGGCACCTTCTCACCTCAACCAATATCTCTCTGCTCGCTTTGGGCAAATATGAACAAGGCATCCTCTAACATAATTGTTCAGCGGTTCTTATCGAACTAATCGCTACACTCGGTACATCTGTGATATTTCCCATACACAATGATCCGATACGTAAGGTACCAATTAGCGCATTGCTAGGACGTCTCTATCACATAGGCTGTCCTACAACGTGAGTACATCTATTGTTTACCCCTGAACAAGTGGACGACCTGTGAATGTGTCGCTGTGTGTATACGTAAGATAATCTAGATAATAGTGTGCTAGTACTAGTGTACAATAATTCGCTACTCCAACAAACTAGAAGTAATGATCGCCTATAGCCTATCTTTCGACAAGCTCGCTAATTCATGTCTGCTCTGTGTCCAATCAAGACAAGTAGTCGTCTAGTGCCACATTTACTCGTGTCGCACGCACGCCTTCTAAACAGAGACATGGATGAATTAGCAGTTGATCTTGGAACGGCTGACGATCAGTGTATCTGAGGTAGTACGAAGACCAACATCAAGACGACGAACAAGATCTCTGATCTAGATCTTGATGCGATGCTTCTGAATGGAAATCGAGCGTTGGGCACACGAGTCGTCGCAGAAGTGCTAAATGAGAAGTGTGATAGTGAGTTCGCGCGGAGATTTTGGTGATTCTCTATGAAGGCGTGTAGCTCATCAGAAGAGTGTTAAAGACCCGTGCTCTGTTAGAGAAAAAGTGATTATCAAGTTAAATGTGATTCTTGCTCGACGGTCCTGTAGTCACTAGAGGAGTACGTCGCTGCGCCACAACAGGATTACAACTCTGTGAACGGTATTCTTAAAAGGCAAATAAAATTTGATTCTGAGCAGGGCTTAGGGGCTATGCGAACAAAAACAAATGCATATCTTGAATTCGAGATTCCCGGTTTCTAGCTTATTTTGTTGTTTAAAGTCACGCTCAAAAGGCGAGGACGAAAAACCAGTAAACTAGACTAACAGGATGTCGATTAAATCAAACCGCTCCCTACAGACATGAGGCGACCTGGAAAGCTTGTATACATTTAATACGAAGTACCAGAGTTATAATCACTAATAGGAAAATCATGTGCTAAATTCACCCTCTCAATCACTCGTATAGCAAGAAGTCATTATCTCAAAGGCAATCGACGCAAAACGAGTGTGGGCAATGGGCAAGACATCTTCCGTGTGACCTGCGAAGTCCGGATACCCCGTAACGCGACACCATGCATCACCCGAACATTCATAGGGGACAATCTGTCCCACCGCACCAATTGCTATCGTTAGTCTGCTGAGTGAACTCATTCTAAGGGTTTAATATTATTTATATACATTTGTCACAATTATCGGCTGATGGTCTGAATGACAAATATGCTGGTTAGCTCCAAATCACACAAATCATATTCTGTGATAAGGCACTATAGACAGGTCACACCTGGAGGGTGTCTGGGCCAAACTCGAATCATCTATCGTAATTCGACTATATTTTTTTCTCGAGACAGAGCGGATCGAAGATCGTTGACTTTCATATACACGGAAGTTAGCGTATACAAATAATCCAATTTGTTGACAGCTATTAGGCATAATTAACCGCCTTCCAGATACTCTCATCAGGATTAGAGTAACTATATCAGTTAGCAAATTACAAATTTTTTTTAAGCATGACTGACACAAATGCGATGTATTTTTATTTAAAGCCGAGAAAATAGCAACCGATTTTGGCTGCACATCATGATTGTTGCCAAAAAGACATACAGATTCTATTATGTCGTTTTAAACAACCAGGTAGGTACTCATGGACAAAAAAATGCGGCATCTTCGATTTGTACGTCCCCGCTTGTATTCCTATGACTCGTTTCTTAATTAATGCCAATAATCTAATACTTCGCATAGATTCGAATTTGCCAGCCTTAGCCACATGCGAATCACAACTCCAACCAGAATAAATTGTTGTCTTTGTATCGGCAAAAAATGCTCAAGCCGAATCAGTAATATTGAGCAATCTAATGATGCCGGGTACTCACGCGGGGGGCCATGAACACATCTCGTTAATCTAATGACTCCGTGTAGACAATCTCTCGCGTCAACGTTGTTTTTAATATGCGAGGTATTTGGCTTCACCTTTCAGCATAATCATTCGCGGTTCTGCAGTGGCCCACTGCGACTCCTACCTTTTACTGATTAAGTTTTGGCACTATTTCGAGTCATAACGTGGGGACAGTTACTCTACAGACAGTCGCCTGGGATGAAATTCTTTCACTCGCGCGTCATTCCGTACCAGCGCGCAACATTTTATTTTGCGCTGATCTTGAATGGTAAAGTTCTAGTACTCGCTCTTCAATAAAAGATTATTTGTGTATTCCGTTCCTTTTAAAAATTTTAGACGCCACCCGCGGCGCAGCTCCAGAGCTGTGAAATTTATATAGATCTGCATCTTATTTTTGAATATTGACAAAAAAAAATTTGGCGCCCCCTTTTCGCGCCCATCCAAATGTTTTTATGGATACTCAAGTCCCGTGATATATGTGTTCAAAACATTTACTTGATGGATATGATGCCGCGGGGCCCGCCAAGGCGGGTGGCCATGCCATAGGTCGAGGAACCTATGTTCGATCGCAGAACGAAAATCGACTACTGTCCGATCACGAGCGAACAACAGTATTTGGGACGGATAAACTAACAAATTCAGTCAATCTCTCAAGAATTATAAAAATTTGGCGCGCATAATTGAGCCCAACCACTCTATCCTACCTCACACGACGTTCGGCGAAGGTAGTCAATATTATACTTTTAATTTTTATAGTCCTTTTTCCCCCATTTCCAATGTTGACAGACAACCACCACAGCCGCCTTCGCATAACCGAGGCAACTAAAGGCTAACGCTATAATAGGAAGCTATACAACATACCTCGCAGGGCAACTAGATACAAACTAGTTTGTGTTACTTCATAAACTGGTACCAATAAGGATAAGCGCTATATGTAGTAATATCCGCTCTGTGCGACGGTAAAACTGGCGTGCTAAGTCCCAGCGTCGTTAATTTTCAATTCTAAAGCTTTTTTGCACGAAATAGATATGAGGAACTCCACCGCCCGAACGCTGACGTACATATAGTCTGTGCCTCAGGCCTACCAGAATTATAGCGCGCTGATATCAGGGCCGCTACGATGTAAAGGCTCCAAAATCAACTACAATTATTCTTTACGAACGTTGCCCACATATTGGCGTAGCAATTTCATAAGAGCTGAAATTAATATTATGATAATGACAAGCAGAAAACGTTGCTATCTGATTAATGGTTAGTATCCTTGTCCAGTGGTTTTTACCTCCAGTCATTTAGTTGCTTCATATAACATATATATTCAGCACTTCTACGAGTACCTGTTTTCGTAGGCAAAATCGTGCATCACACCATTACATTGCGTCCGCAGTGTATGCAAGACTTTGGTAAATTGACCCAGAAACCCGAAGCAACAGTAATAGCATGGCATTAAACTTACATGCACAGCAGTTTAAGTTGATGCTCGGGTAGTATCACGCGGGGGGATGGGGGGAGGGTTAGAACGACGATTATCGTAACGATGAAAGATGAGTTCCTCAAAAGCGTGATATCAATTATGTTTACGTAAACATTTTGTTGAATATGAGTCAGTCATTTAAACGGTCACAGAAAAAGTTCGTCCGAATATATTTTGTTGAATATGGAAAACTTTTATGTATGTAAATAATTTTCTAACCTTTTTCCAATTCTGTTCAAAAATGCTGAATTACATCCTGATTAGAATGACAAAAATATTCAGTACTGCCAGATTTTATCTGTCCATATCACCTCAGAACTAAGTACCTGTTCAGTAGCAAAACCATCACAAAATTCCATATGTTACACTGAAGCCTGGTAATAACCAAAACCTGTACACACAGTAACAGCAAAATGTACCTAATGTCAAGCTGAACCGCAGTATTCCTGTTTATCGTAACTATAAACTTTACTTTGTTGGCATGGCCCCAGATGGACCGTGCCTTAGATGCACGATACATCAGCGACTCATACTTAACAAAGAAATTTTGTCAAACAATTTTTAAATGGACCTGCAGATTTATACGCTCCAGTAATCACAAGTTGTATTGAGCGTCACGCTACGTGATTCATGTGTTCAGATCACGTGAATATGAGAGCATTCGACACGCGGTATCGATTATGCGGGGTTCTCTTTAAGGTAAAACTTTGTTCAGTGGATGAATGAATGTCGCTATTCTAGTCTACAAGGTTCCTATAAAATGATAGTACGATACAGAATATCAACAATAAGTAACAAGTTAAAAATAAATAGGTCTATTTTATTAAAACTTAACTATGCAATTGCAATCCATCAAATAGCAAATGCGACATAAATAAAAAAAGACTAACGGATATTGGATGGGGATGCGCAACGATTTAACTATGGCCGAAAAAAGAGCGGGTCCATCTGTAGCTTATGCTGGGCAAAGATTTTTTTTTTGGGCATTTGTTGGCATCGCAGGTTGAAGATCTCGGGTTCGAGCCCCGGCGATTTCGGCACCCTTATCCATGTCCACCACTTTGTATAACTTGGGTGGCTAAGCCGAACAGGAAAAGATCATATCTTTCGCGGCAATTGTAACCTTGTCCGTCTATAAGTGGCCGCTGTTACAGGGCCTTGGACAGGGTGATCAACTCTAAGAAGTGGCCATAAAAATAAAAAAATAAAATAAAAAAGGGTATGGTAGAATACCATCGTCAGAAATATTTTTTTCAAGCGCATCTTTTGTCGAGTATGTTTCACTGATGGATCGCGTCGATGAGACGAGGTCCATCTGTGTCGCGTGCTTGACGAAACAACATTTTCTGGTAGAGTACGAGCAACGAATTCAACTATTATCGAAAAAAAAAATGAAACTGAAAGATCGTTCGAATGAGGCGCGCATGCAAATTTGGCTTATGCTTGACAAAATAAAAAATTCTGATTCGGTATGTTACGTAAGCTCGTCGGAAATTGATTTGATTTGAGTAACATATTTATAATATGTTCAAGTATGTGTCACTGATGGATCAGGGTATGATGAGTCACGGTGCTTCTGTGGCTGATGCTTGGCAAGATAAAATGTTTGATTAGCTATGATACGTATGGCAAGTTCACATAAAATATCTTTATATTTTTGCTGATATTTACAGGAAGGTCCATCTGGTCCTAATACTAGACAAAATAGAAAAAATTCCTGATGAGTCACCACTAATGGATCGCACCGACGAGGCGCAAGACATCTCTAACTCACGCTTGGCAAAATGATTAATTTTTAATCGAATTTGATTTCTAATATAATTAATTAGTAATACCTGAGTTGTGGGATACGTAGGCCAACATCCATTGCTAATTTTTCTGAAAGGTTCGAGTCGCTACTGTAAGGTGCCGTTAAAGGCGTCGTCCATATTTGGCTTAAGCTTGTAAAAACTAAAGATACTGATAGAGTATGGCGAACAATCTTATACTGTCGGTGGACACGTCGGTGTGTATGATAGAATAAGTTAAAGAGAAGCTTCGTCAAGAAATATTTTGACTAAGTATGAGTTATAGATGGATAGCCTTTGATGAATGGAGATATTGATGGTGGCCTTTGATCTTTGGCTTGTGCTTGACAGAATAAAATTTCTGAATGAGATGAGGAAGACAATAACACCCCCGTCAAAAATATTATCACCGAACATGTGATTCGTGTTGTTCAAACGCTTTCATCTGTGGCATATTCTTGACGGAAGAAACCTTGTCATCGGAAGGGAAGTGTTGCCGATTTTTAAATTCGAATCGATTCTGGTGATTCGAATACTAAGCTCTTTATCTTCATCAAAGGTTTCCAGAAAAATTTCGTTTGTTTAAATTGTAAATATGCTTGTATTTTTTTTTTAAATTTTGCTCATATAAAGAAATAATTGGTCCTTTATGTGTTAATTTTTTAAAATGTTATGAATGGTGAAGATTCGGGTTGAAATTCCCGCGAGTCTGGGTCCTTAATTCATTCAAGCCAACCACAACCCATGGAGTAATAACATGCGCAGGCTGAGCCGAACAGGAAGGCGCATATTTTTTTAACAACACTAACTCTGTCCGTCTATAAGTTACCGCTAGTACTGAGCCTTGGTCATGGGGATCCGCTTTAAAAAGAGTGGCTATATAGAAATGGATTTGGAAATTTGGCATTGAAATAATATATATCCGATGCGAAATTTCCAAATTCAATTCTCTCACATATTATTCGATTTTCGATTCGAAAATAAATTTATCTTGAAATGGAGTCAGATATAGCAGTAGGAATTATATTATTTTTTGAAAAAACGGCCTTTACTGTAGATTGAGAAAAAAATATGAAATATATAAATATTGAACATGAATATAAAAATGGGCTAAAAGAGGGAAATTTGAAAGTTCTATACCTTTGTTTTTATGCGAGGGTTGGGAATGCTTTTTACCACTTGTATATGCTTGGAGCGAATTTCAATGAAAAAAATGGGGATTTGTTTTAAATTGTAATTGTTGAATTATTTTTTATTGATTGCTTGAAGAAGAATTGTTATGGGCGCGCAGGCTTTATTTAGTTACAAGTTCACCTAGACGACAACGTCATTGCCCAATCAGAAAAAAAAACACAATTTTTTTTTTGGTATGGGCCACAGATGAATCGCGCCGTCAAAGCGCGGCCCATCTGCGGTTTATGATTGACAAAGAAATATAATTTCTGATCGAGATAATATCCCTGAAAATGACCGAATGTTTCCTTAGTCTCACCCCTTCCTTGCCATAATGCCATTTGGGACTTCTCTGGTGAAGAAATAAATAATGCTTTGCTTACGGCGCGCCTTACGGTTTCTTTCACCAACCATGTCCATGCACGGGAAAAATGATTAAAATGTTAACCCGAAACTTTCACCCCCGGTTTGGAACTGATGTCTGCACCGAAGGCCGTGGTTCGCCATATGGTTACATCTCATTTCATGTATTCTCGGCTTTCCTCTCCCGCAAGATAAAACGAAACCATAATTTAATAGAAAAACATGACAATTTTATTATAATGTCTGAGTGATTTTTACCCCCAGGTGTCTTATTAGGAGTTCATTGCAATTTGATTTGACGAGGCTTTGTAAAATTACTTTTACCCTATTCAGATATACTTTTCAATATTGTAGCCACCTCGAAAAATGTCGAAACAAATCTATCTATCTAAATATTGGATGGTATAATAAACATAACTCTAAATTCATATTTTGATTTACTACATTTTTATTACTAGTATATTCCCATGTACATATACAACCAAAATTTCCAAATACAGAATCATTTAAAAATCGACATTAAATTGCTAAGCCTCATGCATACTAATAGGTTATAGGAAGGCTGGATAAAATAGTACAGACGGCTAGAAATCACACAAATTAATTGTCTAAAGGAATGGTGAAGGGGGTTTGGATAGGTTATTTAAAATTTCATCAAGCGAGGCAAAATTATTGCACGCTTTCAGTGCAATATCGCTTTTTGTAAAATATTTTTTTTTCGTTACTAAATGATTAATTTTACGCAAAAAAAGTTCAACTTTTTTCTCTCAATCAAATGCGCGTTTATTTTCTAGAAGAAACTTTTTAAATATTGTTTCCATCACCAAAATGTCGAAATAAATCTAAGTTATAATAAACGTATCTCAAAACTCATATTTGATTTACTACATTTTTATTACTAGTATATTCCCTGTACATATACAACCAAAATTTCCAAATACAGGAACAGTTAAAAAATCGACAAAAATTGCTAAGCATCATGCATACTAATAGGTTATAGGTAGGCTGGATAAAATAGTACAGACGGCTTAGAAATCACACAAACCTATAGATAAAGAGCGAAATTCCTCAGAACTATACACTGAGAGCACGGCTCATAGGATATTGCGTAGCTGTTGGATTGAAAAAGTCGCTAAATAAGTTCTTCCAAATACATTTTTTCTTTTTCTCTGTGACGTCACGATATAATGAATTAATTTTTTTGAAAAAGTTATTTCTCGAAGACCCTTAGCTCTATACCAATTTTGCAGCAAATATGTCACAATTGAAATAGATAAATCTTATCAGATAAAGTAAAATTGCAAAAACGAAATCACAAAATATTTTTTGATCATGAAAATAGCAAGTAGCGCTTCTATTGGCTCTAATATCATAGTATAACCGTCGTTCAGACAGATACTGCTCATTTAAAGTTGTTATATCATTCAGTTATACCTGTGATGTTCTCCACTTAGAACACAGTGAAAGCACTACATCTTGTAGTAGCTTTTTGCCACTCATGTGACCGTCATGCTTAGTTCCATTCAGGCGCTACTGTCGGCCTGTTATGAGAGTAAGTTTCAATATAAAAATCCTACTACATTCCGCTTGAAACTCAATCGATTTGCCATTCCACAAACTACTGGCAGCAAACTCCGGATGGATGAAGATGGTTTGGATATGTTTTCCAAATTTCATTAAAAGGGGCAAAATTATTACACGCTCTCAGTGCAATATCGTTTTTTGTAAATATTTTTTGTCCGCAATTGATTACTTTTTCGCAAAGAAAAAGTTATTTTCAAAAAGAAATTGAAACTGTCGTCATTTTTTTACAGACTATCCTTGATAAAAAGGATAAAGACAACGGTTTGCATCTTGAAAAGCTATAAATGTATTTACAAAATAAATGACAAATCCTTACACATTCAAGCCTCATACTGATAGATGATAGGTGAGGGTGTGTATATAGTTGTTGTGCAGCATGGTGAAGTTTTGAAATTGGGAATTTATTTCCGATGTGGGCTGTGAAGTGACAGATTTTTTTTGTCGTTCTTCACCATGTATAATATACGGGAAGTACACATCACGCCCGAGTGCACGATCGCGTATATGCATGTAACGGAATTCATCGATATCTTTAACAACAGGAGCTCTTTCTTGTCTGTGGTGTTTTGGTGAAGTGACAACAGAAGCTTCCGTAGTATTTGCATACTCGGCATTGTAGATTCTGCTTCCAGGAAATATGTCGATTCCTCTTTACTGATAATTAATCCAACAAGAATATGATTTTTCTTCATCCCCCATATCCACACACGGAGAACATACCAGGGCAAAAATCGTCTACTTTCCAACCTTTGTTTTCGATCAACCATTGCCCAACACGTGCCTGTGTTACATTTGATGACGTCACCTTGAACACGATTTTAGGTGGATTGCCATTTGTCATAAAACGATATCAACTCTCTCGTCGATATTACTATCCGTGATTTCTTTAACAGCACGGCATAATGCTTCTTGAATTGATCCGATTCGGGTGTGGTCCAGACCATTGCCCTTCAACACATCATCGACGATCAACTTTGTAGGAATCGCCAAATACTTTTTGTGTTTATTGCATATCTCAGCCGTCACTAGTCTCGATTACTGCTGTTTTTTCGTTGACGAAGCCAAGAAGCTTTGAAGTTGTCGTCAAAGCTTTGACAACATGAGCACTGGCATTGATGGAAGTTAAGATAGCACGGACGAAATTTGGAGCCCAACATCGAGACACACAAGATCATCCGGACTTTTAAGGATTGAGCCATTTTTGGTTGTTTTTCAAAATCATCAGATTCTGCTTGAGAGCATTTTCGCAGCATGGAAGACCTAATAGTAACTTGTTGTTAATGGACGTTTTCCAAAACAAATTCCAAGTCGTCATCTACGCTTTCAACTCTCGATGCCAGTTTGAGGTGTTCTATGAAAGACAGTGGAATGTCGTTTCCAATTAACATATTTCCAATTTTTTTCGGAAGTTCAAATTTAACGACATCCCCTGGAAGAAACTGCAGGTCATTTTCCAAATCCTCTGTCTCTTCTGGCATAACCGTAGGCTCGGTCGAAGCGGAAAGTTCATATCTTTCTAACAACACAAACCCCGTACCCACATAAGTAGCTACTGGTACAAGGCCTTGCTCAGGATGATCCACGTGAAGGAGTTATTATAAAACAATCTGCATATTCTGAAAGCCGCAGACCCTGGCCCGTCAGTCATGCTCGAAAAGACCAAGTTTGTGGCATCGACAGCTAAATTCCCTATACGTCGGTCCATTGGCGGCATATCATATTTTTTTAAAAAAAATGTTTAATTTTTATCAGCTGTGCCAGCGTTGTTCAATATTCGCAACTCCAGGCTGCCCCCAGTGGTGTGTTTGCTAACCGCGTGGAAGAGTCTCTATAGTTGCAGGTTTCAGAATTGTCCTATTTCTTCGTTTTGTAATAGGTGTTTAAAATAAAACATATAAATGGTAGACGGTTTTACTATTGACAAGAGAGATACTGCTCGCTGCACTTTATAGTGGTCGAAATTTTCGTGTTTACATCCAGTTCTCACAATGAATATTTCCCCTTCGTAGTGCATTTAGTTACTGGTACTTCGTTTAATAATAGCTCTTTGTCACTTAAGTAGCTAGTTGGTTCTTTGAAGTGATGCTTCCGGACTTCCCGAGAATTGGCACATTTTTTAAGGCGCCTCCTTTGTGTGTCTAGTTGACCTGAAGAACATACTACCCCTTGAATTTATCCTGTATTTTAATTCTTAAGTCAGGATTTGAGATTCTCAAATCAAATTGTTAGTAGAATTTCAAGCCGAATCAAGCGTAAAGACCTAATCCGATCGAATATTTGATGAATAGGGCTGGCAAACTGAATCATTTAGAATCCAAATCTGATTAAGATAATTTTTTTCGAATCAGATCTAATCACTGATTTTACTATTACAATTCGCCTCTTATGAAAATCAAGAAATTAAAAGTTACGAATTCGTGACATTGTCCTAGACAAAATCAAGTCTCAAATCAAATTGTTAGTAGAATTTCAAGCCGAATCAAGCGTAAAGACCTAATCCGATCGAATATTTGATGAATAGGGCTGGCAAACTGAATCATTTAGAATCCAAATCTGATTAAGATAATTTTTTTCGAATCAGATCTAATCACTGATTTTACTATTACAATTCGCCTCTTATGAAAATCAAGAAATTAAAAGTTACGAATTCGTGACATTGTCCCAGACAGACATAAGGCAATGCATTTTCAATTCACACTCCTTGTCTCCGAGCAAACATTTTTAGTTTCTAATGATTAAATACAATCGAGACCTGTCCAATGTCAAGAACGAATTGCAAACACATTGCTTGGGTTTGAAGTGTGAATGAGCTCAACTTGAGGCAGCACTGAGACAGCGCTAGTTCAAGGAAGACAGTCGATAAAAATCGTTATGTTGCTCTCTCCTCTTGAAAATCTGTTTCCATATTTTTCTTAGGGGATGATTGAACTTTTGTGGGTGGCTGACAGTTCACCGCATGCTCCATGCTAGACTGGCTAGTCAAATACCGTCGTTTAAATAAGTGATCGTAATGCAGAAATAATAAAACGTGAAATCCAATATTTAGATTTGTTCGCTTCTATTATATGATATTATGATATGCCTATGATATCAACATAAAATAACTAATAATATCAACAGCTAAATAGTATTGAACTTCAATAGCAGGTTTTTAACATACTAAGGGCTGAGGCCATAGAGCGTGTCCATCACCACGTCCTTTTATCTCCAACTGGGAGCAAGAATGATTGAAATCCTGGTTGATATGGTGGTTCAGAAAACATTGAAATAAGTCTCACTTGAAGCAAAGTGAGTCACTAGGTTAAAGAAGGAAAACGATATACTTTCATTGTGCTCTCAACCCTTTATTTACTTCTAATTCGAGTCGATGAACTTATCGGATGGCTGCCAGTACATTCCTTCCATTTCCCATGTTACATTCGATCGCCACCTAGCATTAGAATATTTGATCAAAATCTCAAAAACAACATACCGGTATGTAAGCAATGAAATTAAATGACGTGTTATCTTTGAAAAATTTTCATATCTATTGCTCCCACAAATTTAAAACAGATTTATATCTGAATATCCTTAAGAAACTATACGAGAGGATTGTGGAGCTGACGATCCCACCTTGTCTCGTGCAAGACAAAAATAAAATTTCTGATTGGGACACCGGTAACCGTGAATGACCATTAGCGTATTTAGCCCCTAAAACCCCATTTTCTATTTCTCGGCGCAAAAGGTGGGTTCTTTTACTTTGATATACAATGAAAAAATGATATTTTACGACAAAAGTATTTTCCTTTGGCGTACAATATGACATCATAATTTGATAACAAAAAATATCAAATTTTGCTGCCCCCCCCCCCCCCCATCATTTTAAAGGTTTTTAATACACCACTGCGTGTGATATGATTGCTACCGAGCCGTCACGGAACCAAATTGGTACGTTTCAATGAGTGAGACAACCTAACAAAATATATTTTTCCAGCTCATGGCAATATCGGTTTGCGTTGCTCAGATTACGTTTTTTCTAGCTTTTTTGTGTTAAGCTTGTGTTTTACGACAGCAACCGAACGCTTTGCGACGCAAGTTACTGAAGTGTGCTTGTTTCGTTGCGTACGCTAGTGCTTTGTTAGGGCCGCAACACACATTTGCGTAGGTTGCATTTTTCGATTTGTTTCGGGCTAACCTTGCGTTTTGTGCTAACCTTGCGTTTTGTGCTATTGCAACGCTGCGCATGTGTTTGCTCACCTTTTCCAATGCAGCCGAATGCTTTGCTACGCAAGGTAAAAGAGTGTGCTTGTTTCGCTGCGCACGCTTGTGCTTTGTTAAGGCCGCGATGCATATTTGCGTAGGTTGCGTTTCTTCTAGATTTTTTCATGTTAACCTTGCGTTTTATGTTATTTCAACGGTGCACATGCGTTTGCTCACCTTTTCCGACGCAACCAAACGCTTCGCTACGCAAGGAAAAGGAGTGTGCTTGTTCAGCCCCCCCCCCCCCCCCCCTTTTGCTTTGTTAAGGCCGCAACACACATTTGCGTAGGTTGCATTTTTCGATTTGTTTCAGGTTAACCTTGCGTTTTGTGCTATTGCAACGCTGCGCAGACGTTTGCACACCTTTTCCAACGCAACCGAACGCTTCGCTACGCAAGGAAAAGGAGTGTGCTTGTTTCGCTGCGTACGCTAGTGCTTTGTTAAAGCCGCAATACATATTTGCGTAGGTTGCGTTTCTTCTAGATTTCTTGAATGTTAACCTTGCGTTTTATGTTATTTCAACGCTGCACATGCGTTTGCTCACCTTTTGCGACGCAACCGAGCGGTTTGCTACGCAAGTTAACGGAGTGTACTCGTTTCGTTGCGTACGCTTGTGTTCTGTAGGCATTTAAATACAACTAGAACTGTATACACAGTACTACGTAGGCTTTCGCGTGAACATGCAAAGCCCTGTCATCACTAGATCTCCCATGAGTACTCATACATGCTCTAAACGATGTCTCACGGCACACGGACTTCTGGACCGAAATTCCAACAGACTAACAAAGTGACAGAGCTTGCCAAAGAAATCATATATGCACCATAGACTAAGTGGTGCAAAAGTGCCTTTCCGTGTATCATACAGACACAATGTGAATTCTTAAAATTATAAATTGATCCTGCATGTTGAGGTATGTAATCACATTAGCAAACCCATAACCCCCATATGGTAGCATTGCTATGGAGTTTGTATGACCAAACGGTCACATACACTAGCTCCACTGATTCAGTGTGCGATAGACTGGAAACGTCATAAAATAGCTCTTAAACTAGCCAGTTTTGAGCCGATGTATCCTAGGAGAAGAGATGTAAATCACGAATCTGTGAAACAAAATTTTTTTATTGAGTATTGAGGTTTGACTATGATCAAAGATATAAATCCCATTCCCAAAGGTTGTTCAGAAAAGGCCTTATCCAATTCATTTTTACTGAATTTCGATGGAAAATCTAAGAACCTGGATCAAAGAGACTTAAAAGCTTAGATTAAAAATGTGAAACAAGGCTTTTATTTGCACAATGATTTTAGATCCACTTATTTTATTTTTATAGCCACTTCTTAGAGTGGATCACCCTGTCCAAGGCCCTGTATCAGTGGCCACTTATAGACGGACAGGGTTCCAATTACTGGAAGAATATCATCTTATTCTGTTCGGCTTAGCCTACCCAATGTATTACACCCTGGGTTAGGTAGTGGGCACGGATAACCGAACCGGAATCGCCGGGGCTCGAACGCGAGATCTTCAACCTGCGATGCCAACATGTTTATCCACTAGGACATCGCGCCTCAAAACTTATAACGAGACTATTCCCTATCAGTCTCAAAGCATGTATTTACAGGCTTTTGGGTCGATTCATCGATGCATCTACGGTACATGTATGGAACAGACACGATATTGAGTCCTAAAATTGTTTATGGGGGTTCGAAAAAATTGTTGAAGTCACCAAACCTTCATAAAAACCTTCAAATCGTCATATACTGCAATATTTTCAATAAAAAGCTCGAATCCGAATGTCAGAACTGAATCTTAGCACTCCCAGAGACCACGTGGCTATGACGTCGAAGAACGTGATCCCGACAGTCCATGGTTGGTTATATCTGGTGAACAAACATTTTAGTACGAAAAGTGCGCGGCATTAGTTTTTCATTGACTATTTGACTATGATCTCAGACATGAATCACATTCCGAAAGTTTGTCCTACAAAAGCCTTAGACAATCCATTATCATCTCCTTTTTACTGAATTTTGACGGAAAATCGTAGATCCTGGAACAAAAAAGGCTTGAACGCTTAGATTCAGAGTATGCAACAAATAGATTTCATTTACACAGACCTTTTGACTAAGATTTTAGATAATCGGATCTTGCATCTTTGATGCCAGAGCCAAATTGCTCAATAATAATACGAAAAACAGCGTAGAATTTCAATAAGACTGTCGCTGTAGCGGCGGAAGTTTTGATAACAAAACGTGGATTAGAGCGAAAGCTTGGATTAACGCAAAGCAATGCAGACGTGTATTGCCGTTCTTGTTTTGTTACTTAAAGCGCAACGTAATTGATCGTTAAGACAACTCTTCAGCTATGTTGTGGCTATTAATCTGACTAAGTCGATCGTGTTATCTTCGTTTACTCAATTTATCAAAGATTTGACAATATTTACTGTGCATTAGTTATTCTGTGTGTTTTGTACTACCGGGTGACGGGTTATCGGTCGTTGGGATGAGCGCTGTTAGATAGCAGGTAACATTAACTGTCCTTGATGGGCAAGGCAGTTTCTTGTACTCTTACTATTAACCATGGATGAAGCGTTCCAATGACAGAAGATGTCAAATCTTTGAAGAAAGGGCTCAAAAAAGAACTAGATATATTTCGTACCAATCATTTTCAGTCCTTTTTATTGAGTAACTACAGAATTGAGAGGGGGTGCAGAAGGCGCATGGAAATTTGCTTATTTTGAAGGTAATTTTGTTAAAACGGCAAATTCCAAATTCTTGGATAAGGACATGTCTTCCACTCCCCGTAACCGGCCCCATTGAGCCGTATAGCCGTACGCCGTGTTTCATCCGTGGGCCATGTATGAAAAAAGTTGCGTTCAATAGACTTTTGATTGCTGGCCAAGGCAACGATAACTATGAATTTTTACTAATTTTAACTAGTTTTTTTAAAGTGTATTTGTCAATCATATTGGCGCGAAAAATGACACAAAATGTGGAAATGATTACACTTCTATAATTTATCAATATTGTTTACCTGATATATGATGAAAGAAACCAACACGCATTGAACGATAATCAAATTATTGGTTCAATGATAACTGATTTTTCGAAAAAAGAATTCACCAACTTGTTAACTGGAACAAATATTGACAAACTGGAATGGAGTGCAAAATATTAAGAATCGTTATCTCTATTTTGATCCTTTGCTTGATGTATGTTCCCAGTATGAAATATTTTCGCAAACATAAGTTTTTAAGCATGAGTCACTGATAGATCGCGCCGCGGGGGCGCGGTCCGTCTTTGGCTCATGCTTGACAAACAAACAAAATGGGGTGCAAAATATGAAGCATCCTTATCGGTCTACCTATTTTGAAGCTTTGCTTGATGGCCTGTTCCCAGTATGAATTATTTT
>OZ023144.1:20676791-20712678 GCA_963675895.2 Styela plicata | reverse complement strand
CGATAAGGATTCCTAATATATTGCACCCCATTTTGTTTGTTTGTCAAGCATGAGCCAAGGACAGGGCCGCGCCTCGGCGGCGCGATCCATCAGAGACTCCTGCTCAACAAATTATGTTTTAGAAAATATTTCATCCTGGGAACATACATCAAGCAAAGGATCAAAATAGAGATAACGATTCTTAATATTTTGCACTCCATTCCAGCTTGTCAATATTTATCCAAGTTAACAAGTTGGTAAATTTTTTCGAACAGTCAGTTATCAGTAAACCAATAGCTTGATTATCGTTCAATGCGTGTTGGTTCCTTTCATCGTATATCAGGTAAACAATATTGATAAATTATAGAAGTGTGATCATTTGTACATTTTGTGTCATTTTTCGCGCCAATATGATTGACAAATACACTTTAAAAAACTAGTTAAAATTAGTAAAAATTCATAGTTATCGTTGCCTATGACAGTAATCAAGAGTCTATTGAACACAACTCTTTTCCATACGTGGTCCTCGGATGAAACACGACGTATGTACGGTTTAATGGCGGCGGAAACAGGGAGTGGAAGACATGTTCTTATCCAAGAATTCGCCGTTTTAACAAAATTATCTTCAAAATAGGGAAATTTCAATGCACCTTCTGCACGCCATAACGTATTGCACAGTCTTATCCCCAATTATGTAGTTACTCAATAAAATGGAATAAGAAGGTTTGGTACGAAAATATCTAGCTCTTATTTTTGAGCCTTTTCTCCAAAGATTTGACATGTTCTGCCACTGGAACGCTTCACCCATGGTTTATTGTAAAAGTACAGGAAACTGGCTTGCACATCAAGGACAGTTAATGTTACCTGCTATCTAAGAGCACTCATCCCAACGAGCGATAACCCGTCACCCGGTAGTACAAAACACACAGAATACCTAATGCACAGTAAATATTGTCAAATCTTTGATAAATTGAGTAAACGAAGATAACACGATCGACTTAGTCAGATTAATAGCCACAACATAGCTGAAGAGTTGTCTTAACGATCAATTACATTGCGTTTTAAGTAACAAAACAAAAACGGCAATACACGTCTGCATTGCTTTGCGTTAATCCAAGCTTTCGCTCTAAAGCGAATGACTTATTGAAATTCCGCGTTTTTTTATCAAAGCTTCCTCTACGACGAAAGTCTTATTGAAATTCTACGCTGTTTTTCGTATTATTATTGAGCAATTTGGCTCTAGCATCAAAGCTGCAAGATCTGATGATCTAATATCTTAGTCAAAAGGTCTGTGTAAATGAAATATATTTGTTCCATATTTTTAATCTAAGCTTTCAAGCCTTTTTGTTCCAGGTTCTACGATTTTCCGTAAAAATTCAGTTAAAAAGGTGATGGCAATGATTTGCATAAGGCTTTTATAGGACAAGCTTTCGGACTGTGATTCATGTCTGAGATCAGAGTCAAATAGTCAATGAAAATCTCATGCAGCGTGCTTTTCGTACTAAAATCTTTGTTCACCAGATATAACCAACCATGGACTGTCGGGATCACGTTCTTTGACGTCATAGCCACGTGGTCTGTGGGAGTGCTAAGACTCAGTTCTGACATTCGGATTCGAGCTTTTTATTAAAAATATTGCAGTATATGACGATTTGAAGGTTTTTATGAATGTTTGGTGGCTTCAACAATTTTCTCGAACCCCCATCAATAATTTTAGGACTCAATATCGTGTCTGTTCCGTACGTGAACCGCAAGTATATCAATGAATCGACCCCATATATATATATGCTTTGAGACTGGTTTGATCTCGTTATAAGTGGATCTGAAATCATAGTCAAAAGGTCTGTGCAAATGAAAACCTTGTTTCGCATTTTTAATCTAAGCTTTCAAGTCTCTTTGATCCAGGTTGTTAGATTTTACATCAAAATCCTGTAAAAAATGAATTGGATAAGGGTTTTGCTGAACAACCTTTGGGAATGGGATTTATATCTTCGATCATAGTCAAACCTCAATATTCAATAAAAAAATTTTGTTTCTCAGATTCGTGATTTACATCTCTTCTCTTAGGATACATCGGCTTAAAACTGGCTAGTTTAAGAGCTATTTTATGACGTTTCCAGTCTATCGTACACAGAATCAGTGGAGCTAGTGTCTGTGACCGTTTGATCATACAAACTCCATAGCAATGCTACCATATGGGGATCATGGGTTTGCTAATGTGATTACATAGCTCAACATGCAGGATCAGTTTATAATTTCAAGAATTCACATTGTGTCTGTCTGATATATGGGAAGGCACTTTTGCACCACTTACTCTATGTTGCATAACTAATTTCATTGGCAAGCTCTGTCACTTTGTTAGTCTGTTGGAATTTCGGTCCAGAAGTCCGTGTGCCGTGAGACATCGTTTAGAGCATGTATGAGTACTCATGGGAGACCTAGTGATGACAGTGCTTTGCATGTTCCCGCGAAAGTCTACGTAGTACTGTATACAGTTCTAGTTGTATTTAAATGCCTACAGAACACAAGCGTACGCAATGAAACGAGTGCACTCCGTTAACTTGTGTAGCAAACCGCTCGGTTGCGTCGGAAAAGGTGAGCAAACGCATGTGCAGCGTTGAAATAACATAAAACGCAAGGTTAACATGAAACAGATCTAGAAGAAACGCAACCTACGCAAATATGTATTGCGGCCTTTACAAAGCACTAGCGTACGCAGCGAAACAAGCACACTCCTTTTCCTTGCGTAGCGAAGCGTTCGGTTGCGTTGGAAAAGGTGAGCAAACACATGCGCAGCGTTGCAATAGCACAAAACGCAAGGTTAACCTGAAACAAATCGAAAAATGCAACCAACGCAAATGTGTGTTGCTTCCCTAACAAATCACAAGCGTACGCAACGAAACAAGCACACTCCTTTTCCTTGCGTAACAAAGCGTTCGGTTGCGTTGGAAAAGGTGAGCAAACACATGCGCAGCGTTGCAATAGCACAAAACGCAAGGTTAACCTCAAACGAATCGAAAAATACAACCTACGCAAATATGTATTGCGGCCTTAACAAAGCACAAGCGTGCACATCGAAACAAGCACACTTCAGTAACTTGCGTCGCAAAGCGTTCGGTTGCGTAGGAAAATGTAAACAACACACATACACAGCATTGCGTTGTCGTAAAACACAAGGTTAACACAAAAAAAGCTAGAAAAAACGCAATCTGAGCAACCCAAACCGGTATTGCCACGAGTTGGAAAAATATATTTTGTTAGGTTGTCTCACTCATTGAAACGTACCAATTTGGTTCCGTGGCGGCTCGGTAGCGATCATATCACACGCAGTGGTGTATTAAAAACCTTTAAAATGATGGGGGGGGGGCAGCAAAATTTGATATTTTTTGTTATCAAATTATAATGTCATATTGTACGCCACAAGAAAATACTTTTGTCGTAAAATATCATTTTTTCATTGTATATCAAAGTAAAAGAACCCACCTTTTGCGCCGAGAAATAGAAAATGGGGTTTTAGGGGCTAAATACGCTAATGGTCATTCACGGTTACCGGTGTCCCAATCAGAAATTTTATTTTTGTCTTGCACGAGACAAGGTGGGATCGCCAGGTCCACAATCGTCTCGTATAGTTTCTTAAGAAGATTGAGATATAAATCTGTTTTAAATTTGTGGGAGCAATTGATAGTAAATTTTTATTTGTGTTCAACTTAGTGGCTCAGTGCTGCCTCAAGTGGATGTCATTCGAAGATAACGCGTCATTTAATTTCATTTCTCACATACCGGTATGTTGTTTTTGATATTTTGATCAAATATTCTAGTGCTAGGTGGCGATCGAATGTAAAATGGGAAATGGAAGGAATGTACTGTCAGCCATCCAATAAGCTCCTTGGCTCAAAGAATGTATGTCCCTTTTTTTAGGTTTTTAGAATTATTTGCTATGGCCTGTCCGTGAACCTTTCGCGGGGCTTATACCCAACAAACGATTGGCACGAACCGTCGTAGTGACCATTTATCTGTTTTATGTTACAGCTACGAATGAAGAGCCTTGATGAAGGGCATCGAACCATCGGCCTTCGAGACGATACGATCGCGCATACCCGACTGAGCCAACGAGCCGGGCTTGTAGGGAATGTATATCGTTTTCCTTCTTCAACCCAGTGGGCTCACTTTGCCTCAAGTGAGACTTATTTCAATGTTTTCTGAACCACCATATCAACCAGGATTTCAATCATTCTTCCTCCCAGTTGGAGATAAAAGGACGTGGTGATGGACACGCTCTATGACCTCAGCCCTTAGTATGTTAAAAACCTGCCATTGAAGGTATCGGTACTATTTAGATGTTGATATTATTAGTTATTTTATGTTGATATAGGCGTATCATAATATTATAGGCGTATCATAATATTATACAATGGAAGCGAACTAATCTAAATATTGGATTTCACGTTTTATTATTTCTGCATTACGATCACTTATTTAAACGAGTGGACGGTATTTGACTAGCTAGTCTAGCATGGAGCATGCGGTGAACTGTCAGCCACCCACAAAAGTTCAATCACACCCCTAAGAAAAAAGATGGAAACAGATTTTCAAGAGGGGAGGGCAAAATAACGATTTTTGTCGACCGTCTTCCTTGTCCTAGCGCTCTCTCAGTGCTGCCTCAAGTGGAGCTCATTCACACTTTAAACCCAAGCAACGTGTTTGCAATTCGTTCTTGCCATTGGACAGGTCTCGATTGTATTTAATCATTAGAAAATGTCTAGAATAATATCACAAATGCGTAACTATGAATTTCTTGATTTTCATAAGAGGCGAATTGTAAACGTAAAAGCGGGATATTTGTAATTTATATGAATCAGTGATTCGATCTGATTCGAAAAATTGACCGAATCAGATTCGGATTCTAAATGATTCGGTTTGCCAGCCCCATTCATCAAGTATTCGATCGGATTACGTCATTAGGCTCGATTCGGCTTGACATTCTACACGCTTTTTGATTTGAGAATCTCAAATCCTGACTTAAGAATTAAAATACAGGATAAATTCAAGGGGTAGTATGTTCTTCAGGTCAACTAGACACACAAAGGAGGCGCCTTAAAAAATGTGCCAATTCTCGGGAAGTCCGGAAGCATCACTTCAAAGAACCAACTAGCAACTTAAGTGACAAAGAGCTAATATTGAACAAAGTACCAGTAACTAAATGCACTACAAAGGGAAATATTCATTGTAAGAACTGGACGTAAACACAAAAATTTCGACCACTATAAAGTGCAGCGAGCAGTATCTCTCTTGTCAATAGTAAAACCTTCTACCATTTATATTTTTTATTTTAAACACCTATTACAAAGCGATGAAATAGGGCAATTCAGGAGCCTGTAACTATAGAGACTCTTCCACGCGGTTAGCAAACACACCACTGGGTGCAGCATGGAGTTGCGAATATTGAACAACACTGGCACAACTGATCTGAATTACACATTTTTTTAAAAAAAGTATGATATGCCGCCAATAGACCGTAGTATAGGAAATTTAGCTGTCGATGCCCCAATCCCAAACTTGGTCTTTTCGAGCATGACTGACGGGCCAGGCTCTGCGGCTTTCAGAATATGCAGATTGTTTTATAATAACTCCTTTACGTGGATCGTCCTGAGCAAGGCCTTGTACCAGTAGCTACTTATGCGGGTACGGGGTTTATGTGCTGTTGGAAAGATATAAACTTCCCGCTTCAAACGAGCCTACGGTTGAAACCTGGCTATTAACAGCTGAAATTTATTGTATTTTTGCATAAACTTTGCCCTACACAGATACAACTTTATGGAAACATGGTAATCATTGAGTCATTACGGAACAAAAATGAAATTCTAAACGTCAACTTGTTAAATTCAATTGATTCAAATGCAAGTAGTAGATGATACCACCGTCAACAATAACAAAATACTTTTTAGGGGTTCGAAATATATGCCACTATATACCCGTCATTCTCGGTACAGTTTAACAACTCGGGGTTGCCTCAAGTTGCGCGTTCGATGACCTAGTATGTTCAGACGTTGCAAGATGTTTTTAAAAAGCGCCCCTTTCCATAAGTTGTCGCACCTTCGGAGTGGTTTAAAAAGGTATTCTCATATTGCAATATTAATACAAACTTTTCTAAGACTATAAAATATATACAAGATTTAAAAAGAAATTCACAACCGGTTCGTTTCAAACGAAAAAGAAGTTTCAACACTGGGACAATTTTTCTGGTTTTGAGCCCGTTTGAGCTCCTAATTTGGACCTCACATTGCTCCCAACAGTCTTCCCTCTGTGTCAGGCAGAATTTATTGCTGTTTTCTACTCGAGTACGAGTTATTAATATTTGTAATTTGTAACTGTGCATTTCCTTATCATCAAAATGTCGACTATAATAGTAATAGTAAAAATGGGATATTTGTTATTTTTATGAAACCAACAATTCGACCCGATTCGAAAGAATTATTCAAATTCCAAATGATTCGATTTTAGCCAGGCCTAATATCAACTGAAATTAATCTTCAATTCAATCGATTAAAAATTGCGCCAAGAAGTTCTATTCTTCCACGGATGATGATAACCCCTACTGCCACTTTTTATTTTCGTATAGTCGCGCCTCACAACACACAGGAAATAATTTAGAAACGTTCTAAATCACCTCAAGGCGGAACAGAACGGAAATACAAGGAAATGTTGACAATCCAGTTCATCTATCTTTAGACAACATGAAAAAATGGAACTAATATTGTACAAGTACCATCGCGTAATCGGGGAAGTTTGAACATAAAAATAATCGTCTTCGCGCACGCTTCACTAAGAGTAGGGCTGGGCAAAAACGAATTATTTTAAATTCGAATCTGATTTGGATAATTTTTTCTCATCGAATCACTTATTTCATGTAAATAAGAAATATCGCATTTTTAGTATTGCACTTGTCTCCACTGTAAAAATCAACAAATTTATAGCTTATAGTGTATGTTTCATTTCACACTCCATGTCTAAGAGCAATAATTTTCGTACTAAATTTGACCAAAATCGATTGCATTTTATTGTTAAAAATGGAATCAAAAATGGCCTAACTAAGAAATCGGGCGTGCGAGACATTGTCTGTGGAACATGAGTGGTAAATTAAAATGTGTTGGACGTCTTCGTTCATTTGTAAGATATATTGACAAGTTCACAATCATAAATCTTATTTTGTCAAGAACAAGGCACAGGTGGACCGCGCCTCATCAACGTGATCCCTCATTGAGCCATGTTTAATAAAATATTTTCAGTCCAACTTTTTCTGATTGGGCCTAGCCAATGCTTACAATTATTATATCTGGTTTATCTTGTCATTCCATCTCGTGTGGAACATATAAGGATAAGGTTATCGAGTATAGTCCCAAGGCTGTGGGGTTACAGTGCCTCGCTAAGAGGCACCTGGCGCGTATTGATCATTGAAGTCTTTTGCGTTCGTCGATGTTGACCCTACCTTGTTGGGTTCAAACCCGCGTCATTCGTTAGGTGTTGAACTAGACAGCTACTGTCGGTTTCACCATGCCACCCTGGCCCATTCGATAAAGAGACCTGTCACTGAGAATAGACAGTCATTGATATATGCATAATAGGTGAGCCAATGTACATCGCCTCTCACACCAACCTGCGGAAATAAATTCGACCGTATACAAGTACATTTTTGTTTAATTTTGACATCAAAATACAAAAATTTGTCTTCAATTTACAGTTTTTTTGTTCCTACGACAGATGCACAACTTATTCGAAGCGATTCGAATCCTTGAACTGGATTGCCCAATATCATCACGTTTATACAGCAATCCATTCGAGTGGATCACCTTGAACAAGGCTCTGTACGGGAGGCATCTCATAGTCAAAACTGGTTTTGCGTTGTTGAAAAGATATGATCTTTCCTGTTCAGCCGACCCCTCAAAGTTATTACACTCTGGGTGGTGGGCATAAATTAACTAGTCGGGATGCTGAAAAAATAAGAAGAAAATAAATAAAACTTTAGTTATTACGAAAATATTTTCTTGAAATCCCTCAATATATCGTCAATAATTGGAATGAAAAATATAATAAAAAAGTGATATTAAACTTCCATAAAAAGTTGCCTGAACAAGACTTTATTTTGTAAATCTTCGCGGCATGATACAACAGTGATTGACAACAGTTAACAAAGCATATTCTGCGCACTTTAAATTATAATAGAATAAGTGGTAGGTGGTTCTACAACGCGCAGGGCAGATATCACACACTGCACTCTGGTAAACAATAGTAAAAGGCTGCACCTAAAACGCGCATATTAAATTAGAATTGAATAGGAGGCTCTACCATTGCCCAGTGCAGATACCCCTCAGTGGATGCACTGTATGTGCTGTTTCAGTTCGGTCCAGATTGTTTTGTATTTCAAAAATTATTCCTGATTCTACAAAATGTAGCTCATATACGAAGTTGTTTTTTAATCTTTTCATTAAAATTCAGTGAGCGAGGTCGGAAGCAGTGCTTGAAAAGAACTACATAACGTTCGCTCAATAGCGAAGAGCTACTACATAATTGTAGTACCAGCAACTGCACTTCAAGCGATAAACAACTGAAATAGAACTGAACCGATACCATAAAGTGCTGTGAGGTGTATTTGCCCTGGGCGATGGTGGTACCATCTAACACTTTTTTGTTCCCCTTTAGTCGCTTCATGCAACACACAGAAAATAGATCCTAACCGCTATGATAAAGTGCAGTGAATGGTATCTACCCCTTGTTTCATTCTTTCCTAATATATAATTTATTTTGTCATGTGTGACCCACAAATGAACCGCGCCTCGGAGGCGCGATCCATCAGTGACTCAAACTTAACAAAACAGGTTCGGTCAATATTTTTGACTGATTTTATGTGTATTTCTAAAGTCAAAATATCAGTAGATTGAATTCAAAGTTTGCTTCGCCAGTTCTTTAACATTCTTATCAACGTATGGATTTTCATCTAGTTCATGTAGATAATCGATTCCTTCTTCCTTAATCAACATTTGTTTATATTTGAAAGCTGTATATAGAAAATAAATACGCTTGTCACATATTACCACGTGATTACGTCATATGCACCACATGTTGGGGATATCGTGTCCCTGTAAGTCAGGCGCGCTTAGTCTCAGGGTTTAATAACTTACAAGCAGGCTCGGGCGACCCCAAAATCTTTCGTCCTAACACTAGTGATGGCGACCTAGTTATTTCTTAAAATAGGTGAAGTAAGACGAAATTACCACGAAACTAGGTAAATATTACTAGGCAACCTAGTTTTACTTTCAAAACTGATCAAATCAAACCCAGATCAAAAGTCAGGTAGACCAGATAATTGTCGTTTGATGGCAAAAGCGCAGCCGATGGTTCTGTGATTGACTGTTTCACCACAACCACGCCCTTCAGCAGAGCACTTCGCGGTTAGGAGTAACAAAGAACAAACATAAATTCACTACAGAGGTCCGTGCCTAACGGTTGTTGGATATAAGCCCCCCGGTAGGTTCACGAACAGACTGTTGGCCGTGACCTAGTACCTTTTGGGTACTGCTACCGGTATCGCTTTGAGCAAACTTTTGAGCAAAATGTATACTTACGCTCCACATTGCAGAAGTTTCTTATCGTCCAAATAGCAAACAACTGTAGAGGAGGTTCATCATAACGTTGCAATAGATCATAGAAGTTGGTGAGGGTTTTGAAACGTAAACAAGGACTTGTGAATTCCCATTTCAATACGAAGTTGTACTGAAAAAAAATGTGAGAGGAATGGAAAAGGGTTGTTGGCTGAAAAACTTTTTTCTGTTATTTGAGTTTCAGTATGCGCTGAGTGAGGTCGGAGGCGGCATCTAAAAAAAAAACAACGAAGGGGATGTATATGAGTTGCGGTGATTCGAATCGGTTCGAAAGAAAAATTATTCGAACTATTTGTGAATCCTTCATTGGAACAAAAACTTGCTCAATAAGTGGAATTTTTATTTTTGATGATAAAATGCAAAATCACAATAGATCGTATTTTGTCGTTAGAAATGAAAATTTTTGGTTTTAGGCATAGAATGTAAATAGCAAATTCATCGCCTTCAAATCTGTTAATGCCAATATTTGTAATTCGCAACTATAAATTTCTTGATTTTTAAAACGGAGACAAGTTGTTACAGTAAATATCGAAAATTAGTTCTTGGTTATAGAATTAGTGATTCAATCCAATTCGAAAAAATTATCCGAATTAAATTCGAATTCGAAAAGATTCGGTTCTGCCCAACTCTATATATGGGAAAGAGCTATCAAACAAGCAACCAATCGCCTTCTATGTGGAAAACACCAAAAATAGGGTAAACCGCTATACTAGAGTCGAGCGATTAGTATCTGCTCTGGGCGGTTTTTTCGTGGCGTCGCTCAGAGTGAATTTCAATAATAAAAAATGCCCTTTTTCACTCACATAGACTAAATCATTCTGTTGTTGCACTTGAGATAACTAAAACCCCCCTGTAACAATAGGAAAGTAAATTTATTTATAACCGTCACAAGATAAAGAAAATGTTTGGCAGGAATGAACTAACACTAACAACTAACACTATCTGCTGTGGGTGTCAGTGAAATTTTAATCACTCAAAAGGGTGCAGAATAGTCCCAGTGATTCAATGAAGGGGTCGGCCTCTTCTACCTTCCGGAAAATAGATATAAAGCGTCGAATCGAGGCCCATCCGAACAAAAACTTATTAAAACGTAAGAATCGCACGGTTTATGCTTTTCTACGAGTGTAATTCGGGCTTGGGGGCATGTTGTCATCTTTTTAGCTCGACTTCGGCGCGGCATTAATTACACATTACTAGACAATTTTAGGCCCTGGAATACCCATTTTCGAAAATGATGATAAAAATGATGATAAATAATGTAAAAATTATGACACCAAAGTTACATTTTGATCATTTTTCAAAACTTTGCCGCCTCTTTTCAGGTTCTAAATCCACCACTGCCCGTTTCCAATCACTCCGCAAATTGCAAGGGCAGGATTGTACTTGTAATTAGGGCTGGGCAATTCGGTTCGGTGATTCGAATCGATTCGAAGCACAATTAATTCGAATCAATCGAGAATCGTTCATAGGAACAAAAACTTGTTAAGTGAACTAGGATTTACATTTTTAACGACGAAATGCAATCGATTTTGGTCAAGTTTGACCAAAATCGATTATATCTCGTCGTAAAATACGAAAATTGTTGCCATTAGTGTGAATAGAAAATATACTGCAAACTATAAATATCTTGATTTTCTCAATGAAAAAAAGTTGTAATAGCAAAATGGGATGTTTGTTATTTAGAAAGAATTAGTGATTCGATTCGAAAAAATTATTCGAATCTGATTCGAATTCCAAGTGATTCGGTTTTGCCCAGTCCTACTTGTTGTAAATACAAATGCGATATGGTACACTGAATAGGAACACTATAACGTACCAAGTCTGTCAGAATTTCTCTTCTAAGACCCGGTGAGTTAGTCAACTTCTCCTATTTTTTGAATCCCACCGTCAACAGTGGCGTTAAAACCAAAGCAGCACCGTAGCGGACCTGAGATTGGGAAATGCTCGTTATTACACTAGTGTTCGGGATTGTCACTTCCGTGTCCGTTTGATTGAGACACAGACGTCACAGAGTTTTCGCCAAATGTTCAAGCACGTTCAGTTAAGTATGAGTCAATGATGGATTTCGAAAATTCCCAATTGGAATTCTATGACCTTTCCGCTTCGGCCAAGACTACCCGAGTTATTACACCCTGGGCCGAGTGGCACCCTGGGCACAGAAGTAAGTAAAACGTTGTCGAAGCTTGTTCAGTTAAATATGGGTCATGGATGGATCGCGTCGCCCTGTAGGTACGGACGGGCTTTAGAATAGTCCTAACGAATGGACAGCACCTCGGTGGCATGTTCTATTATCAGTGACTCATGCTTGACAAAGTATGTTTGATCAACAATTGTGCTTAAAGCATTGATAGATTTCATCACGATATGAAAAATTATTATCTGACGTCTTGATAGAGCTGACAGGGGTTCGCAGTAAAGATCATTAAATTCAACAAAATCTCTCTGTACGTGCGGGCTTTAGGATTCTCCAAGCTATTTGCTGTGCGTATCAAGAGGTGAGCAACGTTGGATGATTTTGTCAATGTAATGCAAATCTAATATATCCAACAATCGTTGAGGCGGACGGACATTTGAGTGAATGTGTAATTGCTCTACGTCAAAGCAACCTACGAAGTGACTTGCCGAGGGGAGCGCTCGGTTTTCAATGGTTACAAACTGGTGATGATAGGGATGCAATGTTTGCCTCCAAGGTCTCACTGCGACTAAAATGCACTTGCGCGACGCAACATGAATCTATTGGAATCCCAACAAATTTTCTTGAAACGCTTAGAATCAATTCGAAATAGTAAAAGTTATAAACCGGTGAGACGGTCGAGAATCGAACCCTTGGCCTTCCGGACAATATGATCGCGCTAAACAGATTGATAACTGTCGGATCAGAAAACCTAACTACGGCCTTGAAACGCCACCCGGAAAAGGTTGCATGGTCCATTTAGGGAAGGGGCCACGTTGGACGATGACTGGTGTATACTAGTCACGGCGTCAAAATCATGAAGATAATAAAAAAACAATAAAGAAAAACCTCCGTAGCAGCTTCAACACGTCTTTGAGGAGTTGGAGTTTTTTTCCCGTCAAGTAGTTGAATGAGAAGGAGACTCTTTGGTAGTTTGTCTACTGATGTTGAAAATTCTTTACGACAAATTGGACATTGCAAGCTTATAAAAACGAATAAAACTTGTTACTTCAACCCAGGGTGTAATAACTTAAGTAAACTCGGCCCCTATAACACTAAATCTGTTCGCTAATAAATAACAGCTGGCACAGGGTCTTGGTCAGGGTCATTCATTCGAATGTGCGAAAAATGTTAAAAATCGATCCCCTGCAACGATCGCCGTGTTATTTAGGTATTTCCTCGAACATTCGCCACCTTTGCAAACATCTAAAATGGTATTCAAATATAAATAACATAACGTATTTCCTACTTAGACTTTCGCCTTATTAGCTCGCCGATTCCATTGTGCGTCTTTACTTACCTATTTTTATTCAGTGGGACTGTGATAGGCTGGGGCGCAAGGATTTGGAAACAACAATAATTTCGAATTAGAAAAGAAACAATACAACCCATTGAAAGCGAGCGATATCAGCAACCATCATTATTTCAAAACAAGTTGGACGAAACTAATAAATTGGAACTAAATCTAAATTTTTGTTCCAGCAAGATACATGAATCACAGATATATAGCGCCCACGAAAGTTAACCAATCAGAAATCAAGCACGAGCCACAGATGGAACGCGTCGATGATTGTGAAGATTAGATAGCCCTGTGCCTCTCTCATTCTATCAGATACAGTTTTTCGTCAAAATTCACTTAGGGCCAGAAAAAGTTTCCAAAAGGAATTGAACTCGTCGGATCAGGAAAATTTTTATCAATAAATGTTTTCTGGAGTTCGTGTCACTATGGATTGCGTCGACGAGACGATGTCCACCTGTGACGTATTCTTAGTAAATAAAATTTCTGACGGGGCTTGGGGCAATGAATCATTTGAAAGTCGAATACAGTTTATCTTATTTTTTGTTGAAGTTCGTTCAAAGCAGGACCGGAAACAGTAACTAGCTAAAAGAGTCGATTAAATCAAAACCTCTCAAACATAACTGAACTTGTATATTAAAGTACAGTTATTAATCTCAATAGAAAACTTCAAATTTACCTCTTTCCTCCATATATGTTATTCACGCATTTGATGCAAAACGAGTGTTGACATGGCAACATCTTCGGTGCTCGAAGTCCGGAATCCTCATACGACTCCATGCACACCGAACTAATATTATTTATATATTTGTTCACTTATACTGATGTTGAATGCAAATATTCTCTTAGCCAATACGCAGTCATATTTGTGATACATTGGTCACATGTAGGGCTGGGCAAAACCGAATCATTAGGAATTCGAATCGGATTCGAATAATTTTTTCGAATCGGATCGAATCGTTGATTTCATAAAAGTAACAAATATCCCATTTTTACTATTACTATTTTAGTCTCCATTATAATGATCGGGAAATATACAGTTACAAATATTAGCATAAACCGACTCAAATGCGATGTATTTTCATTTTAACGAGAAAATACAACCGGTTTTGGTCAAATTTTATCAAAATCGATTACATTTTGTCGTTAAAAATAGAAAAATTGCACTACGTTTAGCATGCTTTTGTTCCAATCAGTATTATTGGGCAGTAAAGGATTGCGGGGGCACCGGGGCCATTACACTCCCATGATTAATATTGTGTAGGCTATCTCGCGTCATTTCGTTTTTTAAAATGAGAGTTTTTACTTCACTTTCATAAAATTTTCGCGCTTCTGGCGCCTAATTACCTTTTACTGATTAATTTTGCTTAATTAGCCCTTAGAGGGGCAGTTAATAAATCGCTTTGATGACATTTTTCGCTCGTATCCGGCGCAAAAATTCATTTTGCTGATTTAATTAGTGCATTTCGCTCTTAAAAAGCATCTTTTGTTTTCGCTCCCCGGCGCGCTCATATTTGGATTTTAGATGCATTATTGTTTGAATATTGAAAAAAAAATTGTTTATTCTGGATCCGCCTGTGATATTGTGTTCAAATGTACTGATGGATTGTGCCGTCAACGAGTTTTTTATAAGTTACTTATGTTTGATAAAAATGATATTTCCGATTGGCGAAATACTCGTATATTATCTGTTATATTATTCTCCCAATTCCAAAGTTGAAAGCCGCCTCTAAAACGAGGCAACTAAAGACCGCTATGACAGGGAGCTACAGAAAATACAGGGCAGCAACTACGATACAAACATTCCATACTAAACTGTACCAATATGGGAAAGTGCAATGTGTAATTTCCGCCCTCGGCGACTGTAAAACTGCGTACAACTTTCCAGCGTCTTTATTTTCAATTATAAAAGCGGGCAAGAAATATATTGAGGAAACTCTGTAGCCCGCACCTGAATAACAATATTTCTGAGCCTCGGACCTACATAATTATACGGCGCTGATATACATCGACGATGTAAGGGCTCAAAATGAAATAATTTTTCAACGTTTATAAATTCGATTCAAAAATGCTGAATTATATTCTGATATGAATGACAAAACGTTGATAAAGTATTCGGTATTCCATGCTTTTATCCGGTATTCATATCATATTAGAACTAAGTACCTGTTTCGTAGCAAACCCATCACAAAATTACATGCGTCCCAAGTTATGCTAAGTCTGGTAATGACCCAAAACCCGTACTAACAGTAGCGGGATTGACATTAACAGAGTTGTATTGAGTGTCACGCAACGACGATATCACGTGAATATGAGTTCATTTGAAAGCATGATATCAATTATGTTTACGTAACATTCTGTTGAATATGAGTCAGTCATTTAAACAAAATTTCCAACCTTTTTCAAATTCTGTTCAAAAATGTTGAATTAAATCCTGATTAGAATGACGAAACGTTGCCAAATTATTTAGTATTGCCAGATTTTATCTGTCCATATCACCTCAGAACTAAGTACCTGTTCAGTAGCAAAACCATCACAAAATTCCATATGTTACACTGAAGCCTGATAATAACCTAAAACTTATAAATACAGTAACAGAAAAATGTACCTAATGCCAAGCTGAACCGCAGTAATACACCTTAATGTTTATCGTAACTAGAAACTTCTCTTTGTTAAGCATGAGCCACAGATGGACCGCGCGTCACCGGTACCATCCTTTGGTTAGCCAATCTTTTTTACGGCCATAGGTGAATCGTTGAGCATCCCCATCCATTATCCGTTAGTCTTATTTTATTTATGTCGCATTTGCTATTTGATGGATTCCAATTGCATAGTTTGGTTTAAATAAAATAGACTAATTTATCTTTGACTTGGTTCTTATTGTTGATATCATGTATCGTACTATCATTTTTATAGGAACCTTGTAGACTAGAATAGCGACATTCATTCATTCACTGAGCAAAGTTTTACCGTAAAGAAAACTCGCATAATCGATACCGCCTTTCTCTCATATTCACGTGATCTGAACACATGAATCACGTAGCGTGACACTCAATACAACTTGTGATTACTGGAGCGTATAAATCTGCAGGTCCATTTAAAAATTGTTTGACAAAATTCGTTTTGTTAAGTATGGGTCGCTGATGTATCGTGCATCTAAGGCACGGTCCATCTGTGGCTCATGCTCAACAAAGTAAAGTTTATAGTTACGATAAACAGGGAATACTGCGGTTCAGCTTGACATTAGGTACATTTTGCTGTTACCGTATGCACAGGTTTTGGGTTATTACCAGGCTTCAGTGTAACATATGGAATTTTGTGATGGTTTTGCTACTGAACAGGTACTTAGTTCTGAGGTGATATGGACAGATAAAATCTGGTAGTACTGAATAATTTTGTCATTCTAATCAGGATGTAATTCAGCATTTTTGAACAGAATTGGAAAAAGGTTGGAAAATTATTTACATACATAAAAGTTTCCATATTCAACAAAATATATTCGGACGTACTTTTTCTGTGACTGTTTAAATGACTCATATTCAGCAAAATGTTTACGTAAACATAATTGATATCCCGTTTCAAATGAACTCATATTCACGTGATATGAACACAATGGAATCAACGTTGCGTGACACTCAACATAACTCTGTGTATGTTAATGCTGTTACTGTTAGTACGGGTTTTGGGTCATTACCGGACTTAGCATATCTTGGGACGCATGTAATTTTGTGATGGGTTTGCTACGAAACAGGTACTTAGATCTGATATGATATGAATAACGGATAAAAGCATGGAAATAACCAATAATTTAGCAACGTTTCATCATTCATATCAGAATATAATTCAGCACTTTTGAATCGAATTTGTAAACGTTGAAAAATTATTTGATTTTGAGCCCTTACATCGTCGCTGCATATCAGCGCCGCATAATCATGTAGGCCTGAGGCACAGAAATATTGTACTTCAGGTTCGGGCTGTGGAGTTCCTCCAATCTATTTCTTGCAAGCCTTTAGAATTGAAAATAAAGACGCTGGAAAGTTGTACGCAGTTTTACGGTTACACATTGCACTTTCCCATATTGGTACAGTTTAGTGTGGAATGTTTGTATCTAGTTGCTGCGCGGTATGTTGTATAGCTTCCTATCATAGCGGTCTTTAGTTGCCTCGTTTTGGAGGCGGCTTTCAACTTTGGAATTGGCGGAATGGACTATAAATTAATATAATTTGCTCGGAACTTGTTTGAGGTAGGATAGATTGTGGTCATTTGTGTATAATTCTTGAGAGATTATATACGCATATTTCGCCGATTGGAAATATCATTTTTGTCGAACATAGGTCACTTATGGATAGCCCTTTGGCGGGGCACAATCCATCAGTATGTTTGAACACAATATCACGGGCGGATCCAGAAAAAAATTTGGATGGGGGCGCATTTTTTTTTTCAATATTCAAACGATAATGCATCTAAAATTCAAAAATGAGCGCGCCGGGGGCGCTAAAATATTTTAAAAACGGAATCAAAATATTCTTTTTAAGAGCGAAATAAACTAATTAAATCAGCAAAATAAATTTGCGCGCCGGATGCGCGCTAAAAATTTCATCCAGGCGATGTATTAACTGTCCCTCTTAGGACGAAATAGGCAAAATTAATCAGTAAAAGGTAATTAGGCACCAGAAGCGCGAAAATTTTATGAAAGTGAAGCCAAAACTCGCATATTAAAAACAAGATGACGCGGGATAGTCTACACGATATTAGTTACGGAAGTGTAATGGCCCCGGTGAACCCGGCATCATTTATTGCTCAATATTACTGATTCGGCTAGCATTTTTGGAACAAAGACAACAATTTTTTTTTTTTTTTTTTTTTTTTTTTATTGAAATTCGCCCAGAGCAAGGACACAGAAGAAGAATCAAACTTGAAAATTCTCCTGCAGCCACTAAAGTGCAAAGAGCTACATAAAATGCAGGAGCAGGAACTAAAGAACCCCCATCCCTGATAGATGTCTATTAACGCGAGTTTTAAAGCCTTGTAGATCAACACGATCAGGAAAACAGCAAGAAGGCAAGGAATTCCAAAGTTTTGATATTCTTGGAAAAAAGCTTTTTGCATAAAACTGTTTGTGACATTGTGGAACCTCCACAGTGAATAGGTGCGAATTGGTAGCCAATCGTGTTGATCGATTAAAAATTTTGTTCTTAGGAACGAGAGCAGAAAGCTCCTTTGAACAAAGACCATTATAATATCTGTAAAATAAACATAGTGAGGCAACGTTGCGGCGGTGTGTCAAACTTTGCAGACTGCAGGAAAGTTTAGGACCAATCATATTGACCACACGCCTTTGAATACGATCGAGCATGCTAAGAACAGTGACACAGCGGCACTGCCCCAAATGTGACAGCAATACTCCATACAGGGTCGAATCAATGATTTGTACAAATGGAGAATGATTTCGGGAGTGAGATAATGGCGAGCTCGATATAGAGAAACCGACTTTCATCGAGGCTTGTTTAGCAATACTGGTGACATATTCATTCCAACTCATGTCCTTAGACAGTGTGAGTCCAACAAGACGAATATTTAAGGATTCCTCCAGAACAGTACCAGAGAATGAAATTTGGGTTGCATTCGTATTAGTGTAACGATTACTTGATAAAACTTTAGTCTTCTCCGAGTTAAGAGTTACCTGCCAAGTGTCACCCCCAATTAGATACTGTGGCCAAATCACACTCAAGTGATTTTGCCAGAGCTAGACGTTGTTCCGGGAGGGATTTTTCATTGAGACAAGAATATAGAGTTGTATCATCAGCGTAAATTACCAAATCACATATCAAATTATCGGGCAGGTCATTAATATATATCAAGAACAAAGTTGGACCAAGGATTGACCCCTGAGGGACACCGGATGAAATGGAATAATTACCTGAACGTTGTCCGTCCAAAACAACATTAATCTTACGATTGGATAAGAAAGATTTGACAATTGAAAAAACTTGTCCAGAAATCCCATACGATTGAATTTTCTGCAGCAGACTTGGTGCCAAACTCTGTCAAATGCTTTAGAAATGTCTAGAGCAACCGACTTTGCCTCCCCACAACGATCAAGGGCACGAAATATTCGTTCAGTTATTACTGTCAACAAGTCAGCAGTAGAGAGCGAGAACGACGAAAACCATACTGCTTGTCCGTGAGGAGACAAAGCGACTCCAGGTGTCCAGAAATTTTATTATTAATAATTGATTCAAAAATTTTACTTATAATTGGTAAGAGACTAATTGGACGATATTTATTAGGATCAGTTCGGTCGCCACAGTTTTTGAATGCCGGCACAATCGTTGCACATTTCCATGTATTTTGGGAAGGTACATTCTTTTAAGCATTTATTAAAAAGTTTGGCCAAAATAGAGGACAACTCAGGTGAAAGAATCTTCAGAATCACAGATGGAATGCAGTCAGGACCAGGAGATATGTTCGAATCGAGTTTGGCAATCATTCTAGAGACAAGTAGCGGAGTTACTGAAATGCTCTCCAATGTAACGTCGGTTCGATTTGGAAAATTAGGTGGTGAGGTACCAGAAACCGAACCAAGGCTGCAGTTATTAGAGAACATCCTCGCAAACAACTCCGCCTTGTCTCTGGAAGAACACAAAATTTCAGGGCCATTTAAAAGAGGAGGGATACTAGATTTACCCCTGTTCATTACATTATTTATTATTTTCCAAAAATCTTTGGAACCCAATTTTTGTTGTGAAATTTATTCTGGCTGGAGTTGTGATTCGCATGTGACTAAGGCTGGGCAATTCGAATCGATTCGAAGTTTAGATTATTGGAATCAGTTAAGAATCGGCCATAAGAACAAAAGCATACTGAATGAAGTTCATTTTTCCATTTTTAGCGACAAAATACAATCGATTTTGGTCAAATTTGCCAAAATCGGTTGTATTTTCTCGCTAAAATGAAAATACATCGCATTTCAGTCAGTTATGCAAATATTTTTATTTTCATGAGATCAACGATTCGATCCGATTCGAAAAAATTATTCGAATCCGATTTGAATTCAAAATGATTAGGTTTTGCCCAGACCTACATGTGACCTATGTATCACAAATATGATTGCGTATTGACTAACAGAATATTTGCATTCAACATCAGTATAAGTGAACAAATATATAAATAATATTAAACCCTCAAGAATGAGTTCATCACATACTAACGAGGTGGTGGAAGATATCCTGCAATGTTCGGTGTGCATGGAGTCGTACGAGGAATCCGGACTTCGAGCACCGAAGATGTTGCCATGTCAACACTCGTTTTGCGTCGAATGCTTGAATAACATATATGGAGGAGAGAGGTAAATTTGAAGTTTTCTATTGAGATTAATAACTGTACTTTAATATACAAGTTCAGCTATGTTTGAGAGGTTTTGATTTAATCGACTCTTTTAGCTAGTTACTGTTTCCGGTCCTGCTTTGAGCGAACTTTAACAAAAAATAAGATAAACCGCATTCGAATTCCAAATGATTAGTTTTTCCCTGCCCTAAGCCCAGTCAGAAATTTTATTTCACTAAGAATAACGAGTTTAATTCCCTTTGGAATCTTTTTCTGAAGTAAATTTTGACGAAAAACTGTATCTGATAGAACGAGGGGGCACGGAGCTATCTAATCTTCACAATCATCGGCGCGTTCCGTCAGCGGCTCGTGCTTGATTTCTGATTGGTTAACTTTCGTGGGCGCTATATATCTGTGATTCATGCTTTTTGCTGGAACAAAAATTTAGATTGAGTTCCAATTTATTAGTTTCGTCCAACTCGTTTTGAAATAATGGTGGTTGCTGATAGCGCTCGCTTTCAATGGGTCGTATTGTTTCTTTTCTAATTCGAAATTATTGTTGTTTCCAAATCTTTGCGCCCCAGCCTATCACAGGCCCACTGAATAAAAATAGGTAAGTAAAGACGCACATTGGAATCGACGAGCTAATAAGGCGAAGTCTAAGTAGGAAATACTTAATAACGTTTCTATATTCGAATACCATTTAGATGTTTGCAATTTGCAAAGATGGCGAATGTTCGAGGGCATACCAAAATAACTCGATGATTGTTGCAGGAGATCAAATTTTAACATTTTTTCGCACATTACAGTGAATGTCCCTGGCCAAGACCCTGCGTCACATGGAGTCAGTGTTAGAGGGACCGAGTTTACGCAAGTTATTATGCCCTGGGTTGAATTAACAAGTTTTATTCGTTTTTATTAGATTGCAATGTCCAATTTGTCGAAAAAAATTTTCAACATCAGTAGACAAACTACCAAAGAGTCTCCTTCTCATTCAACTACTTGACGGAAGAAAAACTCCAACTCCTCAAAGACGTGTTGAAGTTGCTACAAAGGTTTTTCTTTCTTGTTTTTTGTTTCATTATCTTCGTGATTTTAACACCGTGACTAGTATACACCAGCCATCGTCCATTGTGGCGTTCCACAGCCGTAGATAGGTTTTCTGATTTGGTAGTCATAATTCTGTTTAGCGCGATTGTTTTGATTGGAAGACCGGTGGTTCGATTCTCGACCGTCTCACCGTATTATAGGTTTTAGAATATCGATTCGCAAACATTGCATCCCCATCATCACCAGTTTGTAAATATTGCAAACTTGCATTTCTATCACCACCTAGCGCGCCCTCCAGCAAGGCACTTCGAAGGTTGCTTTAACGGAGAGCAATTACACATCCAATCAAAGGTTCGTGCTCAACGATTGTTGGGTATATTATATTTGCATTACATTGACAAAATCATTCAACGATGCTTTCTCCTGCTCACCTCTTCATACGCACAGCAATTAGCTTGGAAAATCCTAAAGCCCGCACGTACAGAGAGATTTTGTTGAATTTAGTGATCCTTACGAGTTATAATAGTTCAGAAAATTGTTGATCAAACATTTTTTTTTTGAAATTCACTCTGAGCAAAGCTAGAAGCAGAGTCTAACAGGAACTAACTAGCGGTCACTTGATAGCAAAGAGCTACTAAAAAGATGTAGTACCAGCAACTGCACTTTAAGTGGAAAATATTCCAGAACTGAACCACCATGGTAAAGTGCAGTGAGTGGTATCTGACCTGGGAGATGGTAGAACCATCTACCACTTCTTTGCTTTCTTTTAGTCGCCTCTTGGGACACGCAGGATATACGTTACGACTATTCTAAAGCCCGTACCTACAGGACTAAAGCATGTCAAGCATGAGTTACTGATAAAACACCACCGAGGTGCGGTCCATCTGTGACTCATGGTTGAAATAATGAACTTTCTGGTTTGATCCGCCCGCGAAAGCTGCCTCAAAGCATTTGCTTATTAAATAAGCAAATGACGAATGTCAGACGAAACGTTGAAGACATAAATTTGTGTAAGTGTGAAGCAAGACTTCGAGCCTCTCTAGTTAGTCATCATTACTCTTGCTACTGTATCCTTGCATGTACTGCATACGGATCCGCAAACACGAAGACGCAGAGGAAGGATAAGTAGTTAGTCCACGTCCCCCAGACCAATAGAATATCTTGTAGCCATATTGTGAGTCTCTTAATTACAGCTACGTTTCTGAAACCCGACCTTGCTAAGTATGATTAACTGATGAATCCCAATTAGTGAATAGTGAATATGGATCCAAAGTCCATTTGCGACGTATGCCCAACGAAATGAAATAGAATTCCTGTTAGGTTTCAAGTTTTATCTTTTAGTTCCTTTCCTTACTTCCAGGACTCTAGTTCGATAACTGCAAAACTGAGAGAGAAATACAGAGATTCTTCTAAAGCTAGCAAGTACCTGACGAAATTGTTTGACAAAATAAAGAATGAGAATCAATCTGATGTCGAAGATATGAAGGTTTAAAAATCAATATAAAAATGTTTTTTTTTATTTAAATTCACTCCAAGCAAGGCCGGAAGCAGCTCCCAAATAGGACCAACAAACGTCCACTTAATAGCAAAGAGCTACTTAAAGATCTAGTACCAGCAACTGCACTCTAAACTGAAAACATCCCAAATGGAAATAAACAGTCATGGTAAAGTGCAGTGAGTGGTATCTGTCCTGCGCAATGGTAAAACCATTTACCACTTCTTAAAGTTATTGATGGATGGGGGGAATAAACACTCGAGTGGTATACTATCTCCTATCGGCGAGGATTGGATTGTTTATTTCTCATTTCTACTTTTATGTAGTTCTTCTCACATTAGTGGTTTTAGTTAGGAGAGTCCTGTGAGAGTATCTTCGTTCTTGCTTTCAGTGAATTTTAATATTGATAATGCGAATATGGTGAGAATATGGTCGGTGGTGAGACGCGGTCGGTCGGTGAGACGCGGTCCATCAGTGGCACATGCTTGACAAAAGTAAATATATGATTAAGTATAAGTTTGAGGAAGAACCCTGCTTTATGAATAACAAAACCATCGATCACTGTTTGATTAGGTTCGGTGTTAAGGCAACACATAAACGGCAGCTACAGAACATAATTCTAAAGCTTGCAAATATAAAGCCTGTAAATTCAAGATGCGAATATATTCGGATGCCCAACGCCCAATTCACTTCTCCATTCGTAACCGTGTGTTATATTTTTCTAGGCAGTGCTCAAATGCATCCAGCACCATCGTCTACCAAACAAGACTTGTTATGCAATACAAGTGACGTCAACATCTTGTATGATTCATCTAATTTCAAACGATCAAGAATTGCTGGCAACGGTCAGGTTACTATCAGAAGTGAGTATATTAGCAGCATACAGTTCTGGAACCAAAGATTGCAATATTGCTGAGTATGCAAATGCACGCTAGCAGGGGCGCATTTATGGTGAGGATTCCCTCTGAAGTCTGGGAAAATCAATTTAGTAATTCGAATTCGATTCGAATTCGTAATCGATTCGAAGCCGAATTGATTCTAATAGGCCGTGCATCGGCCGCAAAACAGGGATGAATTTTCATATTTGAACACCAAAATGCAACCAACCTGTTCTCGTTTTTTGTGGAATCGGTTTCTGCGGTTGAAATTGAGTTGTGAATAATATATATTGCGGTTTTGTGTTATCATATCATTAATAGCGCATTCCTGGTTATTCACCAACTGAATCCGCCAGTTTTTTTTTATTATAAAAACGTAATATTTGCTGTTTACATAAAATTAGCGATCCGATCCGATTCACAAAAGCCATCCGAATTCCAAATGAGTTTGAATAAATTCCAAGTTGAATTCCAAATGATTGCGTTTTGCCCAGACTCATTCCCCAGCCTCCTTCGAACCTTTTGGAAATCCCGCCGCTACTAAACGATGATTGGCGGAAGCGTGAGGAATAGTAACAAAAATATTAAATTTGTCAAAATGTGGCAAGGAGTAATCATCTAGTGGCCTGCACTTTAGTATGAAAATTTGTTGTGTATATCAAACTCAAAATCGATAAATTATGTAATATTCTAATGTCCATGTTCGTTTTTCCTCAGATCGCTGTTGAAGTTATAAAAACAGTCGCGGTCTTCAAGGACGACAAGAGAGGAAATGGATTATTATGCAATTGTCTGTCTATCTTATCGAATTATAAAATTGCATCATGCGCGGTAAGTTTTCTTTTTTTTCTAAAAATCTTTCTTCAAAAAAAAATGCACGGCAGCCACTTTGAGAGCATTTCGGCAAATTTTGCGAAGGATAGATTCGAGCCAATGACTCGACTCGAATTGCACTAGAATCGCCTTTATCGATGACTCTACTCGACCCGAGTCATCTCATCCAAATAACTCGACGTGATTTGGTACTTGAAAGCACATAACTTGATTTGCCTCGAGACTGTAAATTTGAATTCTTGTAAGGTTTTTGAACTCACAACTGGTATATTCTTCGCTCTACTCGTTTTTGGACTCGAAGTAAAGTGACTCGTTCGCCACACTGAAGGTCAAACTTGATCAAAATCTATTATATTTTGTACGAAAATTGTTTTCTTAGACATGGAGTGTGAAATGAAATATACACTATAAGCTATAAATTTGTTGATTTTTACAATGGAGACAAGTTGTAATACTAAAAATGCGATATTTCCTATTTACATGGAATTAGGGATTCGATTCGAAACATTATTCGAATCAGCTTCGAATTTTTAAAGGATTCGGTTTTGCCTAGCCTCAGCCATGAACGATTCCCAACACAACAAGTCGATCTACAGCCTTTCTGATTGGAAATGCCCTAATATAAGTGAATCTAAAAAAAAATCTAATTTGTAGAAATTCGACTGCTTACATCTATCACTGCTCTTGATGGACATTTTGTCAAAGAACGACGATAAAGTTATCGTAGAAAGCGTCACGAACTTATTGAGTTTGACAAAAGGGAAACTGGATGATCATACAGTTTTGTGGACGAGAGAAAACTTAAAGGTAAGGCAGGAAATATCGACTTGAACAACGGATGATGGAGTAGGAATTGTAGTATTTTTTCAGCCGTCCAGGTACGGGCTTCACAATAGTCCTTAGGTATTTCCTGCCTGTCGTAAGAGGCGACTAAAAGGAGATGAAAAAGTGATAGATAGCGTCACCATGGACCAGGGCAGATCACTCGCGGCACTTTACAGCTCCATTCAGAAGATTTCCGCTTAGAGTGCAGTTGCTGGTACATTTTTTAGTAGCTCTTTGCTATTGAATAGCCGATAGTGGTTTTTTTAGGCACTGCTCCCGGCCTTGAATTGAGCGAATTTTCATATAAAAAAAATTTACTTGAGCAGTTGCGGATGCAGAGGGGTTATAGAGGTATACATCTCCCACCAGCTTCTGAATAGTAATTAAATATATTATAAATAAAATAAATGAAGTGCCGGCAACTGCACCCTGAGCGGAAAACAACCCATACAGAACTGAACGATCATGGTAAGGTGCAGTGAGTGGTATCTGCCTTTGGAGATGGTAAAATATTGATTCACAGGAAAATTTCGCGTCTTGATGTTCATAATCTTATCTCAATCCGGCAATGATAGTGCGTGCTTTGTTTTAAAAATTCAAGCCTGCAGCACACTTTATGACATTATAACTTCGAGACGACTCGAATACCTACCCCCCCCCCCCCCTCTCCCCCCGAAATTTACGGGTGCTCTACTATATACGAGGTACTGGAGTAGGGAATTTGGAAATTTCTCGGGCTTTTCATGTACGTCGGGGAAATATTAATTTCTACGGGTTGTTTTGACTGGACGATTTAACGCCAAATTTTGTCGAAGGAGAGGGTTAGGAGTTTACTAATGGTATACGCCCTGGGCGATATTCAGCACAGTTCTAATACTTTTTCAGCAATTTTATTACTAATTGTTTTTTCAGGTCCTATACAACATAATAAGAAAAAAGCTGAACTCTTCGAGGTTTGATCAAGCGTTTATAAATACCATTGCTTTATTAGTCAACTTGACAGATGAGAGTCCATCAATATGCAAGAATGTTGTTGCAGAGAACGGAGTTTCATTGTGCGCAGAATTACTGAAGGTAATGTGGGCGCGATGGCCTAGTGGGTAAACATGTTGGCTTCGCAGGTTGAAGATGTCGGGTTCGAACCCGGCGAGTCCGGCTCGCTTATCCATGCCCACCACTCAACCCAGGTTGAAATACCTTGGGTAGTCCAAGTCGAACAGGAAAATATCATATCTTTCCAGTAATTGTAACCCTGTCCGTCTATAAGTGGCCGATGTTACAGGGCCTTGGATAGTGTGATCCACTCTAAGACGTGGCTATAAAAAAAATTTAAAAAAAATCTTGGAAACATTAACTCTTTCTACGAAATTACAAGTAAATTTTTAATCTTTCGTTAGGTCGTAGCCTAACGTCTTAAGACGAAAACAGAATATAACTTTAAAATAGCGACTTCAATTAGTTCAAATGACCAATTCCACAGCTTAATATTAACATAATTGCGCTGCTGATCATTTGTGTTTCACCTAATTGTAGGCCTTGTTTTTTCAAGATTTATCCGCATCTCATTTGCGTCCATTTTACAATAATTTACGACAAAGCGCCGGAAGACATTTCCAACCTTTTGTACGCAATACAACGGCATAGTTTTCAGACATTTTTAAATTCGTATTTGCTCTAGAATTAATCACTCGATCGTGGCAAGGTTCGGCCGAATTGGAGTGAATTTATCGGCTCCTTTCCCTCACGTTTCTTAAAGTCATCGCTATTTTTCTGAACAGTTCCGGGTATAAATGATGCTTACGACGACATTAATTTGACTCCAATACTGTTAAATATGCGAGTGCATCATTTCAATTTTACTTCTCTTTTTTACTACAGTGTGAAGATCCGAACAACAGTTTCCGTTCGAGATGTCTGGCCATTCTGGTAAGCATGATTTAACCCCAAGCACGGAAATTGGCGTGGGCGCGATAGCCTAGCAAATATAATAGTGACATCGCAGGTTGAAGACTCGGGCTGCTGTTCCTGGCGAGTGCGGATCGTTAGTTCAAATTTACCACTCAACCCAGGGCGTAATAACTTGGGTAGACCAAGCTAAACCGGAAGGATCATATCTTTCCAACAATCCTAACCCTGTCGGTTTATAATCGGCAGCTGGTGCATGGCCTTGGCCAGGGTGATCAACTCCATAGAGTGGCCATAAAAAATGATCGTACAAACTACTTCTCTAAAGTATGATTTGCATATGAACTGCTGTTATACACTCTATTCCAAAGAAACTTAAAGTCTGATCGGTGAGGGGTGTTATTGAAATTCGCTCCGAGTGAGCTCGGAAACAGTACCGAAGAAGCCAACTAACGGCCACTTACATGGCGAAGAGCTACTAAAAAATTTAGTACCTGCAACTGCAAACAAACGTGGCTTAATTTACTGTTAATTTCTAGTAATTGAATATTTCCAAAATTGAAACCGTATTGTTGATGAAATGAATGCCAAATGTAGACTTCTGATGGACGCATCTTGAAGTGCATTTCATCAACAGCCCATACTTGGCAAAGAAAGTCGATTTATAGCTTTATTTCCACATCCCTGAATAGAATTACTGTCAAACAGAAGTTATTTTTATTGCCTTTTGTTACTGCGAAACCTGAAAAGTTCCTATACGGAATTGATCCGCCATAGAGAAGTACAGTGAGTAGTATCTGTGCATTCCATCAACAGTCCATACTTGCCAAAGAAAGTCGTTTTGTAGCTTTATTTCCACATCCCTGAATAGAATTACTGTCAAAGACAAGTTACTTTTATTGCCTTTTGTTACTGTGAAACTTTTCATAAAACCGAAGCGCCATAATAAAGTACAATGATTAGTATCTGCCCTGCTGCCCAGAAAACATTCAATAATAACGACCTCATTAGCACAACAAGCGAATGGCTTTTGCCTTGGGCAAAGCTAGAATCTTTTACCGTTTCAAATCCTTATATTGTTTGTTAAACAAGGTGAAATTTTGTTGACATCCATCCATATCCTTTTTCATTAATCAATTTGATATGATTGGCCAATTTATGATATAATATTTCTGTTATTCAGGGCAACTTGGCTTTGGTGCCTGAATTGCAACACGATATCCTGGACGACAATGCTGACCTTATACAACTTCTTAGAGAAATGATGAATTCGGTGCCTCGCGTAAGTAAATATCAGGGCTGTCTAAAATATCGATTCGATCTATGATCCGCGATTCATAATTTTTTCAATTCGATTTTTGCCAGAAATTTGAAACGAAAACGATCGAAAATATTTGCATTCGATGTTTTCATGGTTTCTAGGCGAATTTGACAAAAAAAAAGATTCAAAGTCCTGTTTTATATCAAATTTCTAATCTATATATTTTAGTTTAAACTTAATTTACAGCACCAAAAAGAAGCCAATTCGTTGATTTTTAATTTCATATTTCAAAGTAACTTTTTTGCTATTTAAGTGGCTGTTGCGCCTGCTTGCGGTCTTGTTCAGAGCCAATTTGAACGAAAAACAACATAATATAACACACAGAACCTATAGATCGCAGCACCTGAGTGAAGGCGAAACGAATCAGTAATTGTTATTATGCGTTATTTTATCGAGATTAAAGTTATTCCTAGCAGGGCCGGAGCAGTGCCTGTTAGAAACCAACTAACGGCCACTTAAAAGCAAGAAGCTGTTAAAAGATGTAGTACCAGCAACTGCATCCTAAACAGAAAACATCCCAAACAAATATGAACCAGGTTAATGATAATATGCAATGAGTGGTACCATGCAAGGGTATCTGCCCTGGGCGATGGTAAAACCATTTAGTAACTGATTTTAGTCGCCTATCACGATACGCATACGTACGTACCTACAAGGCGACGCGATCCATCAGTGACCCATATTTAACTAAACAAGCTTCGACAACGTTTCACTTACTTCTGTGCCCAGGGTGCCACTCAGCCCAGGGTGTAATAACTCGAGTAGGCTCGGCCGAAGCGAAAAGTTCACAGAATTCCAATTGGGAATTTTCGAACATTTCCGATCAAAAATTTTATTTTGTCAAGCATGAGCCACAGATGGACCGCGTCTCATCGACGCGATCCATCATTGACTCATACTTAACTAAACATGCTTGAACATTTGGCGAAAACTCTGTGACGTCTGTGTCTCAATCAAACGAACCCGGAAATGACAATCCCGAACACTAATGTATTAACGAGCATTTCCCAAACTCAGGTCCGCTACGGTGCTGCTTTGGTTTTAACGCCACTGTTGACGGTGGGATTCAAAAAATGGGAGAAGTTGACTAACTCACCGGGTCTTAGAAGAGAAATTCTTACAGATTTGGTAGGTTATTGTAATCTTATTCAGTGTACTATATCGCATTTGTATTTATTACAAGTAGGACTGGGCAAAACCGAATCACTTGGAATTCGAATCTGATTCGAATAATTTTTTCGAATCGAATCACTAATTCTTTCTAAATAATAAACATCCCATTTTACTATTACAACTTTTCTCCATTGTTAAAATCAAGATATTTATAGTTTGTAGTGTATTTTCTATTTACACTAAGAGGAACAATTTTCGTATTTCAACAACAAGATATAATCGATTTTGGTCAAATTTGACCAAAATCGATTGCATTTCGTCGTTAAAAATGAATATCCTAGTTCACTTAACAAGTTTTTGTTCCTATGAACGATTCCCGATTGATACGAATTAGTTGTGCTTCGAATCGATTCGAATCACCGAACCGAATTGCCCAGCCCTGATTACAGGTACAATTCTGAGCTTGCAATTTGCAGAGGAATTAGAAACGGGCAGTGGTGAATTTAGAACCTGAAAAGAGGCGGCCGAATTTTGAAAAATGTTCAAAGTGTAACTATGCTGTCATAACCGGTGCCGCACGTGAAAAATATTTCACAAAAAAGATATTTTCATTGTATATCATCATAAAACAGCCCCAAAATTGCGCCTGAAGGCGCGAAGCATTTTCGAAAATGGGTATTTCAGGGCCCAAAATGGGCTATTTATGTGTAATTAATGCTGCGAGCCGAAGTCGAGCTAAAATTTTTGAGATTTCCCACGTTTAAATGCACTTAAAAGGACATCCTAAGATGGCAACATGCCCCCAAGCCCGAATTACACTCGTAGAAAAGGATAAACCGTGCGATTCGTACGTTTTAATAAGCTTTTGTTCAAATTTCTCTTACTTCGACGCTTTATATCTATTTTCCGGGGGGGTAGAAGAGACCGACCCCTTCACTGAATCACTTGGACTATTCTGCACCCTTTGAGTGATTAAAATTTCACTGACACCCACAGCAGATAGCAGTTAGTTGTTACTGTCAGTGTTAGTTCATTCCTGCCAAACATTTCCTTTATCTTGTGACGGTTATAAATAAATTTACTTTCCTATTGTTACAGTGGGGTTTTAGTTGTCTCAAGTACAACAACAGAATGATTTAGTCTACGTGAGTGAAAAAGGGCATTTTTTTATTATTGAAATTCAGTCTGAGCGACGCCAGAAGCAACGCCGCCTAGAAGGAACCGCCCAGAGCAGATACTAATCGCTCGACTCTAGTATAGCGGTTTACCCTATTTTTTAGTGTTTACCACATAGAAGGCGGTTGTTTGTGGGATAGCTCTTTCCCATATATAGAGTTGGGCAGAACCGAATCTTTTCGAATTCGAATTTAATTTGGATCATTTTTTCGAATTGGATTGAATCACTAATTCTATAACCGATAACTAATTTCCCATATTTACTATTGCAACTTGTCTCCATTATAAAATCAAGAAATTTATAGTTGCGAGTTACAAATATTGGCATTAACAGATTCTGAGGATTCCTCTACTTGGATCTTGCTCGCATCCTTCGGCGTTCGCGCTTCAATCTCCTCATACTCTTCTTCTTCCACAATGGCAAGCAAATTGCTATTTACATTCTATACCTAAAAGCAAAAATTTTCATTTTCAACGACAAAATACAATCTATTGTGATTTTGAGTTTTATCAACAAAAATAAAAAAATTCCACTTATTTAGCAACTTTTTGTTCCTATGAAGGATTCACAAATAGTTCGAATAATTCTTCTTCCGGACCGATTCGAACCATCGAATCGAATTGCCCAGCGCAACTCATATAAATATCCTTCGTTGTTTCTTTTTAGATGCCGCCTCCGACCTCACTCAGCGCATACTGAAACTCAAATAACAAAAAAAAGTTTTTTCAGCCAACAACCCTTTTCCATTACACCCACATTCTTTTTCAGTACAACTTCGTATTGAAATGGGAATTCACGAGTCCTTATTTACGTTTCAAAACCCTCACCCACTTCTATGATCTATTGCAACGTTATGATGAACCTCCTCTACAGTTGTTTGCTATTTGGACGATAAGAAACTTCTGCAATGTTGAGCGTTAGTATACATTTTGTTCAAAATTTCGGTCAATACGATACCAGTAGCAGTACCCAAAAGGTACTAGGTCACGGCCAACAGTCTGTTCGTGAAGCTACCGGGGGGCTTATATCCAACAACCGCTAGGCACGGACCTCTGTAGTGAATGTATGTTTGTTCTATGTTACTCCTAACCGCGAAGTGCTCTGCTGAAGGGCGTGGTTGTGGTGAAACAGTCAATCACAGAACCATCGGCTGCGCTTTTGCCATCAAACGACAATTATCTAGTTTACCTGGCCTTTGATCTGGGTTTGATTTGATCAGTTTTGAAAGTAAAACTAGGCTGCCTAGTAATATTTTACCTAGTTTTGTGGCAAATTCTTCTTACTTTACCAATTTTAAGAAATAACTAGGTCGCCATCACTAGTGTTAGGACGAAAGATTTTGGGGGTCGCCCGAGCCTGCTTGTAAGTTATTAAACCCCGAGACTAAGCGCGCCTGACTTAAAAGGACACGATATCCCCAACACGTGGTGCATATGTGGTAATATGTGACAAGCGTATTTATTTTCTATATACAGCTTTCAAATATAAACAAATGTTGATCAAGGAAGAAGGAATCGATTATCTACATGAACTAGATGAAAATCCATACGTTGATAAGAATGTTAAAGAACTGGCGAAGCAAACTTTGAATTCAATCTACTGATATTTTCATTTTAGAAATCCACATATAACCAGTCAAAAATATTGACCGAACCTGTTTTGTTAAGTGTGAGTCACTGATGGATCGCGCCTCCGAGGCGCGGTTCATTTTTGGGTCATGCATGACAATAAAAATTTTATAATGGGAAGGAATGGAGCAAGGGGCAGATACCATTTACTGCACTTTACCATAGCGGATAAGATCTATTTTCTGTATGATGTATGAGGCGGCTAAAGGGGAACAAAAAAGTGGTTGATGGTTTTACCATCGCCCAGGGCAGATAACCTCTCAGCACTTTACCGTAGCGGTTCAGTTTGGGGTGCAGTTTCTGGTACTACAATTATGTAGTATCTCTTTGCTATTGAGCGAACGTTAGTTATTTCTTTTCAATCATCGCTTCCGGCCTCGCTCTCTGAATTTCAATAAAAAATGGTGTAAACAGATACGCGTATGAGATAATACAAAACAATCAGGACCGAACTGAAACAGTATATACAGTGCATCCACTGAGGGGTATCTGCCCTGAGCAATGGTAGAGCCTCCTATTCAATTCTAAGTTAATATGCGCGTTTTAGTTGCATTCTTTCACTATTGTTTACCAGAGTGCAGTGTGTGATATCTACCCTGGGCGTTATAGAATCACCTACCACTTATTCAAATATAATTCAAAGGTCGCATAATAGGCTTTGTTAAGTGTTATCAATCACTGGTGTATCAAGCCGCTAAGGTTTACTAAGCAAAGTTTTGTTCAGGCAACTTCTTTTTATGGAGGTTTCATATGACATTTTTTTTAACATTTTTTTTTCAAATGTCTGCCGATATATTGATGGTTTTCAAGAAAATAACACAATATTTTCGAAATAGCGAAAGTTTTTATTTATTTTATTACACTCGGACGCGAAAGTTCTCGTTATATAAGACTTGCATATACTAATGTACCGTAAGCTTCGTTCTTTTAAAGTTGATCCACTCGAACGGATTGCTGTATGAACGTGATGATATTGGGCGATTCAGTTCTACATCTTTATGAATAGACGAAAACTTATAACAGCTTTTAATTGACCACCCGTGTTTTACAGACAATGTGTCGCACGCGCGATCTCTTAGTTAGGGCTGGACTATTCGATTCGTTGATTTGAATCGAATCGAAGCCCAAATGATTCGAATTATTCACGAATCACTCTTAGGAAGAAAATACCTTGAAAATTTGGTGAAATATCCATTTTTAACAATAAAATGCAATCGATTTCGGTCAAATTTGACCAAAATCTATTATATTTTGTACGAAAATTGTTGCTCTCAGACATGGAATGTGAAATGAAATGTAATATAAGCTATAAATTTGTTTATTATCCAAATCAGATTTGAATTTCAAATGATTCTGTTTTGCCCAGCCTTACCCTTACTCGATCGTGCGCGGATACGATTATTTTATGTTCAAACTTCACGGTTTACGCAATGGTACTTGTACGATATTAGTTTCATTCATTTTTTCGTGTCGTCTAAAGATAGATGAACTGGAGTGTTAACTTTGCCTTGTATTTCTGTTCTGCCTTGAGGTACTTTAGAATGTTTCTAACGCATTTTCTGCGTGTTGTGAGGCGCGACTATAAGGAAACAAAGAAGTGGTAGAAGGGGTTATCATCATCCGTGGAAGAATAGAACTTCTTGGCGCAATTTTTAATCAATTGAATTGAAGATTAATTTTAGTTGATATTAGGACCGGGTAAAACCGAATCATTTGGAAGTCGAATAATTTTTTCGAATCAGATCGAATTGTTGGTTTCATAAAAATAACAAATGTCACATTTTTACTATTACTATTATAGTCGCCATTTTGTTGATTATGTAATGTACAGTTACAAATCACAAATATTAGCATAAACAGACTGAGAAGCGATGTATTTTCATTTTTAACGCCAAAATACAACCGATTTTGGCCGAATGCACCTCCAAAATCGATTATATTTTGTCGTTAAAATATGACAATTGTTGCTCCTGGAGATGGAGTGTGAATTGAAAATTCAATATAAACTATAAATTTCTTGATTTTTGCAATGGAGACTAAATGTAATAGTAATAATGAGATATTTGTTATTGACATCGAGTTTATGATTCGATCCGATTCGAAAGAAGTATCCGAATCGTATTCGACTTTTGCCCACTCCTGATGGTAGAACGATCAAGACACCCCACTGTGGCGGTTTACCTGACTATTTTGTTCTGTCTTTTTCTACTATGATCTCCTCTCACAACAATATATTCAATTTGTACCGTTTAAAGGGACGTCGCGCTTGACACAAGTTTCAGACTAAATTCTCATAAAGGCCCTGTCTTAGACATGTTCCTAATGACAGGTGAACGTTATATAGAAATCATAAAGGCGTTGATTATCTGTTGGAATTGGATGAAAATCCTCACGTTGATGGGAATAGAAAGATTGTATGTAAGGCTGGGTGGAATAGTTTGTGGTTCGAATATGATTCGTATAATTTCTTCGAATCGAACCGATAATCCCTTACGAATCATTAACGTTATATTTTTATAAAAATCTCCATTCGGTAGTACGCATGCACTTGATCGAAAAAGAGATGCTTAAATTTATTTTGTCGCAGAAACATGAAAATTCCTATCAATTTTGCAAATTTTTATTATTTCCATGACCATGCATCACGGCCGATTTAAATAATTTCGTATCAATCTGATTCATCGAATAGAAATGCCCAGCCGTACAGTGATGCGGCACACTCGTCGGTGCACTCCATTAACGGCCCATAATTGGCGCAAAAGACGATTTTATAGTTTTATATCAATTCCGACAAGTAAAATTACTGTCGTAAAGCAGTTGTTTTAATGTATTTTTGTTACAGTGATAGTTTCTTTTTGAGTTGTACCCTCAATTCCGCTTAAAGTGAATCCCCGTGCAGAAAAGTACTTGGAACAGACTTTGAGATCCGACCGGCCCTCTGAAATTTGAACCCAAGATTTCCGAAGCCGACAAAGCAACGAGGTCGGCTTCACTCCCTTCCCTTCAATTTCTTCATATCATACACTTTGTTGTTTGCGATGTTGATATATATATATATATTTTGTTTATTCATTCCAAACAAATTATGTAGCCGTGTTCTTCAGATAACAAATAATGTTAACTAATAAAATGGAGAAATCTTTCACATATGCTTTGGTTCGTTTCCATTGATTTCCTAGTCAAATTTCCATAGGCTTCACAGGCATAGAAATATTATAAACTACTTAATC